>CM062294.1:561873853-562438283 GCA_031216915.1 Pictodentalium vernedei | reverse complement strand
ACACTCCCAGGTATGAAATTACTGGCTTAGAATAGAATAAAATACACTGAAATCATACCATGCTCCCAGGCATGAAATTACTGGCTTAGAATAGAATAAAATACACAGAAATCATAGAGCTACCACACTCCCAGGCATGAAATTACTGGCTTAGAATAGAATAAAATACACTGAAATCATACAGCTACCACACTCCCAGGCATGAAATTACTGGCTTAGAATAGAATAAAATACACTGAAATCATACAGCTACCACACTCCCAGGTATGAAATTACTGGCTTAGAATAGAATAAAATACACTGAAATCATACCATGCTCCCAGGCATGAAATTACTGGCTTAGAATAGAATAAAATACACAGAAATCATAGAGCTACCACACTCCCAGGCATGAAATTACTGGCTTAGAATAGAATAAAATACACAGAAATCATAGATCTACCACACTCCAAGGCATGAAATTACTGGCTTAGAATAGAATAAAATACACAGAAATCATACAGCTACCACACACACCCAGGCATGAAATTACTGGCTTAGAATAGAATAAAATACACAGAAATCATACAGCTACCACACTCCCAGGTATGAAATTACTGGCTTAGAATAGAATAAAATACACTGAAAATCATAGATCTACCACACACTCCCAGACATGAAATTACTGGCTTAGAATAGAATAAAATACACAGAAATCATACAGCTACCACACTCCCAGGTATGAAATTACTGGCTTAGAATAGAATAAAATACACTGAAATCATAGATCTACCACACACTCCCAGACATGAAATTACTGGCTTAGAATAGAATAAAATACACAGAAATCATAGAGCTACCACACTCCCAGGTATGAAATTACTGGCTTAGAATAGAATAAAATACACTGAAATCATACCATGCCTCCCAGGCATGAAATTACTGGCTTAGAATAGAATAAAATACACTGAAATCATACAGCTACCACACTCCCAGACATGAAATTACTGGCTTAGAATAGAATAAAATACACTGAAATCATAGAGCTACCACACTCCCAGACATGAAATTACTGGCTTAGAATAGAATAAAATACACTGAAATCATACCATTCTCCCAGGCATGAAATTACTGGCTTAGAATAGAATAAAATACACTGAAATCATAGAGCTACCACACTCCCAGGCATGAAATTACTGGCTTAGAATAGAATAAAATACACTGAAATCATAGAGCTAACACACTCCCAGACATGAAATTACTGGCTTAGAATAGAATAAAATACACAGAAATCATAGAGCTACCACACTCCCAGACATGAAATTACTGGCTTAGAATAGAATAAAATACACTGAAATCATAGGGCTACCACACTCCAGGCATGAAATTACAGGCTTAGAATAGAATAAAATACACTGAAATCATAGAGCTACCACACTCCCAGACATGAAAATTACTGGCTTAGAATAGAATAAAATACACAGAAATCATAGAGCTACCACACTCCCAGGTATGAAATTACTGGCTTAGAATAGAATAAAATACACAGAAATCATAACAGCTACCACACTCCCAGGCATGAAATTACTGGCTTAGAATAGAATAAAATACACTGAAATCATACCATGCTCCCAGGCATGAAATTACTGGCTTAGAATAGAATAAAATACACAGAAATCATAGAGCTACCCACACTCCCAGGCATGAAATTACTGGCTTAGAATAGAATAAAATACACAGAATCATAGATCTACCACACTCCCAGGCATGAAATTACTGGCTTAGAATAGAATAAAATACACAGAAATCATACAGCTACCACACACACCCAGGCATGAAATTACTGGCTTAGAATAGAATAAAATACACAGAAATCATACAGCTACCACACTCCCAGGTATGAAATTACTGGCTTAGAATAGAATAAAATACACTGAAATCATAGATCTACCACACACTCCCAGACATGAAATTACTGGCTTAGAATAGAATAAAATACACAGAAATCATACAGCTACCACACTCCCAGGTATGAAATTACTGGCTTAGAATAGAATAAAATACACTGAAATCATAGATCTACCACACACTCCCAGACATGAAATTACTGGCTTAGAATAGAATAAAATACACTGAAATCATAGATCTACCACACTCCCAGGTATGAAATTACTGGCTTAGAATAGAATAAAATACACTGAAATCATACAGCTACCACACTCCCAGACATGAAATTACTGGCTTAGAATAGAATAAAATACACAGAAATCATAGATCTACCACACTCCCAGGCATGAAATTACTGGCTTAGAATAGAATAAAATACACTGAAATCATAGATCTACCACACACTCCCAGGCATGAAATTACTGGCTTAGAATAGAATAAAATACACAGAAATCATACAGCTACCACACTCCCAGACATGAAATTACTGGCTTAGAATAGAATAAAATACACAGAAATCATACAGCTACCACACTCCCCAGGCATGAAATTACAGCTTAGAATAGAATAAAATACACAGAAATCATACAGCTACCACACACACACCCAGGCATGAAATTACTGGCTTAGAATAGAATAAAATACACAGAAATCATAGAGCTACCACACACACCCAGGCATGAAATTACTGGCTTAGAATAGAATAAAATACACTGAAATCATACAGCTACCACACTCCCAGGCATGAAATTACTGGCTTAGAATAGAATAAAATACACAGAAATCATACAGCTACCACACTCCCAGGCATGAAATTACTGGCTTAGAATAGAATAAAATACACTGAAATCATGTTTTTCAAACCTAAAAAAGTTTGAAAATTATGATTTGCAAATTAATTTCACGAGGAAATGCAGGCTTGTTCTTTCAAAACAAAACTCTAATCCTTTAACTGGTAGAGTGCTGGAAGCCCATATTTGGGCTTTATTCAGAAGTGCAGGTACCACTACTTAACTGGTAGAATGCTGGAAGCCCATATTTAGGCTTTATTCAGAAGTGCAGGTACCCGCAACTTGAAGGCCATATATTCAGTGGATGTGCTTTCATATTAATTTTGAAGTGAAGTTATTTCATCTGCAAAGATTTGCTTTGTTACGGTTTATGGGAGAGTGCCTAGTGGCCAAGAGGAACTCTCCCATAATATGCAGACATATGAACAAATTTTGATGATAAAAAATGATGTAGCACTCAACCGGTTGACTGTTAATTTGACAAGTAATTTCTTGAATATCACTTTTATAGCAGCCATGGCTTGATTTGACGATAAATTCAGTAGAGAAATCTGACAAGAGCAATGAGAAGCGCGGAATATCCCCCTGATGGTGTGATAAGGCCATGGTGGCCATACTGAATTGGCTCGCTGGACCAAAATCAAAAGGAAGCATTGTCTAGTAATCCACAAATAACCCCTAAATTATGATTTGATCAAATAAGCTGTTTTCAAATCCAACATGTCGTGAATGCAATACAGAGGTCAAGAAAAATCTTCTAAGTCGAGAGAGTGAAAAAGGGCCATAACTATGGGAAAAATTATTGGACAGAATCCACTTCTGCAGATCGGTTCCCCCATGCAGGTCTATCAGCATACCAAAGGAGATCCAAATCTTACTGATGGCTGAGAAATTACATTCCCAAATGTTTGTACAGGCAGAAGGATGGACTAAGGTCTCCACTAGATACCCCCAAATCCTCCGTCGGAGGTCGGGGGCATAATAATGGGATTCCTCCTATTTAACTGTGGAAATATACTTTGTTAACATGAAGCAGAAATATACCTATACCAGGTCAAGGAGTATTTTTGTACTGGGTGGGAAAAATTTACCTATTGCAGGCAAAGAGTTTATCATCATACTATAATAGGTCAAAATCTTTAAAAAAGATATCAGTTTGGATGTCATTTAACCCTTTACCCAACGAATCACCAGCATCCATCGACGTAACATGCAAATTCAGCAGTTGAAAAAATATTATTTTTCAAAAAATTTCAACAAAACCATATCATGTGACCCCTCGTTGGAACGAGCTCGATGAGCTCCTTCCAATGAGGGGTCACATGATATGGTTTTGTTGAATTTTTTTAAAAATTAGAAAAAATGATATTTAAAATAATAAATTTTGATATCGTCTGCGTTGGGTAAAGGGCTAAGGCAAGCTATTCACGTTATTGTCTAAAAAAAGGGATTTGGTAAAAAAAAAGGGGTTAGGTAAAGGGTTGTTCAAAATTATTGTAACTACTCACAGGTTTTACATTAAATATCAGTGTAATACCAGCAGCCAGGAGATATTCTTGTGCTAATCTCGACACAGTCTTTTCGACCAATACAACATTAGGCTTCAATGTAGCTATCCTTGCAACACAGTTTCTCAAATATTCTTTCTCCTGAATAAAACACAAATGGAAATAAAAAAGACTTTAGCAAAATTATTGTTTTTAAAATCACTACAACATTATTTATCACATGAGCTGGCTCTTTAACCCTATACCTAAGGAATCGGCCAAATCTACCTAATTTACAAATTAAGCAGTTGAAAAAATATATATTTTTTTAACTATTTTAACAAAACCATATCATGCAGCCTTCACCCTTGATGAGTTCATTCCAATGAGGGTTACACCGCCAGGCATTAGCCCATTAGCCATTTTGAATTGTACTACCATAAAATACAAACAAACAAAATGTTAATAGATGGTCAAATTTTAAGTCAAAAAAGGGTCGTAACTCCTGTAAAAATCATTGGACAGAACCCATATGCGAAATTGGCCTGTATTACTAGTTGGGCAATACACATACCAACTTTGGTTGAGATCAAATTTATCCAAACTTGCATCAGGTACTGTGTCCCCAAATTAACCCTTTCGTGACTTGTCGGCACATGCCGCGCCAGTAGTAAACTGACACTACAAATCCGTCGGCACGCTGCGCGCCGATGTCATAGTAATACATCTACTCTCACCTCAGTCCACGTGTGCTATCTCTATCAGTCCACAGAAGTAATTTCATGCCCGAATGAATTTAGAGTTGTTTCCCTTTAGTTGATTGGCTACAGTTTTAGCGCATATTGCACCTCACAGTAATTCCATGGACAAAGATGACAATTGATAGCAACGTGGAAAAAGGATTCTGCAGCACAGTCTGGCTCAAATCAAGCTGACACTACTATGAGTGCTGGATGTTCAGATGATGTTACCAGTAATAATCCAGATGACGGAGTGGAATAGGACTGGCCAGGGGGAGTGGACACAGCAGAAAAAGAAGTGCTGGTCAGGGACATGGCAGAATACGAGGGAGCTGGCGTGGTCGTGGAATTGGTCCAATTAGATTTTGTTCCACTTGATATCCCAAGTTTTGAAGCTGGGAAGATAAATCTTGACTTACCTGACAATCCAAATGAATGGAACGTTTTATACCTTTATCTAACGGATGAAATGATCCCGCAATTAACTCCAATATCCCAAGTCTGGGGGTGGGGTCGGTTTGGCTGAGTCGCAGAAGGGTTAAGGAATCTCTCAAAATTAAAGGACAGAATGATAAATCAGTTTGGTTTTTATTCTTTTTATTAAGGTCTGGCTAGAAGTAATTTTATATGCATTCTGAGACATTAATCAGGTCCTTGAGAAGAAAGAAAATTACATTTCTTACAGCTGACTTTACACCTTGGTTGAACCATAACCAATAAGTCCCTGAGGTCTCCAATTCAAACAAATCTAAAGGCCTGGCATTGTCTATTTTAACCCTTAAGGGCATGGAGATTTTTATACATTTTTGCTATGCTTTGAAAGTCTACCTTAAGTGGCTTTACAGCTGTTTCTAGTCAAGTCTTGGCAGCCTATAGAGGGTTAAACTTGTAACAAATCTGAACAGAAGACAACAACAAAATTCTTGAATAACTAAAAATTCTCATTTTTGCCTCAAAAACAGCAACTGACCCCTCATTAAAATGAGCTCAATAAGTTTGTTCCAATGAGAGGGCAAAAGCTATGTTTTGGAGACAAAAAATGAAAAGTAATAAAATCTGAATGGTGATTTTTGTGAATAGGGCAGAGCAACTTTGTCCATTGAGTTGGGTGAAGGCTTAAAACTTTAACAGAAAGAAAAACAAAGAATTCTGACCAGACATTGGAGTGGACAATGGAGTAGATGCAAATAAGTTTTCAAAAACATAGATACCTGTAGAATCTGAGGTTCCAATGAGCTGAATTTGTTTTCCACTCTTTGGTATTCGATTGCACACCTCAACAGCAAAATTTTGGGGTTGGATAAAGCTGCTGGCATTTTCTTATGTGCTACATTCTTTGTAAATACAACACCATGAATTAGGGAGGTCTGTTCCCTTTTTCCAACAGGAATCTAAAAATAATATGTTTTTCAATTAGTTGACAATTATCAACAGGAATTTTTAAATTGCTCACATTAAAAATCATTGATACAAGGTTCACAAAGATGTACAAAACTAATATTGAATTTTTTCAATGTCAATCATGCCAATTAAAAATGGAAGTATAACATATACAGCAGACAAAAAATACTATTCCAATAAACAGATGCACCATGAGCGCATGATATGCCCATTATTAATTACAAGAGGGAACCACACAATATGAGTATACATGTGTACTTGTCAGGTTACATATACTTGCCACCAAAAAATCATGAAAATTGCTCAAAGTCCAACATGTGGAAAATTGCCTATATTTTGATGAATAAAGTCCCATAACTCTGGAATGACAAATCAGACAGCAACACATATCGAAAGGGAGATTCCTTCTAACAACATATACTTGCAACCAAAAAATCATGAAAATTGCTCTAAGCATTTTCAAGTTATTGTTTGACATGTGAAAAATAAAGTCCCATAACTCTGGAATGACTAATCGAACGGCGACACCAGCCAAAGGGAGTTTCCTTCCATCAACATAAACCACCTACCAAAAATCTTGAAAATCTCTCGAAGCGTTCTCGAGTTATCGTACGACATGTAAAAAATCAACAATTTTCTACGTAATAAAGTCCCATAACTCTGGAATGACTAATCGAACAGCGACACTAAACGAAAGGTAGCTTCCCTCCATCGATATACACCACCTACCCAAAAATCACGAAAATCTCTCAAAGCGTTCTCGAGTTATCGTACGACGTGTAAAAAATCAACAATTTCCTAAGTAATAAAGTCCCATAACTCTGGAATGACTAATCGAACGGCGACACTAAACAAAAGGGAGCTTCCCTCCATCGATATACACCACCTACCCAAAATCTCGAAAATCTCTCAAAGCGTTCTTGAGTTATCATACGACGTGTGACCAGACGGACAGACGGACAGCGGTATACAATAATATGACCTGTTTTTTTCAAAACGGGCATATAAAAAAGTAGGGGATATCCAAACTGATGTTGATATTTTTGGAAAATGGTATTGGATATGCATGATTGGACACATCAATATGTTACCACATTTAGTGTGGATCATGAATGTCACTGGCCCACAAAAACTTTGTGCAGGTTTTAAGCACGAGCGCCACATTAAGGTCAGTGGGGTACGTTTTGAAATTTTCATTTGTACTGGACAGACTTTTTTGGAGGGCTCATTGTTCTTTTCTTGGCATAAACTCGTTCATCAACAGTTTCTGGTCAAAACGTAACTTTTGAGGTATGTGAAGACTGACACGTGACAAAAGTTTACATGCTGTTGGCATGTTGGAAGCTGGCAACAGACAGACTGCAGTGGCTCAAATTCTCAACGTTACTCAATCGGTGATTAGCAGGTTGTGGTCATGATACCGTTAGACAGGCAATGTTGATGACAGACATCAGTCAGGTCATCCAAGGGTGACAACTGCTAACCAGGATCATTTCATCCGAACCACAGCATGATGTAACTGTCATGAAAGTGCCTCAGAAATTGGACAGCAACTGCACCGAGCGACAGATGTGCGAGTCAGTGGACAGACAAACCAAAATCGCCTACACAGTTGGAATTAGTATGCTCGATGACCTCGAATAATTCCACATTTGACTGAACGTCACATTGCAGCAAGGTGTAATTGGTGTGGAGCTCGACAGCACTGGGACAATCGTTGGTGGAGCAAAGTCATGTTTTCCAATGAATCGAGGCTCACTCTCGACTCCCATGACCATCAAAACAGAGTGTGGCAGGGGCGTAACGAATGATACCATGACGTAACCATTAGGCAGCATGATCGTTTTGGTGGTGGATCGGTTATGGTGTGGGGAGGCATAACCATGACAAGCAGAACAGCATTACATGTCATCCAAGGGCATGCCATGCCACAGGGCAGTACTACCGTGACAACATGTTAGCAGCTCATGTGATGCCAATTGCACGACGTCACAGCAGTTGATTCATTTTCCAAGATAACAATGCAAGAACACACAGAGCCTGTGTCACCACAGAGTTCCTCCAGGAGCAGAACATCACTACACTGCCTTGGCCAGCACTAAGTCCAGACCTTTCACCAATCTAGCACGTCTGGGATATGCTTGGCAGGCACTTCCGACAACACCAACAGCCCCCTACCAATGTCCAGGAACTCGCCGCTGCACTGCAGGAAGAATGGAATAACATAAGTCAAGCTGATATTGGATGTTTGGTGAGGAGTATGCCACATCGGATCAGATCTTGTCTAGCAAACTGAGGAGAATTTACAAGGTATTGAGGTCTTGGACTGAAAGAGGTTAATTCTCTGACTGACCATCCATGTCTTCTACAGCTGAGTGTGTGGAATGTTTGATTGTCAGACACCCATCTATCACTGAAATCATTCACCAGATGTCACAGTGCAATGCCTCAACTGTCTTTTTGATGAAAATATAAATATATTTCTTCATATATCTCACTTTTATCAAATATCCCCTACTTTTTTAGTATATAAAGGATATGGAATGAATGTTTCATACTCTATTTATGAAATGATACTAAGAATTTTCCGTTTTGCAGAGCCTCTGGCTTGGAAAAATGGGAAATTCATAGACAAGTTTCATAGAGTATGACCAAAACTCAAATTTTATATTCTGTTTATCATGTGAGCCCACAGTTAGATAGAAAAGAAAGGTTAAAGAATAGAATTTCACCTTGAACGTCATACATTTTACTGTGACGCATCACAGCCGCACATAGTCATTTGTCAAAACCACAACAAATTATAGTTCCACAATTTGTCGTTATAAATAATTTCCAAGTATTTATACATTTCTTATCATTGGGAATTTATTGAATGTTTATAACAAATAAATTCAGGCATCGTGGCTTTGCTGATATTTTGAAATAGTTCTATTTACATGCCACTAATTTGACACAGATCTTTTCAGTGATAACCAATCAGGAAGCATTCTTTTAAAATTGACCAATCAAATCAACTGGACATGTTATGAAGCACTAATTAATATTTATTGAAAATATGAAATGGTAATAAGCGAAGAAAATGGAGAAGTCATGATAAATCTATGTTCTCTGTGCATCTGACTATTGTTACCGCACAAATCGGTTATTAATTAATTTGAGGAATGTTTATTCATCAACTGCTGTCATGTCATGAGCTGTCTTACAGTAACAAAAGCATGGTGTACCTTAGCTACACTAAATTGTTATGTAGTATACAGTTGTACAGCCTTTCTCAACACTCTGAGCATGGTGGCTCCGTGGTGGACTGTTGGACTTCTATGCTAGAGGTCTTGAGTCCGATCCCAGTCCGGGATGACCCGCATTGTATCCTTGGGCAAGGCACTTTATCCCAGTTGGCTATATGAGGGCACGATGACGCAGTGTACTAGTGCTTACTGCATGTCAATGATGCACGTCTTCAACCACTGTAACCCTGCTTGAGCAGAGCTTGAACAGAGTTGAATTTTGAAGAGCTGGCAGTTGCTCGTCGATGCTTCTCTCTGGGCACTCTGGCTTCCCCATCTGTAAAACTGTCATGGTCACGATTAGCCATTGTGCATAAGTATGTGACCTTAAACACCAATAAATAAATAAATAAATAAATTCCCAACATTCTGACACATACAAGCATATTATCAGCCTTATGACAAAACCTCAAACATGGGGTGACATGTAATCCTTTTGACAGCATGGTCTAATACTGTATCCTCACATAATATATAGAATAAACGTATAGTGTTTTCAAGTAAAAAATTATTCTACGAGTAGGATTAAGAATGAAACCGACGAGCCTCTGGCAATTCGGTTTCATTCTTAATTCTACGAGTAGAATAAATTTTTTATTTGAAAACACTATACTTTTTATACTGTTTATTTGTTTATCCCATAAATCTTCTACAGGTCAGTTGCGGCAAAATTGTGCTATAATTCGCTCCAAAACATAGCGAGAAGTGAGGAGCACATTGGTCCAATTCGATCGACCATCAAAATTGGCAAAAATAAACAAAGCACAGTAATACATTTCTGTCTAAAAATAATTCCCCTACAGACTTGAGCTAAACTTGCAAAAATATTTTATTATATGAGCAGTGTGTGATGTTTTCTACTGGCATTGTGTGATACTTTCAAAAAGATATAAAGAAATCAACAATCAAACTATTAATTATGCTAGACAAATGTGGTAGAGGCCAGAGGTCAACAAGTCTGTCGCTACTAGGGGAATAAATTCTTTCAGTGTTAAACTTACGGGAAAAATTTATCACCCTACTAGGTGAATAAAGCAAAAATTTATCCAAGACCTTTATTGTTCAAATAAACGGCCATTTATGGGATAAAACAGTATACCACACTAATTCTTGGAGATTTGCTGATGTACCAATGCACATATCAATAAAACAATTTCTGGCATCCTCTAATGTACGTAATTTTATGTAAAAATCTCCTGTAGTAATAAATGTAGTATGCAATATGGTGTAAATGTAAACTTCACAATGAATGGTGAACAGATCACTAAAGCTCCCAATGAACTTTGCTCAGGTGAGCTTATAATACTACTGCTGATAAATAGCAGGGGGTCTACACAATCATTTTTACAAAGTTTAGCTCACATGTATTGCCAGTATCAATGACATTGAAGGTACTCACGATTAGCACCATGGGTTATATCACTGAATGAACTCACAGCTGCAGTATAATATGCAGGAAATGCTCTCCATGTCTAAACATGGAAAAATGAGGTCCTCAAATTCAGGTTATCCCCTATAACGTCCCCTGAGTGAATTGAGGCACCAACTGCAATGTTTTAGCACTGCTGATGGCACCTTGTTCCACTCAACAAAGGAATGATTTCGCGTGCCGTAGGCGCACAGGGACGATATGGGGGACAATCCCCCTTCGACCCTCGGTAACTGTATATGATTGGCTGTCACATGTCTAGGCATGTTGAAGGAGGAAAAGGATCTGGTACTCGGCAGGTGTCTCCAGTTGTGGGTAGGCGGTCTCGTTGACTGATGTCGGTTGAACAATCGGGTGAGGACCAGTGTGGGAGGTTGGGTTCTCTCACAAAGGTACTACCTCTCCCCGAGGGTGCAGTCTGTCTAAACTCACTCAAGGGACGATATATCGGTTATAACTATCCCCATTCAATGATGAAGTATTTTACGTCCCACAAAGTAGATCGTCGGTTTCTCAGTCCATTTTTTTGTAAAATTGCATGTGGTTGTGCGTTTTTTTATTTTTTTTTTTATTTTTGTAATTATTTCTTTGCCATCAGGAGTTCATGTTCTTGGTTCGTTCTATATTTTAGGCCTCATAATCTACAGAATAGCATGGGTGGTGGTGGTATTTCGTCCCTTTAGTGCAAGAAGGCTTTGCAATGCTAAAGCATTGAAAAGCCTTGTTGCACTCAAGGCACAAATTTATCAATTTTATTAACGTGAGTAAAATATCAGACATAAACCATTTAATTTTGATTGTGTTGGTTATAAAAAGAGAGCATGTGGCAGCCAAAAGGACCATGCAGGAGGGCTTGAGAAAGTGATTTTGAACTTTTTTTAGATCTTAAAGGCTGTCCAGTGAATGCGACCCAGCCTTCTATATTGTCCCATTGAAGACATGGAGAGTAATCGCTTGACTGGACTGGTTACATGAAATAATTCATGAGAGGTGAGGGACGTTGTACAAACACGAGTACACAAATGCGCACAAGTGTTTTACAATATAGTCCCTCGCCTTGAATGAATTATTTCATGTAACCAGTCCAGTCAAGTGATTACTCTGTTTATTACTTTTCATTATTAACAATAATTATATTATTTAACCCTTTACCTAACATAATGGCCAGAGCTATTCTATAAAATCGCCAATTAATTTTCATTATTTTTTCATTTTTTGTCTCTAAAACAAAGGTTAGGACCCCTCATTGGAACGAGCTCGTTCCAATGAGGGGTCATAACCTATGTTTTTGAGACAAAAAATGAAAATAATAGCTATTCCAAGATAAAGGGTTCAAAAACAAAAAACAATGAAGTCCCCATTACACCCACGGCAAAGCATCTTCGTTTGCGCGCACAGATACATGACGCAATAGTTGATTGCATAATTCACTTGTGAAGTTATTGTTTATAATCAAACCCAGAAATTCCAGTAAATCACACTTTGGAAAGTAATAAAGAATTATATTTCATGATGTGGATGATATGATATCAATGTTAATACAGAGAAACGTGAAACAGATGCATAATACTTAAGAATTGAACTGTTCTGTTAAACTTTTTCCATACTGCTGGCAGATATTCTTGCCAGAACAGCAATACACTTGTCAGCAAAATAGGCATAATCCTTCCTTAGATTAACATATCCCTATAAATTAGATTAATCATTTCATGAATGACTTTTGGACTCTTCATTTTTTAATTATTCATCAAATTCAGCGGCAACCTAATTTTATGAAAAAGTAAATTTTGATACATTTTTGCTACGGTATATTTTGACAAAGACTTGCGTCGAAACAACTGCGATGACACTTTGAATGTGGTACGCAAGTCATAATTAAGTATTTAACGGTTAAAGAAAATACTTGGCAGGCTAAGAGACTGGAGATATTTTGTAAATGTTTGCTGCTCTTTTACAGTCTGCATCCTGTGCTTCTGTAGTTGTCTCTAGGCATGTCTTGGCTTCCTATAAAGGCTGCCAAGACATGCCTTGAAACAACTTCCAAGGTACATGGAATCATTTATTTATTTATTGGTATTTAAGGTCACATATTTTTGCACACTGGCTAATCATGACCACAACATGAGTATCAACTCAAGACCAGGGGGGTGCGCAATTATTACCCATGTTGCCCATTTTAGAGAGGGTTTGTACCTCACAAGCACTGGTGACTGGGTCCTATTTTACCAGTAAAACAAAGCCGTTTACCAGTGAACAGGCACTGCTTCACTTCCCGGGATTCCCATGGGGAAAGGTACATGGAATGCAACATGCAGGTTTACTCAAAGACTGCATATAGGGGCACCTGTGTTGTTGCACAAAAAAGTGATAAAATTTGGAATTAGGCTCTTATGGGTAAAGAGTTAAAATTAGTGTTGAAATGACTCTGAGATTCAGGAGTTGATTAGTTGACACCCAAAAGTCGAGTTGAAGTCGACTAGTTGGCACCCCACTTTCTGCCACTGATGTGTATTCAACAACTGGGTTTCTTCCATAATTAAGTTCTTTAACGCTCATACATTTTTGACTGTTTTATTTCAGAACAAGATGGCCAGTGTGCAGAATGAAATGTGCAGTGTATAGAGATTCTCAGCATGAAAGTACATGGGAGGCAATCCAAATGTTTCTCAATGAAACAAAGTACTGCCAGTACTGAGTACACTATATTTTCTCCACACTAAATCAAATAAAGTCAACTTGTAGAGTCACATGGAAGGCAGTGTCAGATTACAAGTCCAGTCTTTTGGGGGGAAACTCGATGTCTTGTTGGATAACATCTTTCAACAGGTCTATCCGTCTTTAAGTGTACACCAATGTCTAAATTTCCAGGTTCATTTTGGACAGGTGTTCCAATGTCTGTCTCAACAGAATATAAATTTGTAGATTGTTTTGGGGATGGAATAATTTCAGATTGTGCATTAACATCAATTACATTGTCTGAATAAGAGATGAAATGTCCATGACTAGGTGGAGAACATGGTTTTAAATAGTGCAAAGTTACATCAATAGTTGGTTCAAATAAAACAGTCCGGTCACCTTTGTGTGGTTGTTGACAAACATTACTAGAGACATTTTCACAAGCATTTATAATGTGGTTAATATGAACATGACAAGTTTTATTTCCAAATTGCACCAAATAGCTAACGTCATCTAATTTTTGCATTAATGTTCCTTTATCCATTTTTCTGGACCATGAAAATTTTAACCAATACAATTTGTCCAGGACTGAAATATCTAAGTTCAGATTTCTTAGTATCACGCTGTTCAGCTTCTGCTTGCTGTTTTGACTTGATGTATTTGACAGAACTTGGTCTACGCAATGACAGTTTAGTTCTTAATTAACGTTTGAGAAACATTTCAGCTGGTGATTGTCCAGTTAATGTATGCAGTGTTGTTCTGTACAAAAACAGAAAGTTATCAATTTGGTGACACAAAGACAAATTTCTGAACTGATTGGTTTTCATACTTTTTTTGAATACTTGAACCATGCGCTCAACTGCGCCATTGGATGCGGGGTGGTACTGAGGAGTAAATGTATGCTTAACTGGTAGAG
Organism: Pictodentalium vernedei; assembly: GCA_031216915.1. NCBI lineage: Eukaryota > Metazoa > Mollusca > Scaphopoda > Dentaliida > Dentaliidae > Pictodentalium > Pictodentalium vernedei. Next base: position 562,423,630 of record CM062294.1, on the reverse strand, counting down.
TGCTGAGTTTTTTCTGACAATAAATCAAAGCTAATCATATACTGCTCTATTACATTTAATTGGATAGTGCCTTATAGGCACTATCCAATCAAATGTCAGAGAGTAAGGTATTGTATAAAAAATCTGATTCATATCAGGGACAATAAAGGCTTCCTCAGGCAGAATGTGGCTACAGACAGTTATTGCTTGTCACTTTTAGTAAAGCCCAAAATAGGGCTTCCAGCACTCTACCAGTTAATACCATTATTTGGCATAAATTTTGCAAATTCTACTGATGTATAACTTGGTCCATTATCAGAACATATTTCCTGTGGAATACCGAAAGCAGCAAATATATGTCGCAGTGCTTTGATAGTTTCCTGTGTAGTAATTGTTTTCATCGGAACAACTTCCAACTATTTAGAAAAGCAGTCGACTAACAACAACAAATTAGATTTGTTGAACTCACAAAAGTCAATATGAACTCTCTGAAAAGGGTGTGTTGGCCACTTCCACGGAAGCGGAGCAACTGGTGGTTGGTTCCTAATTAGTGCACTGCAATTACGAATCATTACTTCAATGTCAGAATCTAATTTTGGCCACCATAAGTGATTTCTGGCCAAAGACTTGGTTCGAACTCTACACCAATATGTTTTTCATGCAATAGTTTCAACACTTTACATTGTAATACTTTGGTGATTATCACTGTTACACCCCACAAAACTGTTCTACAGATAACTCATTACGCTGGTTACAATAAGGTTTAAATTCATCATCAATTTCTTGAGGCCAACCAGTCATTGGACATATAAACTCGCGATAGAACAGGATCTTTCTTTGTACCTGACTGGATTTCACGAGAAGTCAAAGGAATGTCATCAAAAGTCAATTTTGAAAATCTGGCTTTTTTCATCAACAGTAGCTTTCTTTGAAGATAAAATCGATAAAGCATCAACATTTAAATGTTTGTTTGTATTTTTTTATTACTTTCCAAAGTGTGATTTACTGGGATTTCCGGGTTTGATTATAAACGATAACTTCGCAAGTGAATTATGCAATCAACAAATTGGGCCATGTATCCAAGCACGCAAACGAAGACGCTTTACTGTGGGTGTAATGGGGACTTCATTTTTTGTTTTTTTAACCCATTACCTGACATGAAAAGTAGACGACACTTGCAAAAAAATTTCTTGAATCACTATTATTTTCATTTTTTGTCTTAAAAACATAGGTTATGACCCCTCATTGGAACGAGCTCGACATGTTCCAATGAGGGGTTATAACCTATGTTTTAGAGACAAAAACTGAAAAAATTATGAAAATTAATTGGCAATTTTTGAGAATAGCGCTGGCCGGTTTTGGCTGTTATGTTAGGTAAAGGGTTAAATAATATAACTGTCGTTAATAATGAAAAGTAATAAACAGAGTAATCGCTTGACTGGACTGGTTACGTGAAATAATTCATTCGAGGCGAGGGACTATATTGTAAAACGCGCACTCGTGTTTGTACGTACCTCACCTCTCATGAATTATTTCACGTAACCAGTCCAGTCAAGCAATTACTCTCTATATATTCAATATTATACTTATATGATGAAAGAATTACAGCCCATCGCTGAAGTCTTGCAGCAGCAGCCAATGTAGGTGCACCTTTTGTTGGACTCAGGATAGTTGTCAAAGGACGATGATCAGTAATCAAAGTAAATTGCTGCCCAAAGAGATACTGATGAAATTTCTCTACACCAAATATGAGACTTAACTGGTGCAGTGCTAAATTATTTTTGGCCCTTAAAGTTTCTTAATGCATCTTTGCCTTATTACAATTTTTGGGAGAGTGCCACTAGTTCCACAGAATATGAAGCCTTTAAATTGTGGCACCGGCACTTCAGAATAAAGCCCAAATATGGGCTTCCAGCACTCCACCAGTTAAAGCCCCTTTTTCAACTTTTGAATAATTTCGTTCAGTCTCAGTTAATGTTCTGGATGCATACGCAATCAGACGTTCCGGGCCATCTTTCATCGTGTGAGAAATCACAGAACCAATTCCATAAGAACTTGCATCTGAAGCCAACTTTAATGGTAAATGTTGATCATAATGTGTCAACAGCTTATCGGATGACAGCTCAGTTTTTGCCAACTCAAATATCTTATTACACTCTTCGGTCCGTTTCCATGCAGTATTTTCTCTCAAAAGATTATTTAATGAATGCAACTTTGTAGATAGGTTGGGAAGAAATTTTCAATATTATTGATTGATTCCAAGAAAAGATCTTGAGTTTTATTTTCTGGAATGGGAGTTTTTAAAACAGCTTGCACTTTTTCAGGGTCAGGATGAACACCTTCTCTATCTATAATGAGCCCTAAAAATTTAATCCTTCATTTAAAAAATTCACACTTGGATTTAAGCAGGGTAACATTAAATAATGTTAATTGTTTTAGAACTTGTTCTAAGTTAATTAAATGCTCAGTCATGTTTTTCCTTTGTATCCAAATATCATCTTGGTATATACACACACCAGGAATACCTTGAAGGATTTGTTCAATAACACACTGAAATATCGAACTTGCATTTAATATGCTAAATGGTAGACTACTGTATCTATATAACCCTCGATGAGTGTTAACAGTTAAATATTTTCTCGAATCAGGATCAATTGTAAGCTGTTGATATGCTTGTGACAAGTCGAGCTTTGTAAATATTGTACCACCAGTTTATGTAGAAAATAACTCAATTGGATTGGGTAATGGATATTTCTCAACGCTAATATATGGGTTAATGGTCGTTTTGTAATCACCACATAAACAAATGGAATTGTCAGATTTTCGAACAATGACAATGGGAGCTGCCCAATCACTTTTGTCAACTTTGGAAATAATACCCTGCTTTTTAAGTTTTTCAAGTTCTTTTTCCACTGATTCACATAACGCAAACGGAACAGGGCGCGGCTTGTGAAATTTAGGAACAGTGTCAATCGGTATGTGAATTTTAGCAGTTATTTATTTATTGGTGTTTGAGGTCACATATTTGTGCACAATGGCTAATCATGACTGTGCCAGTTTTACTGGTGGAGGAAGCCGGAGTACCCGGAGAGAATCGCCGAGCAATGACGAGCAGCTGCCAGCTCCCCAACATCGTAACTCCGCATTGCAGCAGGCGCAGGGTTAGACTGGTTGAAGACATGCACACCATCGACGTGCAGTACGCCTTAGTACACGGCATCATCGTGCCCCCATGTGGACAATCAGGGTTAAGTGCCTTGCCCAAGGAGAATTTTAGCAATATGATCTTTAATTCTTCCAAAACCTGTAAACAACTTATTGTACTTTTGCATCAATTTATCAGTTTATGATGTCACAGCAAAAATTGAATGCCAATCAAGTGTTATTTCTTTCAACCAATTTCTACCAAAAGAATAGGAGGTTGACCTTTAATTTTCGCAACTATCATGGGTAATGGGAAAGTTTTATCATTATATGTTACAGATACTTCACTCTCCCCTAACAAAGGTAGCTTTGCTCCAGAGTATGTATTGAAGTTATGATTACACGGATGAAGTTCAATGTGTGACAGCTTCGGAACAAATTGTCATGCTTGCCCGAGTGTCTATTTCCATTTGAATATTATTAACTGCAACATTCATCATAACTTTATAAGAATCTTTTGAAGTTAACCCTTTACCCAATGTAATGGCCAAAACCGTCCAGCGCTATTCACAAAAATTGCCAATTAATTTTCAATATTTTTTTCATTTTTTGTCTCAAAAACATAGGTTATGACCCCTCGTTGGAACGAGCTCGCTGAGCTCGTTCCAAAGAGAGGTCATAACCTATGTTTTTGAGACAAAAAATGAAAAAAATTAGTTATTCAGGAATTTTTGCAAGTGTCGTCTGCTTTTCATGATAGGTAAAGGGTTAAATGAAAAACATGCAAGTCAGTTTTACTTTCACTGAAGTCATCATTATTTTCACGTTCTGTGGCATAGTACACAAAACGATCTGTATTTTGTTTAGATTTACATGCAATCGTTAAATGTCCCTGCTTGTAACATTCATTACATCTGTAATTTTTATATTTACAATCAGTAGGTTTGTGTGGCCCTTTGTTACACCGATAACACAAAAGAGATTTTGTTTACCCTTAAATTTAGTATCCATTTCCACATTTTCTGACGATTTTGATTTATTTTTGGTATAAACTTTATTCACAGATGCAGAACTTGCATTATCACTGGTGTGTTGATGTAAAACTTGGATATCCACTTCAGCCATTTCCACTGCGGTAGCTAAAACTGTCGCCTTACTAAATGTTAACTTTCCTCCACTTAGAAGTTTTCTCTGAATTGCCTGACTATAAAGACCACAGACAAAATGGTCACATAGCGCATCTTGTAAAAAGTTACCAAAATCACAATGCGGGGATAATTTCTTCATTTCAACAATAAACTGTGCAACAGTTTCATCAGGATGTTGATCTCTTTTCCAGAATTTGAAACGTTCAGCACTAATTAACTGGTAGAGTGCTGAATTATTTTTGGTCATCAAAATTTGTTCACATATCTTTGCCTTGTTGTAATTTATGGGAGTGCCTGTAGGCCAGTAGGCACTCTCCCATAAATTGTAACAAGGGAAACCCTAACAGACTAAATAATTTCACATTAAAGGTGATATGTAAAACATCCACTTAATATGAAGTCTTTCAGTTGTGATACCACTACTTCAGAATCACAGTTATGGGAAGTTGTGGCTGCAACCACTTTTTTCACCGATAACAATGAATGCACCACGTCAGTCCTGACCCCGTGTTACACATACAGTAGTCTATATAATATAGACAAGTAATGAAAGCCTATTTTCCTCTGACCGATACCCCCTTCCCAATTCATTTGTGAATTCGTCCATTGAACAAAGATTCATCAACACAGTTTTCTTGTACAGCTATCCACAAGGTATTTAACTTCATGTTTATCATAAATTAAAAATCAAATCATCATACTACGGCTTCTTTATTTGATAAAAAAAACTCTCCGTTCAACTTTTTTTGCCCGCGACTCGACTTTCATAACTACTTTGATCTCAAAGTCCGTGTCAATTATCTCATTATTAATGTTGTTAATTTCACTCTCTGTATAGATCAACTGATAAGCGTAATCATTTTAACTCTTCCACAGAATTTTGTTATTTTGTAATGTTTTTTATTGGATATAACACATGTTCTGACCAGTCAATGTGAAAATCCAGAGTCAGTGTTGGGCCTATATAAGCATCGACAATGACTAGTCGACCAATCGTTTCAACTCTCTGGATTTGATGAATTTAGTTGAAGGGTTAACAGGCTACTCTGCACATACATTATTTTTTTTCCACTTTATGTCTCCAAAACATAGCCTATGGCCCCTTATTGGAATGTAAATGATGAACTGTTTTTCAGACAAAGACTGAATTTTTTTATAAAATTTTTGAGAAGTTATTTTGCAAGTGTTATCCTCTTGTCATATTAGTTAACCCTTTACCCAATGAATCGGCCACATCCACCCGCGTAATATGCAAATTCAGCAGCTAAAAAAATATTATTTTTCAAAACATTTCAACAAAACCATATCATGTGCCCCCTCTTTGGAACGAGCTCATTGAGCTCGTTCCAATGAGGGGGTCACATGATATGGTTTTGTTGAAATTTTTGAAAAATTAAAAAAAAATGGTATTTAAAATAATAAATTTTGATATCGCCTGCATTGGGTAAAGGGTTAAAAGACCGATGAGCAGCTGATATGTTTTTGAAATTATAGAAAAATTAATCAAAACTGTATTACTGCATCTTTCATTTGTATACAGTATGTGGAGGGTGTATTGTCATTGTGCATGCATTGAAAATGTGTTGCGTTGTAATGTTTTTATACGAAATGACTCATGTTCCGAGTAGTCGGCATGTAAATCCAGAGTCGACATTAGGCTATATCAGAATCGATAACGACAAGTCGAATAATCATTTCAACACTAGTTAAAATCAGGTTGGAAATCTATATTTTACTGCATCTCTCACCTTTTTTATGTGAATATATTCTCTAATATCCATATCATCACCATCATTTCTAATATCTGGTTTCACAAAGTGACTTATATTTTTCACTGTTGTCATAATGGTGGAATCCCAGTGTAATGGCAGTCCTTCTTGAGACAAAAGCTGCTTCACAAATGCCAATTGATGTTCCGAAAATGAATTGCTGAAACATTGCAAAAACAATATGTTACCTGATGAACTGACCAAATATACCATTGCCATATCTCCTACTACTTCAACAGGATGATCTCATCAAGATCTTTCTGATGAGAGATCATACACTATGGTTTAACCCTTTACCTAACGAATTACCCGCATCCGCCTGCATAATATGCAAATTGAGTAGTTGAAAAAATTACATTTTTCAAATTATTTCAACAAAACCATATCATGTGACCCCTCATTGGAACGAGCTCATTGAGCTCGTTCCAATGAGGGGTCACATGATATGGTTTTGTTGAAATTTTTCGAAAAATTTTTAAAAAGTATATTTAAAATAATAAATTTTGATATCGTCGATGTTGGGTAAAGGGTTAAAAAAAAAGATAGACCTTATCATTTAGAAATAAAAACAAAATATTATAACTCTTTCAATCTGATTTACATGCATTTTTTCAAAAAACAAAATAAATTCTAACAGTTGGCAGGGTAGGGGGGAGGGGAGGGTAAAATTGCAGACACAATTTGGCATTTTTTGTTTTTCAAGCTGTTCAGACAATCCAGCCCTAACAGAAATTTTTTCAAAGAATATTTAGACCAAATCTGCTGAACAAGTGTTGCGTGTAGACACGGTTTTGAAAATAATAGCAAGCCTTGTGCATAAAAAAGAAATAGGAAATTTAAAATAATTTCTATATTTACCTTACACTGACCCAGAAAGCTTACACTCTATTCAAGACAACACTTAATTCTGAACCCTCCAAACCCCCAAAAGTCAAAGTATGGTCCTCCATACCTGGTGTGCTGAGATCCCAGAAGTGAAGCCCACTCCTGTCCATAATCATTCTTTAGTAGCACCTGCTGAGTGTTTATAAATGAAACAAGAGGCCCCACGTGGCCTTAATCGCTCACCTGACAAAGTGACTCTAAGAAGTATTTTAGGTCACCTTCACCATGTCATGCCTCATCAACATTAACTGGTTGAGTGATAGATTTTGTTTGAAGTTCAACATTTGTTACCTAAAATTAGTTTTAGGCCAATCTCCAATGATTTTTAATAAAGCAAATTTACCTCTGCAGACAAACTGGTTTAGCATGAAGCACAAACAAGGAATGTGAAGAGATAGCCTTGGACATCTCTCCCCAACTGTGGATATCTTCCATGTGCTACATGTATGTATTTGCATGCAAGAAAGCAAAAATTTTCACAAATTTTCCAAAATATTAGTTTTTTTTATCATCATTGGAACAAGCTCAAACAGCTTATTCCAATAGGGGTATGGGATGATCAGATATATTTTTGAGACAGAAATGTGAATATATAAATAATGGTGTTTTTTTGTGAATGATGCTGGAGAATTTTGCGTAAAGATATGGTAAATGGTTTGTTCTAGATACAGAATGATGCAAAAGTATTTAAATTTGATTAGGCAAGTTGTTCCTATAATGCATTTAAAAATTGAAGTAACTGTTTTTTTGCTGACAAACTTTTAGATGTGTGTGTCTGTGTTTGTGTGTGTGTGTGTGTGTGTGTTTGTGTGTGTGTGTGTGGGGGGGGGGGGGGGTAAGAGTGTTCTTGCAAACAAAATTCCTGAATAAATGGAAAATTTTATTTTTTGTGTGAAAGACATAGTGCGTGAATGTTGATTGGAACAAGCTTAGAGAGCTCATTTTAATGTGAAGTCATAAAGCTGTGTTTTACGTACGAAATTCTGGAATAACTAAAAAAATTGCTTTTTTGACTCAAAAAGCATGGTGTGCGACCTCTCATTGGAAGCTCATTCCAATGGGGTATTTACAAGCGATAAGTACATGTATGTTTAAGAGACAAAAATTAAAATTTGAATAGCGATTTTTGCGAAGAATGCTGACAAGTTTTGGCAGTTATGCTGGTAAAAAGGTAAGATATGCAAAGTGGTTGTTTTTAGAGGCGACATTTAATTAAGGGGAATTAACCCTTGATTACTGAGGTAACTTCTAAAAGTACTGAAATTTCATGAAGCAATGTGAATAACAGACAACAGTTGCCTAAAAATTTCATGAATAACTAAAATTTTTATTCCTTTGTCTCGAAAACATGGCATATGACCTTTGTTGGAATGAGCTGAATGCGTGTGTTCCAATGAGGGGGTCATAAAATTTGAACGGAGATTTGTGTGAATAATGCATTAGTACTGCTAGATTTGGGTAAACGGTTCACCCTGGATACCACCCCTTCTATAGTAGATCTTTTCTGCAAATTTTGTCTAAGATTCTATCAACTTTACAAATAAATACGTTCATGAATCACAATCAGATCCACCCCACAATGTTGCATACCAAATATCAAAAGATTCTGCCTGCTGGATCTGGAGAAGAAGATTTTTTAAGAAATATGCCTGAAATGCACTAAGTTAAAATTTGGGCTCCTATACGGAGCTCAAATATAAACCCAGGGGGCTGATTTGAACAAACTTGAATCAGATCCACCCCACAATGTTGCTTACCAAATATGAAAAGATTCTGAAGCTGGATCTGGAGAAGAAGATTTTTTAAGAAATTTGCCTGAAATGCACTAAGTTCGAATTCGAGCTTCTATAGTGAGCCCAAATATGAAACTAGGAAGCCGATTTGAACAAACTTGAATCAGATCCACCCCACAATGTTGCATACCAAATATCAAAAGATTCTGCCTGCTGGATCTGGAGAAGAAGATTTTTTAATAAATTTGCCCGAAATGCACTAAGTGCGAATTCGGGCTTCTATATTAAGCCCAAATATGAATCCAGGGGGCCGATTTGAACAAACTTGAATCAGATCCACCCCGCAATGTCGCATACCAAATATCAAAAGATTCTGCCTGCTGGATCTGGAGAAGAAGATTTTTGAAGAAATTTGCCCAAAATGCACTAAGTTTGAATTCGAGCTTCTATAGTGAGCCCAAATATGAATCCAGGGGGCCGATTTGAACAAACTTGAATCAGATCCACCCCGCAATGTTGCATACCAAATATCAAAAGATTCTGCCTGCTGGATCTGGAGAAGATGATTTTTTAAGAAATTTGCCTGAAATGCACTAAGTTCGAATTCGAGCTTCTATAGTGAGCCCAAATATGAATCTAGGAAGCCGATTTGAACAAACTTGAATCAGATCCACCCCACAATGTTGCATACCAAATATCAAAAGATTCTGCCTGCTGGATCTGGAGAAGAAGATTTTTTAATAAATTTGCCCGAAATGCACTAAGTCCGAATTCGGGCTTCTATATTAAGCCCAAATATGAATACAGGGGGCCGATTTGAACAAACTTGAATCAGATCCACCCCGCAATGTTGCATACCAAATATCAAAAGATTCTGCCTGCTGGATCTGGAGAAGAAGATTTTTTAAGAAATTTGCCCGAAATGCACTAAGTTTGAATTCGAGCTTCTATAGTGAGCCCAAATATGAATCCAGGGGGCCGATTTGAACAAACTTGAATCAGATCCACCCCGCAATGTTGCATACCAAATATCAAAAGATTCTGCCTGCTGGATCTGGAGAAGATAATTTTTTAAGAAATTTGCCTGAAATGCACTACGTTCGAATTCGAGCTTCTATAGTAAGCTCAAATATGAATCTAGGGAGCCGATTTAAACAAATTTGCATCAGATCCATCCCACAATGTTGCATACCAAATATCAAAAGATTCTGCCTGCTGGATCTGGAGAAGAAAATTTTTTAAGAAATTTGCCTGAAATGCACTAAGTTTGAATTCGAGCTTCTATAGTGAGCCCAAATATGAATCTAGGAAGCCGATTTGAACAAACTTGAATCAGATGCACCCCACAATGTTGCATACCAAATATCAAAAGATTCTGCCTGCTGGATCTGGAGAAGAAGATTTTTTAATAAATTTGCTTGAAATGCACTAAGTTCAAATTTGGGCTCCTATACTGAGCCCAAATATAAACCCAGGGGGCCGATTTGAACAAACTTGAATCAGATCCACCCCGCAATGTTGCTTACCAAATATGAAAAGATTCTGCCTGCTGGATCTGGAGAAGAAGATTTTTTAAGAAATTTGCATGAAATGCACTAAGTTCAAATTCGAGCTTCTATAGTGAGCCCAAATATGAATCTAGAAAGCCGATTTGAACAAACTTGAATCAGATCCACCCCACAATGTTGCAAACCAAATATCAAAAGATTCTGCCTGCTGGATCTGGAGAAGAAGATTTTTTAAGAAATTTGCCTGAAATGCACTAAGTTCGAAATCGGGCTCCTATACTGAGCCGAAATATGAACCCAGGGGGCCGATTTGAACAGACTTGAATCAGATCCACCCTACAATGTTGCATACCAAATATCAAAAGATTCTGCCTGCTGGATCTGGAGAAGAAGATTTTTTAAGAAATTTGCCTGAAATGCACTAAGTTCGAAATCGGGCTCCTATACTGAGCCCAAATATTAACCCAGGTAGCCGATTTGAACAATCTTGAATCAGATCCGCCCCACAATGTTGCTTACCAAATATCAAAAGATTCTGCCTGCTGGATCTGGAGAAGAAGATTTTTTAAGAAATTTGCCTGAAATGCACTAAGTTCGAATTCGGGCTTCTATAGTAAGCCCAAATAGGTATCCAGGGGGCCGATTTGAACAAACTTGAATCAGATCTACCCCGCAACATTGCATACCAAATATCAAAAGATTCTGCCTGCTGGATCTGGAGAAGAAGATTTTTGAAGAAATTTGCCTGAAATGCACTAAATTCGAATTCAAGCTCCTATAGTGAGCCCAAATATGAATCTAGGGAGCCGATTTGAACAAACTTGAATCAGATCCACCCTACAATGTTGCATACCAAATATCAAAAGATTCTGAAGCTGGATCTGGAGAAGAAGATTTTCAAAGAAATTTGCCTGAAATGCAGTAAGTTCAAATTTGGGCTCCTATACTGAGCCCAAATATAAACCCAGGGGGCCGATTTGAACAAACTTGAATCAGATCCACCCCACAATGTTGCATACCAAATATCAAAAGATTCTGCCTGCTGGATCTGGAGAAGAAGATTTTTTAAGAAATTTGCCTGAAATGCACTAAGTTCGAAATCGGGCTCCTATACTGAGCCCAAATATGAACCCAGGGGGCCGATTTGAACAAACTTGAATCAGATCCACCCTACAATGTTGCATACCAAATATCAAAAGATTCTGCCTGCTGGATCTGGAGAAGAAGATTTTTTAATGTTTTTCCCATTGCCTACAGTGTTAAAAAGTGCTGACTCAGCACTTTTTCAAAGTCCCGAAACTGTACCCTATGATAAAACCGATGGCAATTTTTTTTTACCAATCCTTTCTGTTGGTCCTAAGGAAGCTGCACACCAAATAAAAATTCTCAGTGCCGTGCAGTTTTGGAGATATGGGCGTTTTAAATTTTTTCTATTTTTAGCTCCTGCGGTTCCCACGGGGCTGCGGGAAAATTTTTTTTTGCATAAATCAAGTACTCATGACCCAATAAGCCCTCACATAAAATTTGGTTCAAATCAGCCTCTCGGTTTGGAAAATAGAAATTTTGGGCGGGGCAAAAAATTTTGCCCCTCTCATAACAACGCCAAGTATAGCCCCACAAACTTCTCTTGAACAAATCTGAGTCTACACCTCAAAAGGAAGCTGCACACCAAATATCAAGTCTCTGCTACTGCTGGTTCATGAGAAGAAGATTTACAAAGATTTTGGTGCCCCTTGGGGGCGTGGCACCACCCAGGAGGAGGGGCAACTTCATTTGAACAAATCTGAATTGGCATTAGGTAATAAACATTTAGCCAACATTTGAATAAAATTGGGCTAGTGGTTTAGGAGGAGAAGTCGATAATGTAAAGTTAACGCCGGACGGACGACGACGGACGACGGACGACGGACGACGGACGACGGACGATGGACGACGGACGACGGACGACGGACAGAAAGTGATTAGTAAAGCTCCCCTTGAGCTTCGCTCAGGTGAGCTAAAAAGGGAGGTGTTAGTGAACAACTAATGGGAGGGCACTTCCTGTCTAGAGGCACTATACGGTATGCTATTATCAGATTTATTATGAGAGTAATATAATAATACCAAAACATTGGCATTGATTGTGGAGCACCAACAATTGAGAGAGAAAAGATAAAACGTCCATCATGCAGAGAATAAAATTGCCTGGAAATGGGGGTAAATCCTGTAACGTGTGGAGTACATTGATTGAGAGAGAAGCTGATAAACTTTCTAATCTAGGGAAAGTAAACCACAAAATGGTACTGAGCTCCGCCCACCCCCATATTCCACCACCCTACATTTTGTGAATCAATATTGGCCTCACTGAACAGAAAACTTTAAAATAAGTAATAATACAAAAAATTTATTAAGAAAATCTTGCTCAACTATGCCTCCCGTTCCCGCAAGCATTGCGGCTTGGGGAAAAAAATCATGTTACAAATTTGCATTAAAATAATAATTGGGCATTTTACCTGTTAAATGAGCAGAGAACTGAAACATTGATATCTGTCTGTTGATAGCACCTGCCACCTGAATGTAAACCACTTATTCACAACTAAATCAGAGTTGGAAATTCCTGCGAGAAGCAGAATAGATTCTCAGAAATGATTCTCGCAAGGCAAATGATAAATATAAGTAATTTGTATATTTTTTATACTTACCAATGGCCCAGACTTTGCTGGTGCAAACTCAATTATATCAAGGGCCAAACATAACTTTTGAACCCCCAATTCCCCAAATTTGCATACAATACCGAAAATTAAAAGTCCTAACTGGCCCTCCATACTTTTAGTACTGCGCATGCGCAGCACCCAGGAAGAGACTGGAATTTTCGCCAAGCATCATTCTTCCTAGTTGTGTCTACCAATGTTATAACTCAGCGAGGAGGTATCCCCATCTGGGCCATTGGTAAGTATAAAAAATATACAAATTACTTTAAATTTATCATATTTTTATACTAGAACCAATGGCCCAGACTGAATAGTAACAAGGACGCCAATGCCCTGTAGCTCACCAACATTCCTCTTTGAAAGTAATTTTGGCAAACACAAGAACTGTATCAAACAGGCTCATAACATGCGACAAAGCTGACTTAAAAACAACCTCTTAACTGGTAAAGTGCTGAGTTTTTTCTGTCAACAAATCAAAGCTCATCATATACTGCTCTATTACATTTAATTGGATAGTGCCTTATAGGCACTATCCAATTAAGTGTCAGAGAGCAAGATATTGTATAAAAAATCTGATTCATATCAGGGACAATAAAGGCTTCCTCAGGCAGAAGGTAGCTTTAGACAGTTATTGCCTGTCACTTTTAGTAAAGCCCAAAATAGGGCTTCCAGCACTCTACCAGTTAAAAGTAAAACACAGAAACTGACATAAACACTAAGTTAAACATGAAATTCTGAGCTAAACAGAAAACTAAACGTAAGTAAAAAATAAATAAAAAGGTTAGGAGAACGATTTAAAAACATAGGGTGAGGGTTAAATAGTGGTAGAATGATAATAAGCACCATATAGAAGCAATATAAAGGCCATGGGATGAAAAGGTTGTCAGCAGCTGCCCTGAATAGAAACGTTAACACACTGAAAATGTCTAAGTGTGAGCTAAACAGTAGTGCTCAAACGATTAGTCGACTAGTCAACGTCGACGGTTTTTTCGCCTATAGTAGACTCTGTTTTTTTGTCGTCGACTAGTCAAAACACAGTAGGAGGACTCGTAAGCCAACAAAATCTCATTAGAAAGATCAATGAATTCACATCTCCGGGAAAATAGGGTTACAAAATTCTTGGAAAAAAACGTGCTGCCGATCGCTGGCTTCAGATAGTGGCTGCGACAATGTAACAACTGACCGGAAACTCGATAAACTTCAAAGAACTTTTACAGTTTGTCTGCAGCACGTGTTGTGTCATGCTCCCCGACTCCCACGAAGTATCTCATTGTCTTGGTTTGATTCTACCAGTTCTGGTGCGCCAACATCAAAATATAAATTGTTGAATGTTTCTCATAATACAACTGGCCCTCGATGTTCATTTTTTCCCTCTTTTTGTTTGTTAACCCGGATGTACCCAACCAACATTTTCGGTCTTTTCCAAAATTACTCGGTTCCATTTTCTCTACTTTGACAGCGCTGAGTACTGTACCAACCCGTCAGTAAGCCCAGGAGGCACATGAAAAAAATGGGGGTGGGCTTATCCGAATGTAAATGAAAAGTTGACCAGCCAGGAATGATCTGTGTACAGAACAGTTGATCTTGTCAGTGTATGTTGTGTTCCCATTGATATAAAATAAATTAATAATGTACATAAATTTTTATGTGTTTGTTTTATTCGTTTTTTTTTTCAATCGGAATCATCAACCATTTAAAAATACATTTCAATAAAAAAAAATCAACAAAATCAGCACGAAATATCAACAAAATGTCAATAACAAATGAGGTCAAAAATGCACGTGGTCAATTTGTTTTCACCTGGAAACATGTTTGTTCAGTCGTTACATTTCCAATTTGAATTGTGTTTATTAAAAAAAATATGTGAACTGTGTTTTGTATTACTCGCGTTAAAAAAGATGCCCTCAGTATTCATAACTCTCATTGTGAAAAAAACAAACAATAAATTATGTTGTGTTCACTTTCTCCAAGTGCAAGATGAACAGGGGGCAGTTCGAAGACATCATTGTTGGCACCGGATAACTATCTGCACTATCCACTTCCCAGTTATTGACATATCAACACTGAACCTGGCTGTTTTGGCCAGAGAAGAAAAAAAAAATGAGAATTTTTCTTGCAGTCACCACACAACTTTATTCATTGGTAATAAGTTGTGGGATAACTGCACCAAGAGCAAGATGAACAGGGTATGTCTGAGCCCTCCAACCTCCCCCCCCCCCATCCTCTGGCATTCACTTTCTCCAAGTGCAAGATGAACAGGGGACGTCTGAGCCCCTCCCCGACCTGTGGCGATCACTTTCTCCAAGTGCAAGATGAACAGGGGACGTCTGAGCCCCTCCCCAACCTGTGGCGATCACTTTGTCCAAGAGCAAGATGAACAGGGGACGTCTGAGCCCCTCCCCAACCTGTGGCATTCACTTTCTCCAAGTGCAAGATGAACAGGGGACATCTGAACCCCTCCCCAACCTGTGGCATTCACTTTCTCCTAGTGCAAGATGAATAGGGGACATCTGAGCCCCTCCCCAACCTGTGGCGTTCACTTTCTCCAAGTGCAAGATGAACAGGGGACGTCTGAGCCCTTCCCCAACCTGTGGCCTTCACTTTCTCCAAGAGCAAGATGAACAGGGGACGTCTGTTTATATTTCGAGTTTATATAATTTTGATTTCACATAACTGCGACATTATGAGAATAGATTTGGCATACAATGCATTTGATAAAAACATGTGGGCGTGTTTCATAAATAAACAAACTATTTTAAACGGACCGCCCTGGTGCATATAATGTGTCCCCATTGTTGTAAACAATATGGCTTTCCCTTGTTTTGTTTTCAAAACAGACTTTTATGTAGCATGGATCAAACTGGATATTACAACTCGGGGGAATGAATTCATATTTATTTTTGAGCAGCTATTTTTGCAGGGATCACATCAGGTAATTTCTCAACTCATTTTCTAAAGTAATGAAAAGGAACAATTTTGGTCACTGAACACGCTGTGATTAATATTGAACTGGGCATTTCCGATTCGTCTTCAACATAAAGTTGATAAACATGAGGGCTGACAGTAATAAATAACACAAAACCATGTAGTTTGGGAATTTTATTTTTTCAGCTGAAAATGTGAACAGATTAAATTGAGAAAAAAAACAACTCCAAAGCACTTTCTCATAATTTTATTTTGATTGAACAATTGAAATTTTCGGGACATTTTCGTGATGATAGGCTCGGTAGTCAAAACTTTAATTCAGAGAACTACAGTACCGACTACTTTTTATGTGGACCGAACAATTCTACACTTATATAGGGAGGTTTATTTTACCACGATGCATAGCTCATGGTTCGTCCTTTGTAACAAAGCAGGGGGTAGCCTGTTGGGAACTAAAAAAAAGAGTCTTTTTCTCGGTGTTGTTGCCCGGTTACAAGCGCGAATTCCGAAGTTAGTCTGGGTTGCCGATTTATCAACGTTGACTCGACTTTGGGGTGTCGACTAGTCGACTTTGAAATTCCATAGTCGTTTGAGCACTACTAAACAGAAAACTCAACGTTCAAAAGTTGAAGAGAAATTTGAATTGAAATTCAGTGGACAAGGGTGAAACCATGGGACAATGATAATGAAGAACATATATGAAGAATAGAAGCACCATGGGAAGAGAAAGAAGCAGGTGACCTAAACCAGGGTTTCCGCTATACCGGTACAGAGGCCGTCAAACGGCCGCATTCCCCTGCCAGGTCACCTTCCCGACATAACAGAATTTTTGAAATTCGCATTGATTTGCCCGTCCCCTGAGAATACATTTAGTTCATAGCTTGTAGAATTGCCATTTCTAAACTTCTTTTGCCGATTTCCGTACACATATTTCATTGAAAACAAAACGCATGTCTGTTTCACCGTTCTGTCGCAGCACTTGGAGAGTAATTGATTTCAAAGCAGTTTTTCAACATCAAAGACATCAAACAATAGTAATATCGAGTATTGTTGTAGAATTTCTATATAATCCCACTCCAGTGACGTCATCAGAGACACCTGTTCCAGCTGTGAAGGCGAATTCCACCACTCTGAGGCCTCATGTGACCAGGATTAACCAATTGGAATCAGAGAACACAGGTGAAGACCAGCCTCTGTTTTTTTTCGACTTGACCGCGAGAATCAGGAGTTCCGAAATTCTGCACAGATTTAAATTTTGTGTGTTTGTCGGGAAAAATTGGCAAGATCCTAGCTATTTTACCCGCAATGTTTTTCTAAAGTAGAGATTTACTGAACCCAAGTCTACTTTAGTAATCATTTTCACAGTAGCCGCAAACGTCAAAATTTGTATCATGCACGTGCAATGAGATTTTTGCGCAGTGCTTGTGTCTGCTAAAATATCTCACAAGTTATTGAACAGACAACAACGTCAAGAGGAAAACCGGAAACTAACCAAGAACAGGCACAGCAGAGGCCCAAAGTCAGTAACCGATGAACAACCACCTGATGCAAAGCTAGGTCATCAAAGGAAGAAAAAATGAAAGTGTCAATGACACTGTAGCCTAACTTGTGTGTTGTGATTGATGGAAGGGGGCGCGGTGGCATTGCGGTAACCGGTACTCATCAGATCACCGAAGTTAAGCAACGTCGAGCCCGGTTAATCCTCGGATGGGTGACCGTCTGAGCGATCGATTCGGACTCCCGCGTTGTGTCCTTGGGTAAGGCACTTAACCCCGATTGTCTACATGGGGGCACGATGACGCTGTGTACTAAGGCGTACTGCACGTCGATGGTGCGCAATTCTTCAACCAATCTAACCCTGCCTGTGCTGCTGTGCGGAGTTACGATGTTGGGGAGCTGGCAGCTGCTCGTCGTTGCTCGATGGTTCTCTCCGGGTACTCCGGCTTCCTCCACCCATAAAACTGTCACGGTCATGATTAGCCACTGTGCATAAATATGTGACCTTAAACACCACTAAATAAATAAATAAATATGTGATTGATGAAAAGGATAATGTTCAATGTTTATGAAAGGATTATGAAATAAGACAAGAATTGTGATAATTGGGAATATGTTCATTTCTGTTCCCTGTATAATATGTTTTTGATAAAAATAATATGAGGTGTGCACTGTACTAAAGAGCTGAGGGGTTAATATGACCTCACAGTTAATGTATGTGGCCCTCACAGTTAACGTATATCAACGAAAGTTACAGTGAAATTATTCCAAAACGAGTCATCCTATCAAGTTACATTGAAATCCCTTCATAAATATGGCCTGTAGACTGTGCTAAAGGTTTTCGGGCTTCTGGCCCCTGTAGCCATCAGTTTTCCAATTGCGTCCAAAGGGGACTTTCTCATCTAGACATTATATGAAGTCAACCTACCAAGTTACAATGAAATCCCTTCATAAATATGACCTGTAGACTGTGCTAAAGGTTTTTGGGCTTTGGGATCGGGCAGTCATCATGGTTGAATGATCGCAACCAAAAGGGGACATTCTCATCTGGGCATCATCTGGAGTGATCCTATGAAGTTACAATGAAATCCCTTCATAAATATGACCTGTGGACTGTGCTCATGATTTTCGGGCTTCGGGCTTCGGGCCCCTGAAGCCGGCATAGTTGACCAATCACGACCAAAAGGGAATGTCACCATCTAGGCATTATATGGACTCAACCTAACAAGTTACAATGAAATCCTTTCATAAATACGACCTATAGACTATGCTAAAGGTCTTTGGGTTCGGGCAGCCATAAAGGCTGAATGATCACGACCAACCGGAGATGTTCTCATCTAGACATTATTTGGAGTCATCCTACCAAGCTACAATGAAATCCCTTCATAAATATCACCTGTAGACTGTGGTAAAGGTTTTCGGGCTTTAGGCCCCTGTAGCTGTCACAGTTGCCCAATCGTGTCCAAAAGGGGACGTTCTCATCTAGACATTATATGAAGTCAAACCTACCAAGTTACAATGAAATCCCTTCATAAATATGACCTGTAGTCTGTGCTAAAGGTATTCGGGCTTCAGGCTCAGGCAGCCATAATGGTTGAATGATCGCAACCAAAAGGGGACATTCTCATCAAGGCATCATCTGGAGTGATCCTATGAAGTTACAATGAAATCCCTTCATAAATATGACCTGTAGACTGTGCTCAAGATTTTTGGGCTTCGGGCACCTGTAGCCATCACAGTTGACCAATCACGACCAAAAGGGGATGTCATCATCTAGGCATTATATGGAGTCAATCTAACAAGTTACAATGAAATCCTTCCATAATTACGACCTATAGACTATGCTAAAGGTCTTTGGGCTCTGGCAGCCATAAAGGCTGAATGACCACGACCAAAATGAGATGTTCTCATCTAGACATTATTTGGAGACATCCTACCAAGCTACAATGAAATCCCTTCATAATTATGACCTGTAGACTGTTCTAAAGGTTTTCTGGCTTCGGCCCCTGTAGCCATCACAGTTGCCCAATCATGTCCAAAAGGGGACGTTCTCATCTAGACATTATATGAAGTCAACCTACCAAGTTACAATGAAATCCCTTCATAAATATGACCTGTAGACTGTGCTAAAGGTTTTCGGACTTTGGGCTCGGGCAGCCATCATGGTTGAATGATCGCAACCAAAGGAGACAATCTCATCTGGAGTGATCCTGCAAAGTAACAATGAAATCCCTTCATAAATATGACCTGTAGACTGTGCTAAAGGTTTTTGGGCTTTGGGCGTGGGCAGCCATCAGGGTTGAATGATCGCAACCAAAAGGGGACATTCTCATTTGGGCATCATCTGGAGTGATCCTAAAAAGTTACAATGAAATCCCTTCATAAATATGACCTGTAGACTGTGCTCAAGGTTTTCGGGCTTTGGGCACCTTAGCCATCACAGTTGACCAATCACAACCAAAAGGGGATGTCATCATCTAGGCATTATATGGAGTCAACCTAACAGGTTACAATGAAATCCTTCCATAAATATGACCTTTTGCCTATGCCAAAGGTAGGGCCCTGCGAATCAGGAAAATTATGTTCGAATCGAATCTCGAATCGAATTGGGACTGATGTCGACATCAAATCGAATCTCGAATTGAATCGGGATAAACTCGAGAAATAACTACAACTGGTATTATCTTGTGCAGAAATGTCCGGAAAGCACTGCGAGAAGAGATCGTTGACATAACTTGACAACTTTGCGTTGTTTTAATTTTTTTTCTCGTTGAATGGCCATTCAGATGTTCACTTGGCCCGACAATAAATTCAAGACATAAATATGGACAGAAATTAAGGTGTTACTGCCCAGAGACATTTGAGACAAACCACTAAATTGAAACATGAGAATTAAAAGCACAAAAGTAATATAAGTGGCACATTAATTCCCATGGGGTGAAGTCGGCTACAGCTGCTTCACATACGTTAGCGTGGCTAAATACATGTACATCTTATAGGAACCTCATTATTGTAATGTTTGGTTGTTTTTGTATTATCAGGATTTGGGTCTTGTAGATTTCGGTCCGTTCTCAACTCAATAACTCAGTATACATCAAAAGCAGCAAAGGTGTTAAACTGTGTTAGTTTCTGCATTAGTTAACTCTAATATTGATGCAGTGCTCATTCAAACACATTGCTTTTACTTCATTCCAACTTCCAAGTACCAATGCTGAACAATGCAAAGAAACTAAAGAGGTTTTCCTCCCACAGTTTTCTAACATAATAACGGGAGCGCTCCAGGTGATATGCCCCCATTATTGTGTTAGAAGATTATGGGACTGGAAGCTGGCCTTAGGCCCACAGCTGGATATTTTGGTTGTATAGATGGGGTATGAACAGGTTACAAGTTAAAACAGCTCCAATTTGCAAAGGTCACAAAACGAACGTTTAATTTCCCATTCTAAAAACTCAGAATGTACATTGTCGAAACACTGATTCGTTTTCCTCGAAGCTTCGTTTGACTAACAAATCGGCAAACTATTCGAGATCGATACACAAATATCAAAGCGATGTCGACATCGAATCGAATTCTCGAAGATTCACAGGACCCTAGCTAAAGGTTTTTGGGCTTGGGCACCCATCAAGGCTGAATGATCGCGATCAAAATGGGACATTCTCATCTGGACATTATTTGGAGTCATCCTACTAAGTTACAATAAAATCCCTTCATATATATGACCTGTAGACTGTGCTAAAGGTTTTCGGGCTTCGGGCAGCCATCATGGCTGAATGATCACAACCAAAGGGGACAATCTCATCTGGGCATCATCTGGAGTGATCCTATGAAGTTACAATGAAATTCCTTCATAAATATGACCTGTAGACTGTGCTCAAGGTTTTCGGGCTTCGGGCACCTGTAGCCATCACAGTTGACCAATCACGATCAAAAGGGGATGTCATCATCTAGGCATTATATGGAGCCAACCTAATAGGTTACAATGAAATCCTTCCATAAATATGACCTTTTGCCTATGCTAAAGGTTTTTGGGCTCGGCACCCATCAAGGCTGAATGATTACGATCAAAATGGGACATTACTTGGAATCATCCAACCAAGTTACAATGAAATCCCTTCATAAATATGACCTGTAGACTGTGCTAAAGGTTTTCGGGCTTTGGGTCCCTGTAGCCATCACAGTTGCCCAATCAGGACCAAAAGGGGACTTTCTCATCTAGACATTATATGAAGTCAACCCACCAAGTTACAATGAAATTCCTCAATAAATATGACCTGTAGACTGTGCTAAAGATTTTCGGTTTTCGGGCTCGGGCAGTCGTCCGGTTGGCAGATCACGCCCAAATGGCGAAATCCTCATCTAGACATCATAAGGAGTCATCCTACTAAGTTACAATGAAATCCCTCCATATCAAACATGACCTGCAGACTGTTCTAAAAGTTTTGGGGTTTTGGGCTTGGGCAGCCATCACGGTTGACAGATCAAGCCCAAAAGGGGACGTTCCCATCTAGGCATTATACAGAAGCATCCTACCAAGTTACAATGAAATTCCTTCATAAATACGACCTGTGGACTGTGCTAATGGTTTTCGGGTTTGGGCTCAGGCAGCCATACCGGTTGACCGATCGTGACCAAAAGGGGACATTCTCATCTAGACATGACCCCAAACCTGCATATGAAATTTCATGACGATCAAACAAGAATTGCGGGGTGTAGCCCGTGCTATAGGAAAATGTGAACAGACTCACAGACTTACAGACTCACAGACTTCCTCACGCATGATGGCAATAGCTTATCTTGACTATGTCAAGTTAAGCCAAAACAAGTTAAACTACCAAGAATTTTAATACAAAATTCTCAATAAAAAAGCCGAAAGAGCTTGAGAGTATAACAGGAGAGATCAAGAGAGTGAAGGGAAGTAATACTAAAAAAAACAACAGTTGATTCATATTATAACAAGAGCTGGACTTTCGTCCGGTGCATACCCCCACGTGGTGTACCGCCTAGTGTGGGTATACCTATGACCAACAAATATCATTTATGAATATTCTTGTACAGACGGACGGACAGATGTACAGATGGATGGACGCAATCCAGTATACCCCCCCCCCCTTCCATTTTCTTTGAAAGTTTTCAACAATTTCTAAGTCAAAAGGTATGGTAAATTGTTTGGTGTTTGGAAGTTTTATGCAATGAAGCAGAAGCCTTTGTCACAGGCAAACTTCATGCCATATTTCACTGAAATCTGATGACCCCAATCCAGTATCCCCCCCCCCCCTCCCATTTTCTTCGAACACTTTTCAACAATTTCTAAGTCAAAAGGTATGGTAAATTGTTTGATGTTTGGAAGTTTTATGCAATGAGGCAGAAGCCTTTGTCATAGGCAAACTGCATGCCATACTTCACCAAAATCCGATAACCCATACCTGAGATACAGGCTGAACAGACAAATTATGTCTATTTCCTACAATTTCTAAGTCAAAAAAGGGGGATAACTCTAAAAAGGAGAATGTGAGAAATACCGTTGAATCTTTTTTTTAAAGCCTATACCATAAGCAGTGTTCATGGCAAATTTCATTGCAATAGAACATTCGATACCCGAGATACAGGCTGAACAGATAAAATTTGGCTGGGACAGACACAATTTGTAAGTGAACAAATAATAAAAAAAAATAATAATAATAAAAAAAAAATAACTAGAAACTGTTTTAGCACACTAAAACATATGTCTCCCCTTCCTTTCTATTTAATACACTGCAAATTATATATACATGAATAATACTGACAATCATGCCAAATATCTAAGGTCTAGGTCAAAAGACAACAAGTATGTCCCAACTTCCCCTTTGGGGAGCGGGGTTATAAATATCTATGATCTAGCTCAACATCCACATGTCAAAAAAGTTAAAAAATTTATAGTAATTTATATATTTTTTATACTTACCAATGACCCAGACATAGCTGGTGCTAAATCTTAAAATATAGGGCCAAACACAAATTTTGCCCCCCAATACCCAAAATTTGCATCTAAAACCAAAGAAAACATGTCCTGAATGGCCCTCCACACTTCACCTCTACTGCGCATGCGCAGTGTCAAGGACGTTCCGAAATTGGCGCCATTAATCATTCTTATAACCAGTGCCTGGTAAGCGCTATGTACTCAGCGGGGAGGTATTCCCAACTCCTGGGAGGGTCATCCCCGTCTGGGTCATTGGTAAGTATAAAAAATATATAAATTACTATAAATTTTTTAACATTTTTATACTATACCAATGACCCAGACATAGCTGAATAGTAAAAAGGCTGGAGGGCCAAGGACATAGAGCAAGTTGGAATACGCTCAATTATATAAAATAGAGTCATCCCCTCTAGGGAAAAAGAAGTATTAGGCCTTACATGTATCTTTCTTATTTATGATAAATTAGAAAGATACAACACCTTCCAAAATTGAGCATCATACATCCATGTACTCTATTTATATGTAGTATAATCCTTATACTAATAATTTTTAAAGTAAGCCAATAAATAAAGAAAGTCTAGAGAATAGAGACTCTTTATACTCCTTCAAAGTGTCTGAGGAATGTATAATAACGTCCGTATGACACGTGCTATATTCAAAAGCTATACTTTAAAAACTAAGACCTGAATGAAATTTTAAAACATAAACTTCTCACTAAAAAGCCATCACAGTAACAGCTCAGAATTACTAACTCTGGAGGAGGTATCCCCTTGTTTTCATAGTAAAACAGGTGACCCAAGGGAACACCCTCCCCCCCCACCCCTTTTTCTTGCCATGGGTCAAATAGCCCAGAGCGAAGAGGGCAGCAGAACGGAGTCACTGCCGAAACAGAAAGCCTACCTAGCTATAGTAGCAACTGTTAAGTGAATGACATTCTGAGCAGTAGATAATAGATCTAACAATAGAGGCCTCCAGAAATGGACTCGATATTTCTGAGATAAAAAATTCATGAATGTGGATGGCTGAGCGCAATGAGCAGCCTTCAAAAATCTATAATAGCGACACTATTAATGTAAGCCCAAGATGTAGAAAAAACTCTTACTTCATGAGCCGAAATCTCAAGCACAACTGCTGAGTCAATGATATACCATAAGCAGTACCGATAGTTAATTGAATCCATTAGCAATAGAATAGAGCGTACCATCCTTCTATTAGGCATCAAAGACAGAAGAAGCTTACGTCCGTAGTAATAAACAGATATCTGTTTATAAATACGTAAACTCTAACCGGACAGAGTAAAGGCCTATGCCCGTACGAAGACGGAAGGACCTTAATAACAATAGGTTCCGGATATTTATTAGGAGCCTGACTCTTAACCAAAAATCCAACCTAAATAGTAAAGGAAGTAGTGATTCCGAAACTACGAAAGTGAGAATCATCCACCGATAGTGCATGAAGCTCACTGACTCTTCAGTAAAAGAGAAGCCAACAGAATTACTGTCTAAAAGGTCAGAATTTGAAAACTACTGTTTCCAGAGGCTCAAATGATTACTTAGCTAAAAAAGAACTGAAGTTAAATTCCATATAGAAATTTAATCTAATGATTCTAAGTCTATTTATCGAAAAGTTACTAACTGACTTAGATAAAGAGACATAAGACTCAATTGTAAACTATCATAGAGTGCATAGGTATGAGATAACATAGACCTATAACCTTAATAGTAACAGGCTGCAGTAGATCTTGTCAAACAAGTATACTAGAAAGTTGCAATGACTAGTATGGTGGGATCAACAATATCAACATAGTGATCCCTACACCAACGACGGAAGAGCCTCCACTTTGGCCACTTAGTATAGTGAAGAAGAGGTTCTCCTACAGTAAAAAATCGCGTCCAAAGCTCGTCCAGTACAATGCTTACAATGCAATAAGGACCACACAACGGAATACGTGAAGGTTGAGACCTTGCGGGTTGTGATGAAGATGACACGATTTTCCCCAGCGAAAGAAGATCCTCTCATAGAGGAAGTTTTCGCGTTAAGTCCCACAGTAGACATCTGAGTAAATTTACCCACGGTCTCTGTGAAGACAGAGATGCTATCAACAGAAATGTATTGTGGTTGTTTATCTTAGCAATACTTGCTGAAACAACAGCGCAGGAGGATATGCATATCCTATCATTCCGTCCTATTAGATCAATAGAGCGTTAACAACATAAGCTCAGAGATCCGGACATGCAAACACATACGTCTGCAATTGATTAGCAAGTTGTGTCGTAAAAAATTATCATTGGGCGCTCCCATTGAAAGCAAATCTGATTGAATACTTGTTTGTTGAGAGTCCATTCTGACGGCAACAAGCGACCCATACGTGAAAGGGAGTCCGCTAATACAATCAGACGACCCGGAATATGACGGACCGAAGCAGAACTTGGTGTACTATAACAAATGGAAGGATTCTTTCCGTTAAATTGAATAACGGAATCGAATGAGTGCCTCCCTGGTTCCGGAGATACGCAACCACTGTCGTATTATCGGACAGGATTTGGACATGCGTTTCTGAATAATGTTCATCCAATGACAAGCAATATAAAGCAAGCCTAAATAACATTATTCCGTGGAAGATAAGTGCTTGCCTAGAGACTGCAGAACCCAAAGACCCTGGCACTTCGAATCCGTTGGGATCAATATTGTACCCCAACCCGTTTGACTGGCAACCGACATAATTATAAAAGTCGGATCCGGCAACTGCAGTGGCACTCTCTGAGTCAACCACCGAATGTTTGCCCCAGTCTGAATCTCTTGCTACACTTGATAGACAAGAGAACATGTATATCGAGCAATTCATGGATTGCTGAAAAGTTGCCGTCGAAGAGAAGCTTCTCCAAGACCGACGCGACTCTGAGAGAGTTCTTCACCTTACTATCCACGCGCGTGGATGTAGCTAGGGCTGCGTCACGTCTAACCAACTCCAGGTTGCCACTGAAGGGCGGAGTTATACGTGGAAAAACTACTGCCCTTGAAAGAAATCACATTGAGGATCATATCCCGGAATTCTTTCTCTTGAAGACGTAATGATAACGCCTCAGTAAGGTGGACTACGTATGATAAAGAGTTTAAGTTAAGTCTATTAGACATCATTGTCGTTTCCAACATAGTGGTTGGAAAACACATAGACGGCGAAAAAGGTAAATTCCAGTCTTTAACCCCGCCGTCTAGACGCATATGAACTCTCGGTATGCCCTGTTCTGCCAAAATAAATTATTCCTAGGAATGATAAAAGGCAGAATAGAGCATTGCGGACAAGAAACTAAATAAACTATCATGCTTGGTAGCAGGCTTATATATATATAGCGTCGATAAATAATAAAAATGTTCTAATGACATTATTGGACTGTGTCGGTAAGTCAGGGACAATGTCCCTGAACCGATCCAAAATTCCGTGTCCAATGACGCTATAAGTCTCTTATCCAACATCGCAGCAATGTAGTCCGAAGGAACAACCTCTGGAAGATAATGCCGGAAGAAATGTATGGCAGCTTCCGTTGTTCCGAAAGGGAAAGCTCGAAATCGTCTGAATCCCTTTCGCCATCCTGTCGGACCCTATAAAGCGTTCGGTCGGACATATGCTCCGAATGCGAAATATCTGAACCACAACATGCGGTCCCCTATGTTGTTGTACGAGAGGTACCTCTCTCGCTCACAGCCCGGACGGACTTGGACGAGCCAGGAACCGGACTAACAGGCTTCCTCCGATCTGTCCTCAATCCGTCGTCACTGGGTGAGTACTAAAGTTATTATAGTGCTCGCATCACCCAAATCTCCTTCCTAGACCGCAACAGACAAACCCGGCTGCCGAACCATTCGATGAATGGACGCTACACCGGGTGAGCTAGCGAATGTCACTCCGTCGATCCTACAATGGACCTCTTAGGCGATAGACATATTCCATGAGCACTTATTGCCGCTAGCGCTTCATTAACTATGACGACAGAGGCACACTTTGAAAGACATCTCCGTAGTAACTTTGCGAACAAGAAACCAGAAATGCTTGGTAATAGCAAGCATATAATAATATATATAGCGTCGTTCAATAATTCGAAAGATTGTGTGCCATTATTAGACTATGTCGGAACTGAGGGACGATGTCCCTGAACCGAACCAAAAATTTCTAAGTCCACCGACGCTATCAGTTTCTTATCCGGCATCGCAGCATTCTGGTCCGACGAAAGAACCTGTAGAAGATAAAGTCAGATGACATACACAACAGCATATGTTGTTCCGAAAGGGAAAGCTCGAAATCCTCCGAATCCCTTTCGGCATCCCGTCGGACCGGATGAAATTTTCGGACGTCCGTACCTGCTTGCGCGGAGCGTCCCGACCCAGCATCGTCGGATAATACATGATGCGACAGATTCAGTCGTTGCTGGGATGCTGCGATAAGCTGTGCTATTTGGGATAGCACGTCCGTCACCGAGGCCTTGCAGTAGCGGTCTTACGATGCATTGCCGCCGGAAGCTCTGTGTACGTCGACTCCCGCACACTTTCTTATGCGAACGTCCGGAGTCTGCAGGCCTCGTGTCCCTGGTGTGACCTGGTCGCCGATGATTCTCTGATTGGCGAAGCTGACTGGATATCCGAGGTCACGTAGCCAAGAGCGGTCGTGTGCGCTACCATGAGAATGAGGAAGCCTTATTGACAGTCTCTCCGGACTGACTACATGTCGGAGCGTCCCGAGCGGCGGACGTATGCTCCGAATGCGAAACATTTTGTACCACAACATCTGGGGCCAGATGTTGTTGTACGAGAGAGGGGCCTCTCTCGCTCGCCGTCCGGATGGACCTGGACGAGCTGGGAACTGGACTAAAAGGCTTCCTCCATTCTCCCTCTAATCCGCCGTCACTGGATGTGCATTTGGTTGATTTATAGTGCTTGCATCACCCCAAAACTCCTTCTAGACCGCAACGGACGAACCCAGCTGCCGAACCATTCGATGAATGGACGCTACACCGGGCGAGCTAGCGGACGTCAAAGGCCGTCGAACCTACTAGGGTCCTCTTAGGCAATTGGCGTATTTACATGAGCACTTTTCCGCTAGCTCTTCATTAATTGTGACGACGGAGGCACACTTTTGGAAGACATCACGGATACATCACCCTAATCTTGATCGTCTGAAATAGAAATTGATAAAGTAGAGTGACCCTGCGGGGAAAGGACCGGAATGTCCAATTCCCCACTAACATACCGTGACACACGCTTAGTGCGAGTACACTGACTACATATACAATGATTATAAAAGTCAGAGGAAGATTTCCTCTTATTACAATTGACCAAAAGAAAACAAAGTCCTAGTACTCGCACCAACCCATGACAATCAAAATACATAATAATATGATCCATTAACATAGAAAAAATAATTGAAATCAAAAAATTTTGAAAAAATATTTTTTCAGAACAGCCCAAGTTCAGTGACCGTTGGGAGCGGCAGAGCAGGAGAGTGGAAATTCACTCTCCATTTTTAGATTTTACGAGAGTGAAAAATTTTAGGAGAGTGATTTTTAAAATAATGCCTCGGGCCAATTCGCCCCCAGGTGGAATAACGAGGATTGGTGGTGATTGCTTTTGAGAAATCAGTAGGCCTAATAACGCGCGATTTCCAAAATAATTGGTTTTATGACGTTTCGGCCTTGAAACGTTTCGGCCCTAAGAGGCCAAAACGTCTTAGAAATTGGGCCGAAACGTCTTCACATTCGGTATTTCTTTTTTAGATGTGATTGTGTGGAGGGGTTAAAGTATGCTATCGTCAGTATCGGCGCATTTCGTTTCTCTCTTCAAGCATCGTGAAAGCGAAACTCGAAATGCACCCCTTCTCAGCAAACCTGTCGTCAGCGACCACCTGTCTTTAACGACCATTTTTGGCAAGTCCCAAGGGTGGTCGCTCATGACCAGGGGTCAGCCTGGCAGCTGATTTTAGGGAGAAGTGACTTCTCCCTTCAGAGACTTTAGGGAGAAGTCAGGACCCAGGAGGGAGAAGTCAGTGGACATGAAGGAGAAATCAGAAAAAAAAAACCCATAAAACGTATATGCCATCGTGACAAAATAAATGAACATAGAGGACACAATTGTGGAGAAAAAGATAAATAAAAGTTTATACAAACACACACAAAACTAAGTCAAGATGGTTACATAACAGAATGTAGGTTAAAATCCCCCACCCCACCCTACAAAAAACTGTGTCGTTCATGGTTTCTGAATACCCCCTAACTCTTTGCCTAACAGTGATGACTAAGGTTACCGTGCAGTTGATTTTGTATTTGCCTCAACGATGTGGATTTGAAATTTAGTATGACCCATGGTGAGAGTGTTCTTCTCTGCAACAGAAGGTATATTCTTTTTAAAAAAATATTTAAAGTGTTTAAAATAAATTTCAAGTTCATATAAGAAGCTGGGTCATTCATGGTTTCTGAATACCCTAACTGAGTTGAAAAGCGTAGTTAAAAAAGTTTTCGATATCCTTCGTAAATTAAGTGTTATTAACAATTTGAGTTAATTAATTTCTTTGGTAAATGACAAAACATTTCAGTTGTCTCCCTTCCCGGCTGCGCTGGGTAAACTAATAATACACTGTTCAGAAAACTGACAATTTCTGCCAACCATCTTTCACTGACATGTGCGATTGGTGCTTTGAAGGTCTGCCATTCTTATCCATCCAAATACCTGTGATTTCTATTGTAGCCTTATTACATTTAACCCCCTTCCAACAAACTTCACAAGTTTTCAAAGAAAAACATTCAATGCAAATTGCGGGGCGAATTTCAATGCAGCCAATTTTTCAGTGGAACAGAGCGTAACCGCAAGCAATTTCGATATGGACGAACTGTCTCCAATACATTTTTTTTGTTTTGAAATGATGGTTAACTTTAATAAATTCTAATTAACTCGATGCGTGTCTTGTGTGATTCGTTGTTGTCTGGTACTTTGTTTTTAAATAGCCATTTTGTGCTGGTTGCTATCAGTTGGGGCGAATTGTTCGAACGACTACGCCATTGCAATTCTTTTCAGAAATATAAAATTGGGCTAGTTTAGGCTATTTTCATAGCCATGTGACGGACTTTAACAGCAACCGTGTTTACTGTTTTTTGCGGAAGCGTGTGTTTTTAAAAAATAAAACATGAGAAAATACAGTTAACTGCCATGTCTCCCAAGGAAGTTTGGGAGGGCGACTTGAATTTCGCCCCCAATGTAAGCCAAGGCAACTTGAGGAATGACAAGGCGACTTCTTCGCCCAAGTCGCCCACTCGGCTGACCCCTGCTCCGACGAAGGCTTTGAACACGACCGGAAGATAAACGTGCGCGACTAATTACTCGCGGTATACGAAAAAGCGGTGCGCGATGGTGCGCTGGCGCGATCGCTCGCCGTTCCCAACGGTCACTGCAAGTTTCTGAAAAGTAACGTTGAGCCCCAATGGATCCCAAGCCTAAGTGTGGACAAAAATTTTAAAAATATTTTAAACAATTTATGCAACACTTACGAACAATAATGATGTATCTAGTTATGATTAAATTAACATCAAGATATTATTTTCAAGAAATCCCCCCTCACACAGAGGGCTGTTGTAAATGTAAACAATAAGTGTAAAAACACTAGAATAAGACTCCAGGCACCCTGGCCCGAAATCAGTTACCAATAATACACTATCTGATGCAAAACAGAGACTTCCAGGGAAGAAACTGTAGAACATCAGATGGTAGATGCAGAACACTACACCTAACCACCCGTAGATGAAGACGTAAACATGGGGAAAAGAACAGAATTCAGTCTGTTATTCGGCTAAAACTCCCAAGAAATTTTAGTAATAAAATTACAGAAAATATGCCAAAAGCATGGGAGAATAGCAAGAGGGGACTTAAAGGAAAGGGAGAGAGGAAAACACTGAACAAACAGTGTAACTTGATAACAAGAATGACAACAAAATGGCTGTTGCCTCGAAAATAGGTAACTTAACATAATTTCATTAAAAAATTTTAAGTTACAGCCCTGATAATTTTCTGTCACACATTTTTCCTCTCCTCCTTCTATATCCTCCTTAGAATCACCATTTCTCTAATATTTATGTGTCTGGCATCATTTAAACTCAGATTTACAAGCACAAAGATCAGTCAGATGTTAACTGATGAAGGGCCAAACTAAGAATGATTAATGGCGCCAATTTCGGAACGTCCTTGACACTGCGCATGCGCAGTAGAGGTGAAGTGTGGAGGGCCATTCAGGACATGTTTTCTTTGGTTTTAGATGCAAATTTTGGGGATTGGGGGGCAAAATTTGTGTTTGGCCCTATATTTTAAGAGTTAGCACCAGCTATGTCTGGGTCATTGGTATAGTATAAAAATAACCAAATTCTGGTCTGGACAATTACTCCCTATTTAAGGTACATAAATTTGACCTTGAGGTCAAGATCAGATGAAGGTCATGATGACATGTGGTCTCATTGTGATACATCCACATGTCAATCATCTAAGTCCTAGGTCAAAAAACAAAAAAGTTCTGATCTGGACAATTATTCCCTATTTGAAGTACATAAATTTGACCTTGAGGTCAGAGGTCAAGGTCACATGCAGTTCATCAAGGTAGCAGACATGCGGTTTCATGGTGACACATCTACAAAAAAAAAATCTGGTCTGGACAATTACTCCCTATTTAAAGTACATAAATTTGACCTTGAGGTCAAGGTCACATAAAAGTCATGATTACATGTGACATGCGGTCTAATTGCGATACATCCACATGTTAAATATCTAAGTCCTAGGTCAAAAAACAAAAAAGTTTGGGTCTGGATAATTATTCCCTATTTGAAGTACATAAATTTGACCTTAAGGTCAGAGGTCAAGGTCACATGAAGGTCATCGAGGTAGACAACATGCGGTCTCATGGTGACACATCCATATGTCAAATAACCAAGTCCTAGGTCAAAAAACAAAAAAATTCTGGTCTGGACAATTACTCCCTATTTGAAGCACATAAATTTGACGTTGATGTCAAGGTCGCATGAAGGTCGCAATGGTATGCGACACACTGGCTCCTGGTGATACATCCACGTGCCAAATATCTAAGACCTGGCTCAAAAGACAAACAAGTTTTGGTCCAAAGTTTCCTTGAAAAAAGCACAAATCTGACCTTCAGATCAAAGGTCAAGGTCACATGAAGGTCAGAATGGTACGCTACACACCGAGTCATGGTGATACATCCACATGCCAAATATCTAAAACCTGTCTTAAAATACAAAAAAGTTCGGGTCCAAACAGTTTCCCTTAAAAAAAAGCACATAAATCTGACCTTCAGGTCAAAGGTCAAGGTCACATGAAGGTCACTATGGTACACCGCACACCGGCTCATGGTGATACATCCACATGCCAAGTGTCTAAGGTGTAGGTCAAAAGACAAAAAAGTTATGGCCCGGACAAAGTTTGTGTGATGTTTCCCTTAAAAAAACACATAAATCTGGAAGAAGAAGAAGAAGAATATGCACTAAAACAATATGTCTCCCTTCTGGGAAGGGGAGACATAACTAGTGTGGGCATACCTATGACCTTAGTTATAAATATTCTCGGACGGACTCACACACGGATGCACAGACGGACAAACGGATGGATGGACGGACAGATGGATGGATGGATGGACAGACGGACGCATGTAATCCAGTATACCCCCATTTTCTTCGAAAGTGGGGGTATAATGACGACGTACAGAAGCATATCTCGAAAATAGGAAACATGAACAAGAGGCCGCAGAGGGCCTGAGGGCGCTCACCTGACATGGTAGTCAAAATATCAAACCAGGGACTTGACTTGAATAAGCTGCATACGCCCCTCCTAAGAAAAGCATATACCAACTAGATGAAGCAATTGTGCCCACACAATACACAGGATTTTCCTTCTATTTTCAGTTCCTGCACTTTTACGTCCCAAAATTGAGATAAATGCATAGTAACAAATTTTTTTTTTTATTTTTGTTCGGAAATCTCAAACAAAATATTTTCAGACTAAAATTTTTTTTTCTTTTTAAAATTGACCAAAATGCATAAAAAAACAAAAAACTAATTGCCGGAGTTTGGTCCAAAATTTCCAAGTCCCACACTGACCCCAAATTTTCAGTGTAAAAAAAAAAAAAAAAAAAATTGTCTTAAAACTGACTGAAACATAAAAAAACAAAAAAACTCATTTCTGGAATTTGGTCCAAAATTTGTTAGTCCGGACCGTGACCCCAAATTTTCAGCCTGAATATGAACCCAGGGATTTGGCTTGAACAAACTTGAATCTCACCCCCACTAAACATGCTGAATACCAAATATCAAAAGATTCTTATTGGTAGATCTGAAGAAGATTTTTAAAGAATATTCCTCATACTGCACTAATTTGAACATTTGGGCTCCCATAGGGAACCAAAATATGGACCGAGGGATTTGATTTCAACAAATATGTGAATCAATTTTCCATAGATGTTATATGTAAAATATGAAAGCCTTTGGAGCAGTGGTTTGGAAGAAAACGACTCTTTAATTTTTTCCCTTTGCCCAGTGTTAAAAAATGCTGACTCAGCATTTTTTCAAAGTCCCAAAAAAGTACCTCATGATAAAACCAATGGCAATTTTTTTTACCATTCCTTTCTATTGGTCCCAAGGAAGCCTCACCTCAAAAAAAAATTCTCAGTGCCGTGTAGTTTTGGAGATATGGACGTTATTGTTTTTATCTATCTTTGGCTCCTGAGGTTCCCACAGGGCTGCAGGAAAAAATTTTTTGGCATAAATCAAGTACTTATAACCCAATAATACCTCATATTAAATTTGATTCAAATTGGCCTCTTGGTTCAGAAACTAGAAATTCTGGGTGGGGCAAAAATTCTTGTCCCTCTCAGAACAAAGGCAAATATTGCCCATCAAACTTCTCGTGAACAAACTTGAGTCTACACCTCAAATGCAAGCTGCATACCAAATATCAAGTCTCTGCTATGGCTGGTTCATGAAAAGATGATTTTTAAAAATTTTGTGCATTTTGCTCCCCCCCCCCCCCCCCCTCCACAATATGAGCAGAAACCCAATTTGAAGAAAAACCCAAATGACCCATATAACCACTACTCATGTGAATTTTCATTGAACTTCAGCCAGTGGCTTGGGAGAAAATGACCCAAACACCACTTTCACAATGTACGATAGACGACGGACGACAGACAAAAAGTGATCAGAAAAGCTCACCTTAACTTTCAGTCAGGTGAGCTAATAATTCTACATAAAAATTATAAAGTTACAGCCCTGAACATCCAAAACCACTGTTATTCACTTCCAACATCCTGCTACACTGTTGATTCCATGAAAACCATCACAGATTTGTGTCTGGCATCTTCAAAAATGAGAATTCATTACACAGATGTCAGTTCAAATGTTTACTGACTTGGGCCAAACAAAAGAATAATGCTTGGCGCCAATTCCAGCCTCTTCCTGGGTGCTATGCATGTGCAGTACTAAAAGTATGGAGGGCCAGATAGGACTTTTAATTTCTGGAACTGTATGCAAAATTTGTGTTTGGCCCTTGATATAATTGAGTTTGCATCAGCCAAGTCTGGGCCATTGGTTTTAGTATAAAAATATGATGAGAATCAACTTTGATTGTGGCAAAATATTAATTTGATTTTTGTCAAAGTGTCCTTAAAGGCCGGTAGACTTCTAATTATGTTTTACTCCCTATTAATAAGGTTACACTTTAACTTCGTTATGGTGTTTAGTGACGTCTTGGCTGACTCTATAGGTCTGGAGACTTCTAATTATGTTTTACTCCCTCATAAGGTGACACTTTAACTTAGTTATGGTGTTTAGTGAAGTCTTGGCTGCCTTATAGGCCGGTAGACTTCTAATTATATTTTATTATGTCTCACGTCTGCGACATCAGTCGTGATTGGTTAATTTGACACCTTCTAAAAGTCATAGTACTGGAGTTTTTGGACAAAACATGGGGACTATCGGGACGTTCTCCCTTGGAAATGTGAGAACAAAGAAAATGTAAGCTTCTCTTCGACTGATCAGCTTCGGTTATGCACGCGCTAACTGGAATGTCTCAACATCAAATGCTGGTGTCCCAGTTTAGTGTTTTTCGTCACCGATAGTTAGAAACGTAGCTATATTCATTTGGAAAATACAAAGATGAACGAACTTAGCGAAAGATTTATGAACAATTCTGTGTTGAATTTAATTGAAAACGTTTCCAGTAAAAAAAAACTTTGGATGCTACCAGGTACAGCTTAAGAATTTTGAATTAATTTTGCATTTGGCGTGGACTGAGTGGAAACTTCAAATAACCTGCTGGCTGATTTTTATGGCAATGTGAGAACTAAGTAAAAACAGTTATATATTAAAAGTTCTTTAATTCATTTGAGACATGGAATCAATAGATTTCTTGAGAGGAATATTTTAACTAGGACTGAATTCAGAAAGTCATCAGAAACTTTTAAAGCCATCATTAACCCTTTACCCAACGTAACGGCCAAAACCGGCCAGCGCTATTCTCAAAAATCGCCAATTAATTTTCAAAATGTTAAAAAATTTATAGTAATTTATATATTTTTTATTCTTACCAATGACCCAGACATAGCTGGTGCTAACTCTTAAAATATAGGGCCAAACACAAATTTTGCCCCCCATCCCCAAAATTTGCATCTAAAACCAAAGAAAACATGTCCTGAATGGCCCTCCACACTTCACCTCTACTGCGCATGCGCAGTGTCAAGGACGTTCCGAAATTGGCGCCATTAATCATTCTTATAACCAGAGCCTGGTAAGCGCTATGTACTCAGCGGGGAGGTATGAGTTCCCAACTCCTGGGTGGGCCATCCCCGTCTGGGTCAATGGTAAGTATAAAAAATATATAAATTACTATAAATTTTTTAACATTTTTATACTGTACCAATGACCCAGACATAGCTGAATAGTAAAAAGGCTGGAGGGCCAAGGACATAAAGCAAGTTGGAATACGCTCAATTATATAAAATAGAGTCATCCCCTCTAGGGAAAAAGAAGAATTAGGCCTTACATGTATCTTTCTTATTTATGATAAATTAGAAAGATACAACACCTTCCAAAATTGAGCATCATACATCCCTGTACTCTATTAATATCTAGTATAATCCTTATACTAATAATTTTTAAAGTAAGCCAATAAATAAAGTAAGTCTAGAGAATAGAGACTCTTTATACTTCTTAAAAGTGTCTGAGTATTGTATAATAACGTCCGTTGACACGTGCTATATTCAAAGCTATACTTTAAAAACTAAGACCTGAATGAATTTTTAAAACATAAACTTCTCACTAAAAAACCATCCCAATAACAGCTCAGAATTACTAACTCTGGAGGAGGTATCCCCTTGTTTTCATAGTAAAACAGGTGACCCAAGGGAACACCCTCCCCCCCCCCCCCACCCCCCACCCCCTTTTTCTTGCCCTGGGTCAAATAGCCCAGAGCAAAGAGGGCAGCAGAACGGAGTCACTGCCGAAACAGACAGCCTACCTAGCCATAGTAGCAACTGTTAAGTGAATGACATTCTGAGCAGTAGATAATAGACCTAACAACAGAGGCCTCCAGAAATGGACTCGATATTTCTGAGATAAAAATTCATGAATGTGGATGGCTGAGCGCAATGAGCAGCCTTCAAAAATCTATAATAGCGACACTATAAATGTAAGCCCAAGATGTAGAAGAACTCTTACTTCATGAGCCGAAATCTCAAGCACAACTGCTGAGTCAATGATATACGATAAGCAGTATCGATAGTTAATTGAATCCATTAGCAATAGAATGGAGCGTAACGTCCTTCTATTAGGCATCAAAGACAGAAGAAGCTTACGCCCGTAGTAATAAAAAGATATCTGTTTATAAATACGTAAACTCTAACCGGACAGAGTAAAGGCCTATGCCCGTACGAAGACGGAAGGACCTTAATAACAATAGGTTCCGGATATTATTAGGAGCCTGACTCTTATGCAAAAATCCAACCTAAATAGTAAAGGAAGTAGTGATTCCTAAACTACGAAAGTGAGAATCATCCACCGATAGAGCATGAAGCTCACTGACTCTTCAGTAAAAGAGAAGCCAACAGAATTACTGTCTAAAAGGTCAGAATTTGAAAACTACTGTTTCCAGAGGCTCAAATGATTACCTAGCTAAATAAGAACCGAAGTTAAATTCCGTATAGAAATTTAATCTAATGATTCTAAGTCTATTTATCGAAAAGTTACTAACTGACTTAGATAAAGAGAAATAAGACTCAATTGTAAACTATCATAGAGTGCATAGGTATGAGATAACATAAACCTATAACCCTAATTGCAACAGGCTGCAGTAGATCTTGTCAAACAAGTATACTAGAAAGTTGCAATGACTAGTATGGTGGGATCAACAATATCAACATAGTGATCCCTACACCAACGACGGAAGAGCCTCCACTTTAGCCGCATAGTATAGCGAAGAAGAGGTTCTCCTACAGTAAGAAATCGCGTCCAAAGCTCGTCCAGTACAATGCTTACAATGTAATAAGGACCACACAACGGAATACGTGAAGGTTGAGACCTTGCGGGTTGTGATGAAGATGACACGATTTTTCCCAGCGAAAAAAGATCCTCTCATGGAGGAAGTTTTCGCGTTAAGCCCCACAGTAGACCTCAGAGTAAATTTACCCACGGTCTCTGTAAAGACAGAGATGCTATCAACAGAAAAATATTGTGGTTGTTTATCTTAGCAATACTTGCTGAAACAACAGCGCAGGAGGATACGCATATCCTATCATTCCGTCCTATTAGATCAATAGAGCGTTAACAACATAAGCTCAGAGATCCGGACATGTAAACACATACGTATGCAATTGATTAGCAAGTTGTGTCGTAAATAAATTATCATTGGGCGCTCCCACTGATAGCAAATCTGATTGAATACTTGTTTGTTGAGAGACCATTCTGACGGCAACAAACGACCCATAAGTGAAAGGGAGTCCGGTAATACAATCAGACGACCCGGAATATGACGGACCGAAGCAGAACTTGGTGTACTATAAGAAACAGAAGGATTCTTTCCATTAAATTGAATAACGGAAACGAATGAGTGCCTCCCTGGTTCCGGAGATACGCCACTACTGTCGAATTATCGGACAGGATTGGACATGCGATTCTGAATAATGTTCATCCAATGACATAAAGCAAGCTTAAAAAGCATTATTCCGTGGAAGATAAGTGCTTGCCTAGAGACTGCGGAACCCAAAGACCCTGGCACTTCGAATCCGTTGGGATCAATATTGCATCCCAACATGTTTGACTGGCAACCGTCATAATTATAAAACTCGGATCCGGCAACTGCAGTGGCACTCTCTGAGTCAACCACCGAATGTTTGCCCCAGTCTGAATCTCTTGACACACTAGATAGACAAGAGAACGTGTAAATCGATCAATGCATCGAAGAGAAGCTTCTCCGAGACCGAAGCGACTCTGAGAGAGTTCTTCACCTTACTATCCACGCGCGTGGATGTAGCTAGGGCTGCGTCACGTCTAACCAACTCCAGGTAGCCACTGAAGGGCGGAGTTAAACGTGAACAAACTACTGCCATCAAAAGAAATCACATTGAGGATCATATCCCGGAATTCTTTCTCTTGAAGACGTAATGATAACGCCTCAGTAAGGTGGATTACGTATGATAAAGCGTCTAAGTTAAGTCTATTAGACATCATTGTCGTTTCCAACGTTGTGGCTGGAAAATACATAAATGGTGAAAAAGATAATTTGCAGTCTTTAACCACGCCTTCTAGACGCATATGAACTCTCGGTATGCCCTGTTCCGCCAAAATAAATTATTCCTATAAATGATAAAAGGCAGAATTGAGCATTGCGGACAAGAAACTAAACTATCATGCTTGGTAGGAAGCTTATATATATATATAGCGTCGATAAATAATACACATGTTCTAATGACATTATTGGACTGTGTCGGTAAGTCAGAGACAATGTCCCTGAACCGATCCAAAATTCCGTGTCCAATGACGCTATAAGTCTCTTATCCAACATCGCAGCAATCTAGTCCGAAGGAACAACCACTGGAAGATAATGCCGGAAGAAATGTATGGCAGCTTCCGATGTTCTGAAAGGGAAAACTCGAAATCGTCCGAATCCCTTTCGCCATCCTGTCGGACCCTATAAAGCGTTCGGTCGTCCGAACCTAATGCAACCGCGGACCGCACCGACCCAGCGCCGTCGGATAATTCCTGATCCGACCGAGAAACTGTCGATTGCTGGGATGCTGCGAAAAACTGTGCTAACTTGGATAGCACGTCCGTCACTGAGGCCTGTGGAGAAGCAGTCTTACAATGCATTGCCGCTGGAAGCTCCGTGATCGTTACCCCGTGCATACTACTATTATGCGAGCAAACGGAGTGCATAGGCCTTGTGTCCCTTGGCTACCGGATGGCGTGACCTGTTTGCCGTGGAATCACTGAATGACGAAACTGGTCAGATACTCGAGGTCACGTAGCCAATGTGCGGTCGTGTGCACTGCTGTGAGGATGAGGAAGCATATTCGACAGTCTCTCGGACTATCAATATAACGGAGCGTCCCGAGCGGCGGACATATGCTCCGAATGTAAAATCTCTGAACCACAACAAGCGGTCCCCTAAGTTGTTGGACGAGAGAGGGACCTCTCCCGCTCACAGCCCGGACGGACCTGGACGAGCCAGGAACCGGACTAACAGGCTTCCACCAATCTGTCCTCAATCCGCCGTCACTGGGTGAGTTTTAAAGTTATTATAGTGCTCGCATCACCCAAATCTCCTTCCTAGACCGCAACGGACGAACCCGGCAGCCGAACCATTCGATGAATGTATGCTACACCGGGTGAGCTAGCGAATGTCACTCCGTCGATCCTACAAGGGACCTCTTAGATGATAGACATAATCCATGAGCACTTATTGCCGCTAGCTCTTCATTAACTATGACGACAGAGGCACACTTTTGAAAGACATCTCCGTAACTTTGCGAACAAGAAACCAGAAATGCTTGGTAATAGCAAGCATATAATAATAAATATATAGCGTCGTTCAATAATTCGAAAGTTGTGTGACATTATTGGACTATGTCGGAACTGAGGGACGATGTCCTGAACCGAACCAAAAATTTCTAAGTCCACCAACGCTATCAGTTTCTTATCCGGCATCGCAGCATTCTGGTCCGACGAAAGAACCTGTAGAAGATCAAGTGAGATGACATACACAACAGCATATGTTGTTCCGAAAGGGAAAGCTCAAAATCCCCCGAATCCCTTTCGGTATCCCGTCGGACCGGATGAAATTTTCGGACGTCCGTACCCGCTTCCGCGGAGCGTCCCGACCCAGCATCGTCGGATAATACATTATGCGACAGATTCAGTTGTTGCTGAGATGCTGCGATAAGCTGTGCTATTTAGGATAGCATGTCCATCCCCGAGGCCTGTGCAGTAGCGGTCTTACGATGCATTGCCGCCGGAAGCTCTGTGTACGTTGACTCCCGCACACTTTCCTATGCGAACGTCCGGAGTCTGCAGGCCTCGTGTCCCTGGCTACCGGATGGTGTGACCTGGTCGCCGATGATTCTCTGACTGGCGAAGCTGACTGGATATCCGAGGTCACGTAGCCAAGAGCGGTCGTGTGCGCAACCATGAGAATGAGGAAGCCTTATTGACAGTCTCTCCGGACTGACTATATGTCGGAGCGTCCCGAGCGGCGGACGTATGCTCCGAATGCGAAACATTTTGTACCACAACATCTGGGGCCAGATGTTGTTGTACGAGAGAGGAGCCTCTCTCGCTCGCCGTCCGGATGGACCTGAGCGAGCTAGGAACCAGACTAAAAGGCTTCCTCCGTTCTCCCTCTAATCCGCCGTCACTGGGTGTGCATTTGGTTGATTTATAGTGCTCGCATCACCCCAAAACTCCTTCTAGACCGCAACGGACGGACCCGGCTGCCGAACCATTCGGTGAATGGATGCTACACCGGGCGAGCTAGCGGACGTCAAAGGCCGTCGAACCTACTAGGGTCCTCTTAGGCAATTGGCGTATTATATGAGCACTTTTCCGCTAGCCCTTCATTAATTGTGACAACGGAGGCACACTGGTGGAAGACATCACGGATACATCACCCTAATCTTGATCGAAATTGATAAAGTAGAGTGACCCTGCGGGGAAAGGACCAGAATGTCCAATTCCCCACTAACATACCGTGACAAACGCTTCCCATGTTGTCATCGAAATTAACACATACAGAACAGGAGTTAGTGCGAGTACACTGACTACATATAGAATGATTATAAAAGTCAGAGGAAGACTTCGTCTAATTACAATTGATCAAAATCCTTTCAATGTGAAAAGAAAACAAAGTCCTGGTACTCGCACTAACTCCTGACAATCAAAATACATAATAATAATATGATCCATTAACATAGAAAAAATAATTGAAATCAAAATATTTTGAAAAAATATTTTTTTAGAACAGCCCAAGTTTCTGAAAAGTAACGTTGAGCCCCAATGGATC
Source organism: Pictodentalium vernedei (assembly GCA_031216915.1). Taxonomy (NCBI): domain Eukaryota; kingdom Metazoa; phylum Mollusca; class Scaphopoda; order Dentaliida; family Dentaliidae; genus Pictodentalium; species Pictodentalium vernedei. The sequence continues at coordinate 562,381,813 of CM062294.1, read as the reverse complement.
CCAAGCCTAAGTGTGGACAAAAATTTTAAAAATATTTTAAACAATTTATGCAACACTTACGAACAATAATAATGTACCTAGTTATGATTAAATTAACATCAAGATATTATTTTCAAGAAATCCCCCCCCTCACACAGAGGGCTGTTGTAAAGTAAACAATAAGTGTAAAAGCACTAAAATAAGACTCCAGGCACCCAGGCCCGAAATCAGTTACCAATAATACACTATCTGATGCAAAACAGAGACTTCCAGGGAAGAAACTGCAGAACATCAGATGGTAGATGCAGAACACAACGCCTAACCACCCATAGGTGAAGACGTAAACATGGGGAAAAGAACAGAATTCATTCTGTTATTCAGCTAAAACTCCCAAGAAATTTTAGTAATAATGATTACAGAAAATATGCCAAAAGCATGGGAGAATAGCAATAGGGGACGTAAAGGAAAGGGAGAGAGGAAAACACTGAAAAATCAGTGTAACTTGATAACAAGAATGACAACAAAATGGCTGCTGCCTCGAAAATAGGTAACTTAACATAATTTCATTAAAAAATTTTAAGTTACAGCCCTGTTAATTTTCTGTCACACATTTTTCCTCTCCTCCTTCTATATCCTCCTTAGAATCACCATTTCACTATTATTTATGTGTCTGGCATCATTTAAACTGAGATTTACAAGCACAAAGATCAGTCAGATGTTAACTGATGAAGGGCCAAACTAAGAATGATTAATGGCGCCAATTTCGGAACGTCCTTGACACTGCGCATGCGCAGTAGAGGTGAAGTGTGGAGGGCCATTCAGGACATGGTTTCTTTGGTTTTAGATGCAAATTTTGGGGATTGGGGGGCAAAATTTGTGTTTGGCCCTATATTTTAAGAGTTAGCACCAGCTATGTCTGGGTCATTGGTACAGTATAAAAATATTTTCATTTTTTGTCTCAAAAACATAGGTTATGACCCCTCGTTGGAACGAGCTCGTTCCAACGAGGGGTCATAACCTATGTTTTTGAGACAAAAAATGAAAAAAATTAGTTATTCAAGAATTTTTTTTGCAAGTGTCGTCTGCTTTTCAGGTTAGGTAAAGGGTTAAACAACTATGACAAGAAGGAAAAGGTTCCATTGAACAGAAAACATCAATTTCCCCCCTTAATCTGCAGAAACTTTATAAGCACCCCATAGTTTTCAATCCTGGCATTCCTCAAAGACTTAAATAAAGTGTGGTTTGAAATTGTATTTTACTTCTGCCGCCATGGACAAGAGCATCAACGTGATTTGACCCCAAACGTTTTGAAATCTGCCATGATGAGAGCGGGCGTAATTTCATAAAAAGAAGTAAATCGGAAAAAGCCAAAAATCACAGTGGGAAGTTCCACATTTTTTAGGGTAAGGGGGCTTACCAGAATGTACCCTGTTGCCAGTTTTGAAGAGTATCTAAGTTAAAAACACAAAGATGAACCAGCATTATTTCAACATGTATTGTGTTCATTTGACAACAAACAAGAGAAATGGTACTGTCGGTCACCTTTAAGTTAAGATACGTTATAAGGAATGATGAAGCAAATAAGTCAGCATGCCAACTTATCAGCCGCATATATGCAACAGCTATCACAGTCAGGGCTGTCATGATTAATCGATTAATCAATTGGTTATGCTGAAATCGATTAGTATTTTTCGTTGTCGAAGAATCGGTAAATTTTACCCCATTTTAGAGGTTTAATAATTAAAAAAAACAACTTTGATGAAAAAACTATTGTTTCTAAAGGTAAAAGGACAAGAACGTTGATATTAAACCTCAAGAAGCCATTAGAAGCATTTGTCTTTTAGGTACATTCAAAGCTTTGATGTTCTGAACTTTTGAACCGTCTGTGTAATATTCAAGACCAGTCAGCAGTTGACTTCAAAGAGAGGGAGAGGAGGGTCATCTAGGTATGATTAATCGATTATTATCGATTGTTTGTGATGATTAATCGATTCAAAAAATTAAAAAATCGTGACAGCCCTAATCACAGTACTTTTCCAAAATGGCTTTTAAGTCCCCAAAAATTGCATCAATTTCGGGACATAAAAATCTGGTCTCCATTCAAAGTTACTGCACATATTCCAGCGCCATGGAAAAGCAAGAAATGGCAGATGCTTTGACACAATATACAGGGCAGGGTTGTGTTACTCTTCAACTACCCAACAGGCAAATACTAAAGTCACAAGCTAGTTTATCTTTAGCTCCTAGTAGTGTATCTGGTTCTTCTCAGTCTGGCACAAGGCAGCTTTTAGTCAGATCGTCGACAAGTTGCAACACATCTTCAGAGAGTATCGGAAGTGTCACACACGACAATTTCATGGACGCAGCTGATGATGAACAGCTTTTGGTTTTTGGCAGCAGATTGAGGTTTGAAGGGAATGGGAAAGGACAGCAGCATCCTATTTTTAACTTCAGTGGGTGTGTTTTCAATTTTAACTGCAAACAATGAATTTAAAAGAATCAGAAATAAAAACTCACGTGTTGTTCACCACTTGTAAGTTGTAGAGAGTGCTACTTCAAACAATTATATTTCCACAATAAGTCTCTGTCTCAAGTTTACTCTGCTTAATTCTAACAACTGTCATCCAAGAAACGTAAATTAATATTCCACTATTTCACTTATCACACAAGTACTGAGTCCTAGTCCTGTACAGTATGATCCAGTATAATTTATCCATTAATAATCAATTGTAACTTGAACAGCATGATGTAGTTGTAAACACTGACATTCGGTGATACAGAAACTCCAAAAGCGACGGCACTTGTAACAAGACATTTTCGAATTTGATGATCAGGAAACTCCTAAAGTGACGTCATTTGTTCGAAATGACATCACTAAAAGCTTGTTTCTTTCTGATTTGACTACATTATTACAAGATTGATGGAATGTTCCAGTTAACACTTAACAATGAAAGCTATTTTTTGATTGGCATAATAAAATAATTAGAACATATCTTTTCATGTTCCATCTGTCGATAGTACTTGAGTTTGGGTGATTTATGTTTAAAAAAAACTTCAGCAACTTCGCTGCTTCATTTTCAATGGAACCTTTTCCTTCTTGTCATGTTTTATTTCAGTAATCACAAAAACTCAGGTACTCTCAACAGATAGAACATGAAAAGAAACGTTCTAATATTGTATTACTCCCTCATATCAAGGTGACACGTTAACTTAGTAACAGTTTTAGTTATGGTGTTTAATGAAGTCTTGGCTGCCTGTATTGGACTGGAGACTTCTAACTGTGTTTTACTCCCTCATAAAAAGGTGACACATTAACTCAGTTCCAGTGTTTTGTGAAGTCTAGGCTGCCTGTATATGTTTGGAGACTTCTAATTATGTTTTACTCCCTCATAATAACGTAACACTTTAACTTAGTTATGGTGTCTAGTGAAGTCTTGGCTGCCTGTATAGGACTGGAGACTTCTAATTATGTTTTATTCCTTCACAATAAGGTTACACTTTAACTTAGTTATGGTGTTTAGTGATAAGTTAAGAGAGTTCCTCACCAAAGACTCATAATAACGTAAAACTTTAACTTAGTTATTGTGTTTAGTGAAGTCTTGGCTGCCTGTATAGGTCTAGAGACTTCTAATTATGTTTTACTCCCACATAATAAGGTGACACTTAGTTATGGTGTTTAGTGAAGTCTTGGCTGCCTGTATAGGTCTGGAGACTTCTAATTATGTTTTACTCCCTCATAACGCAACACATTAACTTAGTTATGGGGTTTAGAGAAGTCTTGGCTGCCTGTATAGGGCTGGAGACCTCTAATTATGTTTTACTCCCTCATAACGTAACACATTAACTTAGTTATGGTGTTTAGAGAAGGTTTGGCTGCCTGAAAAGGTCTGGAGACTTCTAATTATGTTTTACTCCTTCATAATAAGGTGACACAATAACTTAGTTATGGTGTTTAGAGAAGTCTTGGCTGCCTGTATAGGTCTGGAGACTTCTAATTATGTTTTACTCCCTCATAACGTAACACATTAACTAAGTTATGGTGTTTAGAGAAGTCTTGGCTGCCTGTATAGGTCTGGAGACTTCTAATTATGTTTTACTCCCTCATAACGTAACACATTAATTTAGTTATGGGGTTTAGAGAAGTCTTGGCTGCCTGTATAGGTCTGGAGACTTCTAATTACATTTTACTCCCTCATAACGTAACACATTATATATTTATTCATTGATGTTTAAGGTCACATATTTATGCACAATGGCTAATCATGACCGTGACAGTTTTACGGGTGGAGGAAGCCGGAGAACCCGGAGAGAACCACTGAACAACGACGAGCAGCTGCCAGCTCCCCAACATCGTAACTCCGCACTGCAGCACAGGCAGGGTTAGATTGGTTGAAGACATGCGTACCATCGACGTGCAGTACGCCGTAGTACATGGCGTCATCGTGCCCACGCGGTCAATGGAGATGAAGTGTCTTGCCCAAGGACACAACGCGGTTGCCGCAGGTGAGATTCGAACTGAGGACCTCTCGGCTTGCAGCCTGCACCTCTACCTACTGAGCCACCGCGCTCCCACGTAACACATTAACTAAGTTATGGTGTTTAGTGAAGTCTTGGCTGCCTGTATAGGCCTGGAGACTTCTAATTATGTTTTACTCCCTGGCAATAAGGTGACTCTTCAACTTAGTTATGAGGTTTAGAGAAATCTGGGCTGCCTGTATAGGTCTGGAGACTTCTAATTATGTTTTACTCCCTCATAACGTAACACATTAACTTAGTAATGGTTTTTAGTGAAGTCTTGGCAGCCTATATAGGCCTGGAGACTTCTAATTATGTTTTACTCCCTCACAACGTAACACATTAACTTAGTTATGGTGGTTAGTGAAGTCTTGGCTGCCTGTATAGGCCTGGAGACTTCTAATTATGTTTTACTCCCTCATAACGTAACACATTAACTTAGTTATGGGGTTTACAGAAGTCTTGGCTGCCTGTATAGGTCTGGAGATTTTTAATTATGTTTTACTCCTGGCAATAAGGTGACACTTTGACTTTGTTATGGTGTTTAGTGAAGTCTTGGCTGCCTGTATAGGTCTGGAGACATCTAATTCTGTTTTACTCCCTCATAATGTAACACATTAACTTAGTTATGGTGTTTGGTGATGTCTTGGCGGCCTGTATAGGTCTGGAGACTTCTAATTATGTTTTACTCCCTCATAACGTAACACATTAACTTATTTATGGTGTTTAGTGAAGTCTTGGCTGCCTGTATAGGTCTGGAGACTTCTAATTATGTTTTACTCCCTCATAACGTAACACATTAACTTAGTTATGCTGTTTAGTGAAGTCTTGGCTGCCTGTATAGGTCTGGAGCCTTCTAATTATGTTTTACTCCATGGCAATAAGGTGACACTTCAACTTAGTTATGGTGTTTAGTGAAGTCTTGGCTGCCTGTATAGGACTGGAGACTTCTAATTATGTTTTACTCCCTCATAACGTAACACATTAACTTAGTTATGGGGTTTAGAGAAGTCTTGGCTGCCTGTATAGGTCTGGAGACTTCTAATTATGTTTTACTCCCTCATAACGTAACACATTAACTTAGTTATGGTGTTTAGTGAAGTCTTGGCTGCCTGTATAGGTCTGGAGACTTCTAATTATGTTTTACTCCCTGCCAATAAGGTGACACTTCAACTTAGTTATGGTGTTTAGTGAAGTCTTGGCTGCCTGTATAGGTCTGGAGACTTCTAATTATGTTTTACTCCCTGGCAATAAGGTGACACTTCAACTTAGTTATGGTGTTTAGTGAAGTCTTGGCTGCCTGTATAGGTCTGGAGACTTCTAATTATGTTTTATTCCCTCATAATGTAACACATTAACTTAGTTATGGGGTTTAGAGAAGTCTTGGCTGCCTGTATAGGTCTGGAGACTTCTAATTATGATTTACTCACTCATAACGTAACACATTAACTTAGTTATGGTGTTCAGTGAAGTCTTGGCTGCCTGTATAGGTCTGGAGACTTCTAATTATGTTTTAGTCCCTCATAACGTAACACATTAACTTAGTTATGGTGTTTAGTGAAGTCTTGGCTGCCTGTATAGGCCTGGAGACTTCTAATTATGTTTTACTCCCTGGCAATAAGGTGACACTTTAACTTAGTTATGGTGTTTAGTGAAGCCTTGGCTGCCTGTACAGGTCTGGAGACTTCTAATTATGTTTTACTCCCTCATAACGTAACACATTAACTTAGTTATGGTGTTTAGTGAAGTCTTGGCTGCCTGTAGAGGTCTGGAGACTTCTAATTATGTTTTACTCCCTCATAACGTAACACATTAACTTAGTTATGGGGTTTAGAGAAGTCTTGGCTGCCTGTATAGGTCTGGAGACTTCTAATTATGTTTTACTCCCTCATAACGTAACACATTAACTTAGTTATGGTGTTTAGTGAACTCTTGGCTGCCTGTATAGGTCTGGAGACGTCTGATTATGTTTTACTCCCTCATAACGTAACACATTAACTTAGTTATGGTGTTCAGTGAAGTCTTGGATGCCTGTATAGGTCTGGAGACTTCTAATTATGTTTCACTCCCTGGCAATAAGGTGACACTTTAACTTAGTTATGGTGTTTAGTGAAGTCTTGGCTGCCTGTAGAGGTCTGGAGACTTCTATTTATGTTTAACTCTCACATAACGTAACACATTAACTTAGTTATGGTGTTTAGTGAAGTCTTGGCTGCCTGTATAGGTCTGGAGACTTCTAATTATGTTTTACTCCCTCATAATGTAACACATTAACTTAGTTATGGGGTTTAGAGAAGTCTTGGCTGCCTGTAAAGGTCAGGAGACTTCTAATTATGTTTTACTCCCTGGCAATAAGGTGACACTTTAACTTAGTTATGGTGTTTAGTGAAGTCTTGGCTGCCTGTATAGGTCAAGAGACTTCTAATTATTTTTTAATCCAACATAACGTAACACATTAACTTAGTTATGGTGTTTAGTGAAGTCTTGGCTGTCTGTATACGTCTGGAGACTTCTAATTATGTTTTACTCCCTCATAACGTAACACATTAACTTAGTTATGGTGTTTAGAGATGTATTGGCTGCCTGTATAGGCCTGGAGACTTCTAATTATGTTTTACTCCCTCATAATGTAACACATTAACTTAGTTATGGTGTTTAGTGAAGTCTTGGCTGCCTGTGTAGGTCTGGAGACTTCTAATTATGTTTTACTCCCTCATAATGTAACACATTAACTTAGTTTTGGTGTTTAGTGAAGTCTTGGCTGCCTGTGTAGGTCTGGAGACTTCTAATTATGTTTTACTCCCTCATAACGTAACACATTAACTTAGTTATGGTGTTTAGTCTTGGCTGCCTGTATAGGTCTGGAGACTTCTAATTATGTTTTATTCCCTCATAATGTAACACATTAACTTAGTTATGGTGTTTAGTGAAGTCTTGGCTGCCTGTATAGGTCTGGAGACTTCTAATTATGTTTTACGCCCTCATAACATAACACATTAACTTAGTTATGGGGTTTAGAGAAGTCTTGGCTGCCTGTATAGGTCTGGAGACTTCTAATTATGTTTTACTCCCTCATAAAGTAACACATTAACTTAGTTATGGTGTTTAGTGAAGTCTTGGCTGCCTGTATAGGTCTGGAGACTTCTAATTATGTTTTACTGCCTCATAACGTAACACATTAACTTAGTTATGGGGTTTAGAGAAGTCTTGGCTGCCTGTATAGGTCTGGAGACTTCTAATTATGATTTACTCCCTCATAACGAAACACATTAACTTAGTTATGGTGTTTAGTGAAGTCTTGGCTGCCTGTATAGGTCTGGAGACTTCTAATTATGTTTAACTCCCTCATAACGTAACACATTAACTTAGTTATGGTGTTTAGTGAAGTCTTGGCTGCCTGTATAGGTCTGGAGACTTCAAATTATGTTTTACTCCCTGGCAATAAGGTGACACTTTAACTTAGTTATGGTGTTTAGTGAAGTCTTGGCTGCCTGTATAGGTCGGGAGACTTCTAATTATGTTTTACTCCCTCATAACGTAACACATTAATTTAGTTATGGTGTTTAGTGAAGTCTTGGCTGCCTGTATAGGTCTGGAGACTTCTAATTATGTTTTACTCCCTCATAACGTAACACATTAACTTAGTTATGGCGTTTAGTGAAGTCTTGGCTGCCTGTATAGGTCTGGAGACTTCTAATTATGTTTTACTCCCTCAAAACGTAACACATTAACTTAGTTATGGTGTTTAGTGAAGTCATGGCTGCCTGTATAGTTCTGGAGACTTCTAATTATGTTTTACTCCCTCATAACGTAACACATTAACTTAGTTATGGTGTTTAGTGAAGTCTTGGCTGCCTATATTGGTCTGGAGACTTCTAATTATGTTTTACTCCCTCATAACGTAACACATTAACTTAGTTATGGTGTTTAGTGAAGTCTTGGCTGCCTGTATAGGTCTGGAGACTTCTAATTATGTTTTACTCCCTCATAACGTAACACATTAACTTAGTTATGGTGTTTAGTGAAATCTTGGCTGCCTGTATAGGACTGGTGACTTTTAATTATGTTTTACTCCCTCATAACATAACACATTAACTTAGGTATGGTGTTTAGTGAAGTCTTGGCTGCCTGTATAGGTCTGGAGACTTCTAATTATGTTTTACTCCCTCATAACGTAACACATTAACTTAGTTATGGTGTTTAGTGAAGTCTTGGCTGCCTGTATAGGTCTGGAGACTTCTAATTATGTTTTACTCCCTGGCAATAAGGTGACACTTTAACTTAGTTATGGTGTTTAGTGAAGTCTTGGCTGCCTGTATAGGTCTGCAGACTTCTAATTATGTTTTACTCCCTCATAACGTAACACATTAAATTAGGTATGGTGTTTAGTGAAGTCTTGGCTGCCTGTATAGGTCTGGAGACTTCTAATTATGTTTTACTCCCTCATAACGTAACACATTAACTTAGTTATGGGGTTTAGAGAAGTCTTGGCTGCCTGTATAGGTTTGGAGACTTCTAATTATGTTTTACTCCCTCATAACGTAACACATTAACTTAGTTATGGTGTTTAGTGAAGTCTTGGCTGCCTGTATAGGCCTAGAGACTTCTAATTATGTTTTACTCCCTCATAACGTAACACATTAACTTAGTTATGGTGTTTAGTGAAGTCTTGGCTGCCTGTAAAGGTCTGGAGACTTCTAATTATGTTTTACTCCCTCATAACGTAACACATTAACTTATTTATGGTGTTTAGTGAAATCTTGGCTGCCTGTATAGGTCTGGAGACTTCTAATTATGTTTTACTCCCTCATAACGTAACATTAACTTAGGTATGGTGTTTAGTGAAGTCTTGGCTGCCTGTATAGGTCTGGAGACTTCTAATTATGTTTTACTCCCTCATAACGTAACACATTAACTTAGTTATGTGGTTTAGAGAAGTCTTGGCTGCCTGTATAGGTCTGGAGACTTCTAATTATGTTTTACTCCCTGACAATAAGATGACACTTTAAGTTCGTTATGGTGTTTAGTGATGTCTTGGCTGCCTGTATAGGTCTGGAGACTTCTAATTATGTTTTACTCCCTCATAACGTAACACATTAACTTAGTTATGGTGTTTAGTGATTTCTTGGCTGCCTGTATAGGTCTGGAGACTTCTAATTATGTTTTACTCCCTCATAACGTAACACATTAACTTAGTTATGGTGTTTAGTGAAGTCTTGGCTGCCTGTAAAGGTCTGGAGACTTCTAATTATGTTTTACTCCCTCATAACGTAACACATTAACTTAGTTATGGTGTTTAGTGAAGTCTTGGCTGCCTGTACAGGTCTGGAGACTTCTAATTATGTTTTACTCCCTCATACCGTAACACATTAACTTAGTTATGGGGTTTAGAGAAGTCTTGGCTGCCTGTATAGGTCTGGAGACTTCTAATTATGTTTTACTCCCTGGCAATAAGGTGACACTTTAAGTTCGTTATGGTGTTTAGTGAAGTCTTGGCTGCCTGTATAGGTCTGGAGACTTCTAATTATGTTTTACTCCCTCATAACGTAACACATTAACTTAGTTATGGTGTTTAGTGAAGTCTTGGCTGCCTGTATAGGTCTGGAGACTTCTAATTATGTTTTACTCCCTGGCAATAAGGTGACACTTCAACTTAGTTATGGTGTTTAGTGAAGTCTTGGCTGCCTGTATAGGTCTGGAGACCTCTAATTATGTTTTACACCCTCATAACGTAACACATTAACTTAGTTATGGGGTTTACGGAAGTCTTGGCTGCCTGTATAGGTCTGGAGACTTCTAATTATGTTTTACTCCCTCATAACGTAACACATTAACTTAGTTATGGTGTTTAGTGAAGTCTTGTCTGCCTGTATAGGTCTGGAGACTTCTAATTATGTTTTACTCCCTGGCAATAAGGTGACACTTCAACTTAGTTATGGTGTTTAGTGAAGTCTTGGCTGCCTGTATAGGTCTGGAGACTTCTAATTATGTTTTACTCCCTCATAACGTAACACATTAACTTGGTTATGGGGTTTAGAGAAGTCTTGGCTGCCTGTATAGGTCTGGAGACTTCTAATTATGTTTTACTCCCTCATAACGTAACACATTAATTTAGTTATGGGGTTTAGAGAAGTCTTGGCTGCCTGTATAGGTCTGGAGACTTCTAATTATGTTTTACTCCCTCATAACATAACACATTAACTAAGTTATGGTGTTTAGAGAAGTCTTGGCTGCCTGTATAGGTCTGGAGACTTCTAATTATGTTTTACTCCCTCATAACGTAACACATTAATTTAGTTATGGGGTTTAGAGAAGTCTTGGCTGCCTGTATAGGTCTGGAGACTTCTAATTACATTTTACTCCCTCATAACGTAACACATTATATATTTATTCATTGATGTTTAAGGTCACATATTTATGCACAATGGCTAATCACGACCGTGACAGTTTTACGGGTGGAGGAAGCCGGAGAACCCGGAGAGAAACACTGAACAACGACGAGCAGCTGCCAGCTCCCCAACATCGTAACTCCGCACTGCAGCACAGGCAGGGTTAGATTGGTTGAAGACATGCGTACCATCGACGTGCAGTAGGCCGTAGTACATGGCGTCATCGTGCCCATGCGGTCAATGGAGATGAAGTGTCTTGCCCAAGGACACAACGCGGTTGCCGCAGGTGAGATTCGAACTGAGGACCTCCCTGCTTGCAGCCTGCACCTCTACCTACTGAGCCACCGTGCTCCCACGTAACACATTAACTTAGTTATGGTGTTTAGTGAAATCTTGGCTGCCTGTATAGGTCTGGAGACTTCTAATTATGTTTTACTCCCTCATAACGTAACACATTAACTTAGTTATGGTGTTTAGTGAAGTCTTGGCTGCCTGTATAGGTCTGGAGACTTCTAATTATGTTTTACTCCCTGGCAATAAGGTGACACTTTAACTTAGTTATGGTGTTTAGTGAAGTCTTGGCTGCCTGTATAGGTCTGGAGACTTCTAATTATGTTTTACTCCCTCATAACGTAACACATTAAATTAGGTATGGTGTTTAGTGAAGTCTTGGCTGCCTGTATAGGTCTGGAGACTTCTAATTATGTTTTACTCCCTCATAACGTAACACATTAACTTAGTTATGGGGTTTAGAGAAGTCTTGGCTGCCTGTATAGGTTTGGAGACTTCTAATTATGTTTTACTCCCTCATAACGTAACACATTAACTTAGTTATGGTGTTTAGTGAAGTCTTGGCTGCCTGTATAGGCCTAGAGACTTCTAATTATGTTTTACTCCCTCATAACGTAACACATTAACTTAGTTATGGTGTTTAGTGAAGTCTTGGCTGCCTGTAAAGGTCTGGAGACTTCTAATTATGTTTTACTCCCTCATAACGTAACACATTAACTTATTTATGGTGTTTAGTGAAATCTTGGCTGCCTGTATAGGTCTGGAGACTTCTAATTATGTTTTACTCCCTCATAACGTAACATTAACTTAGGTATGGTGTTTAGTGAAGTCTTGGCTGCCTGTATAGGTCTGGAGACTTCTAATTATGTTTTACTCCCTCATAACGTAACACATTAACTTAGTTATGTGGTTTAGAGAAGTCTTGGCTGCCTGTATAGGTCTGGAGACTTCTAATTATGTTTTACTCCCTGGCAATAAGGTGACACTTTAAGTTCGTTATGGTGTTTAGTGATGTCTTGGCTGCCTGTATAGGTCTGGAGACTTCTAATTATGTTTTACTTCCTCATAACGTAACACATTAACTTAGTTATGGTGTTTAGTGATTTCTTGGCTGCCTGTATAGGTCTGGAGACTTCTAATTATGTTTTACTCCCTCATAACGTAACACATTAACTTAGTTATGGTGTTTAGTGAAGTCTTGGCTGCCTGTAAAGGTCTGGAGACTTCTAATTATGTTTTACTCCCTCATAACGTAACACATTAACTTAGTGATGGTGTTTAGTGAAATCTTGGCTGCCTGTATAGGTCTGGAGACTTCTAATTATGTTTTACTCCCTCGTAACGTAACACATTAACTTAGGTATGGTGTTTAGTGAAGTCTTGGCTGCCTGTATAGGTCTGGAGACTTCTAATTATGTTTTACTCCCTGATAACGTAACACATGAACTTAGTTATGGGGTTTAGAGAAGTCTTGGCTGCCTGTATAGGTCTGGAGACTTCTAATTATGTTTTACTCCCTGGCAATAAGGTGACACTTTAAGTTCGTTATGGTGTTTAGTGAAGTCTTGGCTGCCTGTATAGGTCTGGAGACTTCTAATTATGTTTTACTCCCTCATAACGTAACACATTAACTTAGTTATGGTGTTTAGTGAAGTCTTGGCTGCCTGTATAGGTCTGGAGACTTCTAATTATGTTTTACTCCCTGGCAATAAGGTGACACTTCACCTTAGTTATGGTGTTTAGTGAAGTCTTGGCTGCCTGTATAGGTCTGGGGACTTCTAATTATGTTTTACTCCCTCATAACGTAACACATTAACTTAGTTATGGGGTTTACGGAAGTCTTGGCTGCCTGTAGAGGTCTGGAGACTTCTAATTATGTTTTACTCCCTCATAACGTAACACATTAACTTAGTTATGGTGTTTAGTGATGTCTTGGCTGCCTGTATAGGTCTGGAGACTTCTAATTATGTTTTACTCCCTCATAACGTAACACATTAACTTATTTATAGTGTTTAGTGAAGTCTTGGCTGCCTGTATAGGTCTGGAGACTTCTAATTATGTTTTACTCCCTCATAACGTAACACATTAACTTAGTTATGCTGCTTAGTGAAGTCTTGGCTGCCTGTATAGGCCTGGAGACTTCTAATTATGTTTTACTCCCTGGCAATAAGGTGACACTTCAACTTAGTTATGGTGTTTAGTGAAGTCTTGGCTGCCTGTATAGGACTGGAGACTTCTAATTATGTTTTACTCCCTCATAACGTAACACATTAACTTAGTTATGGGGTTTAGAGAAGTCTTGGCTGCCTGTATAGGTCTGGAGACTTCTAATTATGTTTTACTCCCTCATAACGTAACACATTAACTTAGTTATGGTGTTTAGTGAAGTCTTGGCTGCCTGTATAGGTCTGGAGACTTCTAATTATGTTTTACTCCCTGGCAATAAGGTGACACTTCAACTTAGTTATGGTGTTTAGTGAAGTCTTGGCTGCCTGTATAGGTCTGGAGACTTCTAATTATGTTTTACTCCCTGGCAATAAGGTGACACTTCAACTTAGTTATGGTGTTTAGTGAAGTCTTGGCTGCCTGTATAGGTCTGGAGACTTCTAATTATGTTTTATTCCCTCATAATGTAACACATTAACTTAGTTATGGGGTTTAGAGAAGTCTTGGCTGCCTGTATAGGTCTGGAGACTTCTAATTATGATTTACTCCCTCATAACGTAACACATTAACTTAGTTATGGTGTTTAGTGAAGTCTTGGCTGCCTGTATAGGTCTGGAGACTTCTAATTATGTTTTATTCCCTCATAATGTAACACATTAACTTAGTTATGGGGTTTAGAGAAGTCTTGGCTGCCTGTATAGGTCTGGAGACTTCTAATTATGATTTACTCCCTCATAACGTAACACATTAACTTAGTTATGGTGTTTAGTGAAGTCTTGGCTGCCTGTATAGGTCTGGAGACTTCTAATTATGTTTTACTCCCTCATAACGTAACACATTAACTAAGTTATGGTGTTTAGAGAAGTCTTGGCTGCCTGTATAGGTCTGGAGACTTCTAATTATGATTTACTCCCTCATAACGTAACACATTAACTTAGTTATGGTGTTTAGTGAAGTCTTGGCTGCCTGTATAGGTCTGGAGACTTCTAATTATGTTTTACTCCCTCATAACGTAACACATTAACTTAGTTATGGTGTTTAGTGAAGTCTTGGCTGCCTGTATAGGTCTGGAGACTTCTAATTATGTTTTACTCCCTGGCAATAAGGTGACACTTTAACTTAGTTATGGTGTTTAGTGAAGTCTTGGCTGCCTGTATAGGTCTGGAGACTTCTAATTATGTTTTACTCCCTCATAACGTAACACATTAACTTAGTTATGGTGTTCAGTGAAGTCTTGGCTGCCTGTAGAAGTCTGGAGACTTCTAATTATGTTTTACTCCCTCATAACGTAACACATTAACTTAGTTATGGGGTTTAGAGAAGCCTTGGCTGCCTGTATAGGTCTGGAGACTTCTAATTATGTTTTACTCCCTCATAACGTAACACATTAACTTAGTTATGGTGTTTAGTGAAGTCTTGGCTGCCTGTATAGGTCTGGAGACATCTGATTATGTTTTACTCCCTCATAACGTAACACATTAACTTAGTTATGGTGTTCAGTGAAGTCTTGGCTGCCTGTATAGGTCTGGAGACTTCTAATTATGTTTCACTCCCTGGCAATAAGGTGACACTTTAACTTAGTTATGGTGTTTAGTGAAGTCTTGGCTGCCTGTAGAGGTCTGGAGACTTCTATTTATGTTTAACTCTCACATAACGTAACACATTAACTTAGTTATGGTGTTTAGTGAAGTCTTGGCTGCCTGTATAGGTCTGGAGACTTCTAATTATGTTTTACACCCTCATAATGTAACACATTAACTTAGTTATGGGGTTTAGAGAAGTCTTGGCTGCCTGTAAAGGTCAGGAGACTTCTAATTATGTTTTACTCCCTGGCAATAAGGTGACACTTTAACTTAGTTATGGTGTTTAGTGAAGTCTTGGCTGCCTGTATAGGTCAAGAGACTTCTAATTATGTTTTAATCCAACATAACGTAACACATTAACTTAGTTATGGTGTTTAGTGAAGTCTTGGCTGCCAGTATAGGTCTGGAGACTTCTAATTATGTTTTACTCCCTCATAACGTAACACATTAACTTAGTTATGGTGTTTAGTGAAGTCTTGGCTGCCTGTATACGTCTGGAGACTTCTAATTATGTTTTACTCCCTCATAACGTAACACATTAACTTAGTTATGGTGTTTAGTGATGTATTGGCTGCCTGTATAGGCCTGGAGACTTCTAATTATGTTTTACTCCCTCATAATGTAACACATTAACTTAGTTATGGTGTTTAGTGAAGTCTTGGCTGCCTGTGTAGGTCTGGAGACTTCTAATTATGTTTTACTCCCTCATAATGTAACACATTAACTTAGTTATGGTGTTTAGTGAAGTCTTGGCTGCCTGTATAGGTCTGGAGACTTCTAATTATGTTTTACTCCTCATAACATAACACATTAACTTAGTTATGGGGTTTAGAGAAGTCTTGGCTGCCTGTATAGGTCTGGAGACTTCTAATTATGTTTTACTCCCTCATAAAGTAACACATTAACTTAGTTATGGTGTTTAGTGAAGTCTTGGCTGCCTGTATGGGTCTGGAGACTTCTAATTATGTTTTACTCCCTCATAACGAAATACATTAACTTAGTTATGGGGTTTAGAGAAGTCTTGGCTGCCTGTATAGGTCTGGAGACTTCTAATTATGATTTACTCCCTCATAACGTAACACATTAACTTAGTTATGGTGTTTAGTGAAGTCTTGGCTGCCTGTATAGGTCTGGAGACTTCTAATTATGTTTAACTCCCTCATAACGTAACACATTAACTTAGTTATGGTGTTTAGTGAAGTCTTGGCTGCCTGTATAGGTCTGGAGACTTCTAATAATGTTTTACTCCCTGGCAATAAGGTGACACTTTAACTTAGTTATGGTGTTTAGTGAAGTCTTGGCTGCCTGTATAGGTCGGGAGACTTCTAATTATGTTTTACTCCCTCATAACGTAACACATTAATTTAGTTATGGTGTTTAGTGAAGTCTTGGCTGCCTGTATAGGTCTGGAGACTTCTAATTATGTTTTACTCCCTCATAACGTAACACATTAACTTAGTTATGGTGTTTAGTGAAGTCTTGGCTGCCTGTATAGGTCTGGAGACTTCTAATTATGTTTTACTCCCTCAAAACGTAACACATTAACTTAGTTATGGTGTTTAGTGAAGTCATGGCTGCCTGTATAGTTCTGGAGACTTCTAATTATGTTTTACTCCCTCATAACGTAACACATTAACTTAGTTATGGTGTTTAGTGAAGTCTTGGCTGCCTATATTGGTCTGGAGACTTCTAATTATGTTTTACTCCCTCATAACGTAACACATTAACTTAGTTATGGTGTTTAGTGAAGTCTTGGCTGCCTGCATAGGTCTGGAGACTTCTAATTATGTTTTACTCCCTCATAACGTAACACATTAACTTAGTTATGGTGTTTAGTGAAATCTTGGCTGCCTGTATAGGTCTGGAGACTTCTAATTATGTTTTACTCCCTCATAACATAACACATTAACTTAGGTATGGTGTTTAGTGAAGTCTTGGCTGCCTGTATAGGTCTGGAGACTTCTAATTATGTTTTACTCCCTCATAACGTAACACATTAACTTAGTTATGGGGTTTAGAGAAGTCTTGGCTGCCTGTATAGGTCTGGAGACTTCTAATTATGTTTTACTCCCTGGCAATAAGGTGACACTTTAACTTAGTTACGGTGTTTAGTGAAGTCTTGGCTGCCTGTATAGGTCTGGAGACTTCTAATTACGTTTTACTCCCTCATAACGTAACACATTAACTTAGTTATGGTGTTTAGTGATATCTTGGCTGCCTGTATAGGTCTGGAGACTTCGAATTATATTTTACTCCCTCATAACGTAACACATTAACTTATTTATGGTGTTTAGAGAAGACTTGGCTGCCTGTATAGGTCTGGAGACTTCTAATTATGTTTTACTCCCTCATAACGTAACACATTAACTTAGTTATGGTGTTTAGTGAAGTCTTGGCTGCCTGTATAGGTCTGGAGACTTCTAATTATGTTTTACTCCCTCATAACGTAACACATTAACTTATTTATGGTGTTTAGTGAAGTCTTGGCTGCCTGTATAGGTCTGGAGACTTCTAATTATGTTTTACTCCCTCATAACGTAACACATTAACTTAGTTATGGTGTTTAGTGAAGTCTTGGCTGCCTGTATAGGTCTGGAGACTTCTAATTATGTTTTACTCCCTGGAAATAAGGTGACACTTTAACTTAGTTATGGTGTTTAGTGAAGTCTTGGCTGCCTGTATAGGTCTGGAGACTTCTAATTATGTTTTACTCCCTCATAACGTAACACATTAAATTAGGTATGGTGTTTAGTGAAGTCTTGGCTGCCTGTATAGGTCTGGAGACTTCTAATTATGTTTTCCTCCCTCATAACGTAACACATTAACTTAGTTATGGGGTTTAGAGAAGTCTTGGCTGCCTGTATAGGTTTGGAGACTTCTAATTATGTTTTACTCCCTCATAACGTAACACATTAACTTAGTTATCGTGTTTAGTGAAGTCTTGGCTGCCTGTATAGGCCTAGAGACTTCTAATTATGTTTTACTCCCTCATAACGTAACACATTAACTTAGTTATGGTGTTTAGTGAAGTCTTGGCTGCCTGTAAAGGTCTGGAGATTTCAAATTATGTTTTACTCCCTCATAACGTAACACATTAACTTATTTATGGTGTTTAGTGAAATCTTGGCTGCCTGTATAGGTCTGGAGACTTCTAATTATGTTTTACTCCCTCATAACGTAACACATTAACTTAGGTATGGTGTTTAGTGAAGTCTTGGCTGCCTGTATAGGTCTGGAGACTTCTAATTATGTTTTACTCCCTCATAACGTAACACATTAACTTAGTTATGGGGTTTAGTGAAGTCTTGGCTGCCTGTATAGGTCTGGAGACTTCTAATTATGTTTTACTCCCTCAAAACGTAACACATTAACTTAGTTATGGTGTTTATTGAAGTCATGGCTGCCTGTATAGTTCTGGAGACTTCTAATTATGTTTTACTCCCTCATAACGTAACACATTAACTTAGTTATGGTGTTTAGTGAAGTCTTGGCTGCCTATATTGGTCTGGAGACTTCTAATTATGTTTTACTCCCTCATAACGTAACACATTAACTTAGTTATGGTGTTTAGTGAAGTCTTGGCTGCCTGTATAGGTCTGGAGACTTCTAATTATGTTTTACTCCCTCATAACGTAACACATTAACTTAGTTATGGTGTTTAGTGAAATCTTGGCTGCCTGTATAGGTCTGGAGACTTTTAATTATGTTTTACTCCCTCATAACATAACACATTAACTTAGGTATGGTGTTTAGTGAAGTCTTGGCTGCCTGTATAGGTCTGGAGACTTCTAATTATGTTTTACTCCCTCATAACGTAACACATTAACTTAGTTATGGGGTTTAGAGAAGTCTTGGCTGCCTGTATAGGCCTGGAGACATCTAATTATGTTTTACACCCTGGCAATAAGGTGACACTTTAACTTAGTTATGGTGTTTAGTGAAGTCTTGGCTGTCTGTATACGTCTGGAGACTTCTAATTATGTTTTACTCCCTCATAACGTAACACATTAACTTATTTATGGTGTTTAGTGATGTATTGGCTGCCTGTATAGGGCTGGAGACTTCTAATTATGTTTTACTCCCTCATAACGTAACACATTAACTTAGTTATGGTGTTTAGTGAAGTCTTGGCTGCCTGTATAGTTCTGGAGACTTCTAATTATGTTTTACTCCCTCATAACGTAACACATTAACTTAGTTATGGTGTTTAGTCTTGGCTGCCTGTATAGGCCTGGAGACATCTAATTATGTTTTACACCCTGGCAATAAGGTGACACTTTAACTTAGTTATGGTGTTTAGTGAAGTCTTGGCTGTCTGTATACGTCTGGAGACTTCTAATTATGTTTTACTCCCTCATAACGTAACACATTAACTTAGTTATGGTGTTTAGTGAAGTCTTGGCTGCCTATATTGGTCTGGAGACTTCTAATTATGTTTTACTCCCTCATAATGTAACACATTAAC
Source organism: Pictodentalium vernedei (assembly GCA_031216915.1). Taxonomy (NCBI): domain Eukaryota; kingdom Metazoa; phylum Mollusca; class Scaphopoda; order Dentaliida; family Dentaliidae; genus Pictodentalium; species Pictodentalium vernedei. Next base: position 562,362,425 of record CM062294.1, on the reverse strand, counting down.
TTAGTTATGGTGTTTAGTGATGTATTGGCTGCCTGTATAGGTCTGCAGACTTCTAATTATGTTTTACTCCCTCATAATGTAACACATTAACTTAGTTATGGTGTTTAGTGAAGTCTTGGCTGCCTGTGTAGGTCTGGAGACTTCTAATTATGTTTTACTCCCTCATAATGTAACACATTAACTTAGTTATGGTGTTTAGTGAAGTCTTGGCTGCCTGTGTAGGTCTGGAGACTTCTAATTATGTTTTACTCCCTCATAACGTAACACATTAACTTAGTTATGGTGTTTAGTCTTGGCTGCCTGTATAGGTCTGGAGACTTCTAATTATGTTTTATTCCCTCATAATGTAACACATTAACTTAGTTATGGTGTTTAGTGAAGTCTTGGCTGCCTGTATAGGTCTGGAGACTTCTAATTATGTTTTACTCCTCATAACATAACACATTAACTTAGTTATGGGGTTTAGAGAAGTCTTGGCTGCCTGTATAGGTCTGGAGACTTCTAATTATGTTTTACTCCCTCATAAAGTAACACATTAACTTAGTTATGGTGTTTAGTGAAGTCTTGGCTGCCTGTATGGGTCTGGAGACTTCTAATTATGTTTTACTCCCTCATAACGAAATACATTAACTTAGTTATGGGGTTTAGAGAAGTCTTGGCTGCCTGTATAGGTCTGGAGACTTCTAATTATGATTTACTCCCTCATAACGTAACACATTAACTTAGTTATGGTGTTTAGTGAAGTCTTGGCTGCCTGTATAGGTCTGGAGACTTCTAATTATGTTTAACTCCCTCATAACGTAACACATTAACTTAGTTATGGTGTTTAGTGAAGTCTTAGCTGCCTGTATAGGTCTGGAGACTTCTAATAATGTTTTACTCCCTGGCAATAAGGTGACACTTTAACTTAGTTATGGGGTTTAGAGAAGTCTTGGCTGCCTGTATAGGTCTGGAGACTTCTAATTACATTTTTCTCCCTCATAACGTAACACATTATATATTTATTCATTGATGTTTAAGGTCACATATTTATGCACAATGGCTAATCATGACCGTGACAGTTTTACGGGTGGAGGAAGCCGGAGAACCCGGAGAGAACCACTGAACAACGACGAGCAGCTGCCAGCTCCCCAACATCGTAACTCCGCACTGCAGCACAGGCAGGGTTAGATTGGTTGAAGACATGCGTACCATCGACGTGCAGTAGGCCGTAGTACATGGCGTCATCGTGCCCACGCGGTCAATGGAGATGAAGTGTCTTGCCCAAGGACACAACGCGGTTGCCGCAGGTGAGATTCGAACTGAGGACCTCTCTGCTTGCAGCCTGCACCTCTACCTACTGAGCCACCGCGCTCCCACGTAACACATTAACTTAGTTATGGTGTTTAGTGAAGTCTTGGCTGCCTGTATAGGCCTGGAGACTTCTAATTATGTTTTACTCCCTGGCAATAAGGTGACTCTTCAACTTAGTTATGAGGTTTACAGAAATCTGGGCTGCCTGTATAGGTCTGGAGACTTCTAATTATGTTTTACTCCCTCATAACGTAACACATTAACTTAGTAATGGTTTTTAGTGAAGTCTTGGCAGCCTGTATAGGCCTGGAGACTTCTAATTATGTTTTACTGCCTCACAACGTAACACATTAACTTAGTTATGGTGGTTAGTGAAGTCTTGGATGCCTGTATAGGCCTGGAGACTTCTAATTATGTTTTACTCCCTCATAACGTAACACATTAACTTAGTTATGGGGTTTACAGAAGTCTTGGCTGCCTGTATAGGTCTGGAGATTTTTAATTATGTTTTACTCCTGGCAATAAGGTGACACTTTGACTTTGTTATGGTGTTTAGTGAAGTCTTGGCTGCCTGTATAGGTCTGGAGACTTCTAATTCTGTTTTACTCCCTCATAATGTAACACATTAACTTAGTTATGGTGTTTAGTGATGTCTTGGCTGCCTGTATAGGTCTGGAGACTTCTAATTATGTTTTACTCCCTCATAACGTAACACATTAACTTATTTATAGTGTTTAGTGAAGTCTTGGCTGCCTGTATAGGTCTGGAGACTTCTAATTATGTTTTACTCCCTCATAACGTAACACATTAACTTAGTTATGCTGTTTAGTGAAGTCTTGGCTGCCTGTATAGGCCTGGAGACTTCTAATTATGTTTTACTCCCTGGCAATAAGGTGACACTTCAACTTAGTTATGGTGTTTAGTGAAGTCTTGGCTGCCTGTATAGGACTGGAGACTTCTAATTATGTTTTACTCCCTCATAACGTAACACATTAACTTAGTTATGGGGTTTAGAGAAGTCTTGGCTGCCTGTATAGGTCTGGAGACTTCTAATTATGTTTTACTCCCTCATAACGTAACACATTAACTTAGTTATGGTGTTTAGTGAAGTCTTGGCTGCCTGTATAGGTCTGGAGACTTCTAATTATGTTTTACTCCCTGGCAATAAGGTGACACTTCAACTTAGTTATGGTGTTTAGTGAAGTCTTGGCTGCCTGTATAGGTCTGGAGACTTCTAATTATGTTTTACTCCCTGGCAATAAGGTGACACTTCAACTTAGTTATGGTGTTTAGTGAAGTCTTGGCTGCCTGTATAGGTCTGGAGACTTCTAATTATGTTTTATTCCCTCATAATGTAACACATTAACTTAGTTATGGGGTTTAGAGAAGTCTTGGCTGCCTGTATAGGTCTGGAGACTTCTAATTATGATTTACTCCCTCATAACGTAACACATTAACTTAGTTATGGTGTTTAGTGAAGTCTTGGCTGCCTGTATAGGTCTGGAGACTTCTAATTATGTTTTATTCCCTCATAATGTAACACATTAACTTAGTTATGGGGTTTAGAGAAGTCTTGGCTGCCTGTATAGGTCTGGAGACTTCTAATTATGATTTACTCCCTCATAACGTAACACATTAACTTAGTTATGGTGTTTAGTGAAGTCTTGGCTGCCTGTATAGGTCTGGAGACTTCTAATTATGTTTTACTCCCTCATAACGTAACACATTAACTAAGTTATGGTGTTTAGAGAAGTCTTGGCTGCCTGTATAGGTCTGGAGACTTCTAATTATGATTTACTCCCTCATAACGTAACACATTAACTTAGTTATGGTGTTTAGTGAAGTCTTGGCTGCCTGTATAGGTCTGGAGACTTCTAATTATGTTTTACTCCCTCATAACGTAACACATTAACTTAGTTATGGTGTTTAGTGAAGTCTTGGCTGCCTGTATAGGTCTGGAGACTTCTAATTATGTTTTACTCCCTGGCAATAAGGTGACACTTTAACTTAGTTATGGTGTTTAGTGAAGTCTTGGCTGCCTGTATAGGTCTGGAGACTTCTAATTATGTTTTACTCCCTCATAACGTAACACATTAACTTAGTTATGGTGTTCAGTGAAGTCTTGGCTGCCTGTAGAAGTCTGGAGACTTCTAATTATGTTTTACTCCCTCATAACGTAACACATTAACTTAGTTATGGGGTTTAGAGAAGCCTTGGCTGCCTGTATAGGTCTGGAGACTTCTAATTATGTTTTACTCCCTCATAACGTAACACATTAACTTAGTTATGGTGTTTAGTGAAGTCTTGGCTGCCTGTATAGGTCTGGAGACGTCTGATTATGTTTTACTCCCTCATAACGTAACACATTAACTTAGTTATGGTGTTCAGTGAAGTCTTGGCTGCCTGTATAGGTCTGGAGACTTCTAATTATGTTTCACTCCCTGGCAATAAGGTGACACTTTAACTTAGTTATGGTGTTTAGTGAAGTCTTGGCTGCCTGTAGAGGTCTGGAGACTTCTATTTATGTTTAACTCTCACATAACGTAACACATTAACTTAGTTATGGTGTTTAGTGAAGTCTTGGCTGCCTGTATAGGTCTGGAGACTTCTAATTATGTTTTACACCCTCATAATGTAACACATTAACTTAGTTATGGGGTTTAGAGAAGTCTTGGCTGCCTGTAAAGTTCAGGAGACTTCTAATTATGTTTTACTCCCTGGCAATAAGGTGACACTTTAACTTAGTTATGGTGTTTAGTGAAGTCTTGGCTGCCTGTATAGGTCAAGAGACTTCTAATTATGTTTTAATCCAACATAACGTAACACATTAACTTAGTTATGGTGTTTAGTGAAGTCTTGGCTGCCAGTATAGGTCTGGAGACTTCTAATTATGTTTTACTCCCTCATAACGTAACACATTAACTTAGTTATGGTGTTTAGTGAAGTCTTGGCTGCCTGTATACGTCTGGAGACTTCTAATTATGTTTTACTCCCTCATAACGTAACACATTAACTTAGTTATGGTGTTTAGTGATGTATTGGCTGCCTGTATAGGCCTGGAGACTTCTAATTATGTTTTACTCCCTCATAATGTAACACATTAACTTAGTTATGGTGTTTAGTGAAGTCTTGGCTGCCTGTGTAGGTCTGGAGACTTCTAATTATGTTTTACTCCCTCATAATGTAACACATTAACTTAGTTATGGTGTTTAGTGAAGTCTTGGCTGCCTGTATAGGTCTGGAGACTTCTAATTATGTTTTACTGCTCATAACATAACACATTAACTTAGTTATGGGGTTTAGAGAAGTCTTGGCTGCCTGTATAGGTCTGGAGACTTCTAATTATGTTTTACTCCCTCATAAAGTAACACATTAACTTAGTTATGGTGTTTAGTGAAGTCTTGGCTGCCTGTATGGGTCTGGAGACTTCTAATTATGTTTTACTCCCTCATAACGAAATACATTAACTTAGTTATGGGGTTTAGAGAAGTCTTGGCTGCCTGTATAGGTCTGGAGACTTCTAATTATGATTTACTCCCTCATAACGTAACACATTAACTTAGTTATGGTGTTTAGTGAAGTCTTGGCTGCCTGTATAGGTCTGGAGACTTCTAATTATGTTTAACTCCCTCATAACGTAACACATTAACTTAGTTATGGTGTTTAGTGAAGTCTTGGCTGCCTGTATAGGTCTGGAGACTTCTAATAATGTTTTACTCCCTGGCAATAAGGTGACACTTTAACTTAGTTATGGTGTTTAGTGAAGTCTTGGCTGCCTGTATAGGTCGGGAGACTTCTAATTATGTTTTACTCCCTCATAACGTAACACATTAATTTAGTTATGGTGTTTAGTGAAGTCTTGGCTGCCTGTATAGGTCTGGAGACTTCTAATTATGTTTTACTCCCTCATAACGTAACACATTAACTTAGTTATGGTGTTTAGTGAAGTCTTGGCTGCCTGTATAGGTCTGGAGACTTCTAATTATGTTTTACTCCCTCAAAACGTAACACATTAACTTAGTTATGGTGTTTAGTGAAGTCATGGCTGCCTGTATAGTTCTGGAGACTTCTAATTATGTTTTACTCCCTCATAACGTAACACATTAACTTAGTTATGGTGTTTAGTGAAGTCTTGGCTGCCTATATTGGTCTGGAGACTTCTAATTATGTTTTACTCCCTCATAACGTAACACATTAACTTAGTTATGGTGTTTAGTGAAGTCTTGGCTGCCTGCATAGGTCTGGAGACTTCTAATTATGTTTTACTCCCTCATAACGTAACACATTAACTTAGTTATGGTGTTTAGTGAAATCTTGGCTGCCTGTATAGGTCTGGAGACTTCTAATTATGTTTTACTCCCTCATAACATAACACATTAACTTAGGTATGGTGTTTAGTGAAGTCTTGGCTGCCTGTATAGGTCTGGAGACTTCTAATTATGTTTTACTCCCTCATAACGTAACACATTAACTTAGTTATGGGGTTTAGAGAAGTCTTGGCTGCCTGTATAGGTCTGGAGACTTCTAATTATGTTTTACTCCCTGGCAATAAGGTGACACTTTAACTTAGTTACGGTGTTTAGTGAAGTCTTGGCTGCCTGTATAGGTCTGGAGACTTCTAATTACGTTTTACTCCCTCATAACGTAACACATTAACTTAGTTATGGTGTTTAGTGATATCTTGGCTGCCTGTATAGGTCTGGAGACTTCGAATTATATTTTACTCCCTCATAACGTAACACATTAACTTATTTATGGTGTTTAGAGAAGACTTGGCTGCCTGTATAGGTCTGGAGACTTCTAATTATGTTTTACTCCCTCATAACGTAACACATTAACTTAGTTATGGTGTTTAGTGAAGTCTTGGCTGCCTGTATAGGTCTGGAGACTTCTAATTATGTTTTACTCCCTCATAACGTAACACATTAACTTATTTATGGTGTTTAGTGAAGTCTTGGCTGCCTGTATAGGTCTGAAGACTTCTAATTATGTTTTACTCCCTCATAACGTAACACATTAACTTAGTTATGGTGTTTAGTGAAGTCTTGGCTGCCTGTATAGGTCTGGAGACTTCTAATTATGTTTTACTCCCTGGAAATAAGGTGACACTTTAACTTAGTTATGGTGTTTAGTGAAGTCTTGGCTGCCTGTATAGGTCTGGAGACTTCTAATTATGTTTTACTCCCTCATAACGTAACACATTAAATTAGGTATGGTGTTTAGTGAAGTCTTGGCTGCCTGTATAGGTCTGGAGACTTCTAATTATGTTTTCCTCCCTCATAACGTAACACATTAACTTAGTTATGGGGTTTAGAGAAGTCTTGGCTGCCTGTATAGGTTTGGAGACTTCTAATTATGTTTTACTCCCTCATAACGTAACACATTAACTTAGTTATCGTGTTTAGTGAAGTCTTGGCTGCCTGTATAGGCCTAGAGACTTCTAATTATGTTTTACTCCCTCATAACGTAACACATTAACTTAGTTATGGTGTTTAGTGAAGTCTTGGCTGCCTGTAAAGGTCTGGAGATTTCAAATTATGTTTTACTCCCTCATAACGTAACACATTAACTTATTTATGGTGTTTAGTGAAATCTTGGCTGCCTGTATAGGTCTGGAGACTTCTAATTATGTTTTACTCCCTCATAACGTAACACATTAACTTAGGTATGGTGTTTAGTGAAGTCTTGGCTGCCTGTATAGGTCTGGAGACTTCTAATTATGTTTTACTCCCTCATAACGTAACACATTAACTTAGTTATGGGGTTTAGTGAAGTCTTGGCTGCCTGTATAGGTCTGGAGACTTCTAATTATGTTTTACTCCCTCAAAACGTAACACATTAACTTAGTTATGGTGTTTATTGAAGTCATGGCTGCCTGTATAGTTCTGGAGACTTCTAATTATGTTTTACTCCCTCATAACGTAACACATTAACTTAGTTATGGTGTTTAGTGAAGTCTTGGCTGCCTATATTGGTCTGGAGACTTCTAATTATGTTTTACTCCCTCATAACGTAACACATTAACTTAGTTATGGTGTTTAGTGAAGTCTTGGCTGCCTGTATAGGTCTGGAGACTTCTAATTATGTTTTACTCCCTCATAACGTAACACATTAACTTAGTTATGGTGTTTAGTGAAATCTTGGCTGCCTGTATAGGTCTGGAGACTTTTAATTATGTTTTACTCCCTCATAACATAACACATTAACTTAGGTATGGTGTTTAGTGAAGTCTTGGCTGCCTGTATAGGTCTGGAGACTTCTAATTATGTTTTACTCCCTCATAACGTAACACATTAACTTAGTTATGGGGTTTAGAGAAGTCTTGGCTGCCTGTATAGGCCTGGAGACATCTAATTATGTTTTACACCCTGGCAATAAGGTGACACTTTAACTTAGTTATGGTGTTTAGTGAAGTCTTGGCTGTCTGTATACGTCTGGAGACTTCTAATTATGTTTTACTCCCTCATAACGTAACACATTAACTTATTTATGGTGTTTAGTGATGTATTGGCTGCCTGTATAGGCCTGGAGACTTCTAATTATGTTTTACTCCCTCATAACGTAACACATTAACTTAGTTATGGTGTTTAGTGAAGTCTTGGCTGCCTGTATAGTTCTGGAGACTTCTAATTATGTTTTACTCCCTCATAACGTAACACATTAACTTAGTTATGGTGTTTAGTCTTGGCTGCCTGTATAGGCCTGGAGACATCTAATTATGTTTTACACCCTGGCAATAAGGTGACACTTTAACTTAGTTATGGTGTTTAGTGAAGTCTTGGCTGTCTGTATACGTCTGGAGACTTCTAATTATGTTTTACTCCCTCATAACGTAACACATTAACTTAGTTATGGTGTTTAGTGAAGTCTTGGCTGCCTATATTGGTCTGGAGACTTCTAATTATGTTTTACTCCCTCATAATGTAACACATTAACTTAGTTATGGTGTTTAGTGATGTATTGGCTGCCTGTATAGGTCTGCAGACTTCTAATTATGTTTTACTCCCTCATAATGTAACACATTAACTTAGTTATGGTGTTTAGTGAAGTCTTGGCTGCCTGTGTAGGTCTGGAGACTTCTAATTATGTTTTACTCCCTCATAATGTAACACATTAACTTAGTTATGGTGTTTAGTGAAGTCTTGGCTGCCTGTGTAGGTCTGGAGACTTCTAATTATGTTTTACTCCCTCATAACGTAACACATTAACTTAGTTATGGTGTTTAGTCTTGGCTGCCTGTATAGGTCTGGAGACTTCTAATTATGTTTTATTCCCTCATAATGTAACACATTAACTTAGTTATGGTGTTTAGTGAAGTCTTGGCTGCCTGTATAGGTCTGGAGACTTCTAATTATGTTTTACTCCTCATAACATAACACATTAACTTAGTTATGGGGTTTAGAGAAGTCTTGGCTGCCTGTATAGGTCTGGAGACTTCTAATTATGTTTTACTCCCTCATAAAGTAACACATTAACTTAGTTATGGTGTTTAGTGAAGTCTTGGCTGCCTGTATGGGTCTGGAGACTTCTAATTATGTTTTACTCCCTCATAACGAAATACATTAACTTAGTTATGGGGTTTAGAGAAGTCTTGGCTGCCTGTATAGGTCTGGAGACTTCTAATTATGATTTACTCCCTCATAACGTAACACATTAACTTAGTTATGGTGTTTAGTGAAGTCTTGGCTGCCTGTATAGGTCTGGAGACTTCTAATTATGTTTAACTCCCTCATAACGTAACACATTAACTTAGTTATGGTGTTTAGTGAAGTCTTGGCTGCCTGTATAGGTCTGGAGACTTCTAATAATGTTTTACTCCCTGGCAATAAGGTGACACTTTAACTTAGTTATGGGGTTTAGAGAAGTCTTGGCTGCCTGTATAGGTCTGGAGACTTCTAATTACATTTTTCTCCCTCATAACGTAACACATTATATATTTATTCATTGATGTTTAAGGTCACATATTTATGCACAATGGCTAATCATGACCGTGACAGTTTTACGGGTGGAGGAAGCCGGAGAACCCGGAGAGAACCACTGAACAACGACGAGCAGCTGCCAGCTCCCCAACATCGTAACTCCGCACTGCAGCACAGGCAGGGTTAGATTGGTTGAAGACATGCGTACCATCGACGTGCAGTAGGCCGTAGTACATGGCGTCATCGTGCCCACGCGGTCAATGGAGATGAAGTGTCTTGCCCAAGGACACAACGCGGTTGCCGCAGGTGAGATTCGAACTGAGGACCTCTCTGCTTGCAGCCTGCACCTCTACCTACTGAGCCACCGCGCTCCCACGTAACACATTAACTTAGTTATGGTGTTTAGTGAAGTCTTGGCTGCCTGTATAGGCCTGGAGACTTCTAATTATGTTTTACTCCCTGGCAATAAGGTGACTCTTCAACTTAGTTATGAGGTTTACAGAAATCTGGGCTGCCTGTATAGGTCTGGAGACTTCTAATTATGTTTTACTCCCTCATAACGTAACACATTAACTTAGTAATGGTTTTTAGTGAAGTCTTGGCAGCCTGTATAGGCCTGGAGACTTCTAATTATGTTTTACTGCCTCACAACGTAACACATTAACTTAGTTATGGTGGTTAGTGAAGTCTTGGATGCCTGTATAGGCCTGGAGACTTCTAATTATGTTTTACTCCCTCATAACGTAACACATTAACTTAGTTATGGGGTTTACAGAAGTCTTGGCTGCCTGTATAGGTCTGGAGATTTTTAATTATGTTTTACTCCTGGCAATAAGGTGACACTTTGACTTTGTTATGGTGTTTAGTGAAGTCTTGGCTGCCTGTATAGGTCTGGAGACTTCTAATTCTGTTTTACTCCCTCATAATGTAACACATTAACTTAGTTATGGTGTTTAGTGATGTCTTGGCTGCCTGTATAGGTCTGGAGACTTCTAATTATGTTTTACTCCCTCATAACGTAACACATTAACTTATTTATAGTGTTTAGTGAAGTCTTGGCTGCCTGTATAGGTCTGGAGACTTCTAATTATGTTTTACTCCCTCATAACGTAACACATTAACTTAGTTATGGTGTTTAGTGAAGTCTTGGCTGCCTGTATAGGTCTGGAGACTTCTAATTATGTTTTACTCCCTCAAAACGTAACACATTAACTTAGTTATGGTGTTTAGTGAAGTCATGGCTGCCTGTATAGTTCTGGAGACTTCTAATTATGTTTTACTCCCTCATAACGTAACACATTAACTTAGTTATGGTGTTTAGTGAAGTCTTGGCTGCCTATATTGGTCTGGAGACTTCTAATTATGTTTTACTCCCTCATAACGTAACACATTAACTTAGTTATGGTGTTTAGTGAAGTCTTGGCTGCCTGCATAGGTCTGGAGACTTCTAATTATGTTTTACTCCCTCATAACGTAACACATTAACTTAGTTATGGTGTTTAGTGAAATCTTGGCTGCCTGTATAGGTCTGGAGACTTCTAATTATGTTTTACTCCCTCATAACATAACACATTAACTTAGGTATGGTGTTTAGTGAAGTCTTGGCTGCCTGTATAGGTCTGGAGACTTCTAATTATGTTTTACTCCCTCATAACGTAACACATTAACTTAGTTATGGGGTTTAGAGAAGTCTTGGCTGCCTGTATAGGTCTGGAGACTTCTAATTATGTTTTACTCCCTGGCAATAAGGTGACACTTTAACTTAGTTACGGTGTTTAGTGAAGTCTTGGCTGCCTGTATAGGTCTGGAGACTTCTAATTACGTTTTACTCCCTCATAACGTAACACATTAACTTAGTTATGGTGTTTAGTGATATCTTGGCTGCCTGTATAGGTCTGGAGACTTCGAATTATATTTTACTCCCTCATAACGTAACACATTAACTTATTTATGGTGTTTAGAGAAGACTTGGCTGCCTGTATAGGTCTGGAGACTTCTAATTATGTTTTACTCCCTCATAACGTAACACATTAACTTAGTTATGGTGTTTAGTGAAGTCTTGGCTGCCTGTATAGGTCTGGAGACTTCTAATTATGTTTTACTCCCTCATAACGTAACACATTAACTTATTTATGGTGTTTAGTGAAGTCTTGGCTGCCTGTATAGGTCTGGAGACTTCTAATTATGTTTTACTCCCTCATAACGTAACACATTAACTTAGTTATGGTGTTTAGTGAAGTCTTGGCTGCCTGTATAGGTCTGGAGACTTCTAATTATGTTTTACTCCCTGGAAATAAGGTGACACTTTAACTTAGTTATGGTGTTTAGTGAAGTCTTGGCTGCCTGTATAGGTCTGGAGACTTCTAATTATGTTTTACTCCCTCATAACGTAACACATTAAATTAGGTATGGTGTTTAGTGAAGTCTTGGCTGCCTGTATAGGTCTGGAGACTTCTAATTATGTTTTCCTCCCTCATAACGTAACACATTAACTTAGTTATGGGGTTTAGAGAAGTCTTGGCTGCCTGTATAGGTTTGGAGACTTCTAATTATGTTTTACTCCCTCATAACGTAACACATTAACTTAGTTATCGTGTTTAGTGAAGTCTTGGCTGCCTGTATAGGCCTAGAGACTTCTAATTATGTTTTACTCCCTCATAACGTAACACATTAACTTAGTTATGGTGTTTAGTGAAGTCTTGGCTGCCTGTAAAGGTCTGGAGATTTCAAATTATGTTTTACTCCCTCATAACGTAACACATTAACTTATTTATGGTGTTTAGTGAAATCTTGGCTGCCTGTATAGGTCTGGAGACTTCTAATTATGTTTTACTCCCTCATAACGTAACACATTAACTTAGGTATGGTGTTTAGTGAAGTCTTGGCTGCCTGTATAGGTCTGGAGACTTCTAATTATGTTTTACTCCCTCATAACGTAACACATTAACTTAGTTATGGGGTTTAGTGAAGTCTTGGCTGCCTGTATAGGTCTGGAGACTTCTAATTATGTTTTACTCCCTCAAAACGTAACACATTAACTTAGTTATGGTGTTTATTGAAGTCATGGCTGCCTGTATAGTTCTGGAGACTTCTAATTATGTTTTACTCCCTCATAACGTAACACATTAACTTAGTTATGGTGTTTAGTGAAGTCTTGGCTGCCTATATTGGTCTGGAGACTTCTAATTATGTTTTACTCCCTCATAACGTAACACATTAACTTAGTTATGGTGTTTAGTGAAGTCTTGGCTGCCTGTATAGGTCTGGAGACTTCTAATTATGTTTTACTCCCTCATAACGTAACACATTAACTTAGTTATGGTGTTTAGTGAAATCTTGGCTGCCTGTATAGGTCTGGAGACTTTTAATTATGTTTTACTCCCTCATAACATAACACATTAACTTAGGTATGGTGTTTAGTGAAGTCTTGGCTGCCTGTATAGGTCTGGAGACTTCTAATTATGTTTTACTCCCTCATAACGTAACACATTAACTTAGTTATGGGGTTTAGAGAAGTCTTGGCTGCCTGTATAGGCCTGGAGACATCTAATTATGTTTTACACCCTGGCAATAAGGTGACACTTTAACTTAGTTATGGTGTTTAGTGAAGTCTTGGCTGTCTGTATACGTCTGGAGACTTCTAATTATGTTTTACTCCCTCATAACGTAACACATTAACTTATTTATGGTGTTTAGTGATGTATTGGCTGCCTGTATAGGGCTGGAGACTTCTAATTATGTTTTACTCCCTCATAACGTAACACATTAACTTAGTTATGGTGTTTAGTGAAGTCTTGGCTGCCTGTATAGTTCTGGAGACTTCTAATTATGTTTTACTCCCTCATAACGTAACACATTAACTTAGTTATGGTGTTTAGTCTTGGCTGCCTGTATAGGCCTGGAGACATCTAATTATGTTTTACACCCTGGCAATAAGGTGACACTTTAACTTAGTTATGGTGTTTAGTGAAGTCTTGGCTGTCTGTATACGTCTGGAGACTTCTAATTATGTTTTACTCCCTCATAACGTAACACATTAACTTAGTTATGGTGTTTAGTGAAGTCTTGGCTGCCTATATTGGTCTGGAGACTTCTAATTATGTTTTACTCCCTCATAATGTAACACATTAACTTAGTTATGGTGTTTAGTGATGTATTGGCTGCCTGTATAGGTCTGCAGACTTCTAATTATGTTTTACTCCCTCATAATGTAACACATTAACTTAGTTATGGTGTTTAGTGAAGTCTTGGCTGCCTGTGTAGGTCTGGAGACTTCTAATTATGTTTTACTCCCTCATAATGTAACACATTAACTTAGTTATGGTGTTTAGTGAAGTCTTGGCTGCCTGTGTAGGTCTGGAGACTTCTAATTATGTTTTACTCCCTCATAACGTAACACATTAACTTAGTTATGGTGTTTAGTCTTGGCTGCCTGTATAGGTCTGGAGACTTCTAATTATGTTTTATTCCCTCATAATGTAACACATTAACTTAGTTATGGTGTTTAGTGAAGTCTTGGCTGCCTGTATAGGTCTGGAGACTTCTAATTATGTTTTACTCCTCATAACATAACACATTAACTTAGTTATGGGGTTTAGAGAAGTCTTGGCTGCCTGTATAGGTCTGGAGACTTCTAATTATGTTTTACTCCCTCATAAAGTAACACATTAACTTAGTTATGGTGTTTAGTGAAGTCTTGGCTGCCTGTATGGGTCTGGAGACTTCTAATTATGTTTTACTCCCTCATAACGAAATACATTAACTTAGTTATGGGGTTTAGAGAAGTCTTGGCTGCCTGTATAGGTCTGGAGACTTCTAATTATGATTTACTCCCTCATAACGTAACACATTAACTTAGTTATGGTGTTTAGTGAAGTCTTGGCTGCCTGTATAGGTCTGGAGACTTCTAATTATGTTTAACTCCCTCATAACGTAACACATTAACTTAGTTATGGTGTTTAGTGAAGTCTTAGCTGCCTGTATAGGTCTGGAGACTTCTAATAATGTTTTACTCCCTGGCAATAAGGTGACACTTTAACTTAGTTATGGGGTTTAGAGAAGTCTTGGCTGCCTGTATAGGTCTGGAGACTTCTAATTACATTTTTCTCCCTCATAACGTAACACATTATATATTTATTCATTGATGTTTAAGGTCACATATTTATGCACAATGGCTAATCATGACCGTGACAGTTTTACGGGTGGAGGAAGCCGGAGAACCCGGAGAGAACCACTGAACAACGACGAGCAGCTGCCAGCTCCCCAACATCGTAACTCCGCACTGCAGCACAGGCAGGGTTAGATTGGTTGAAGACATGCGTACCATCGACGTGCAGTAGGCCGTAGTACATGGCGTCATCGTGCCCACGCGGTCAATGGAGATGAAGTGTCTTGCCCAAGGACACAACGCGGTTGCCGCAGGTGAGATTCGAACTGAGGACCTCTCTGCTTGCAGCCTGCACCTCTACCTACTGAGCCACCGCGCTCCCACGTAACACATTAACTTAGTTATGGTGTTTAGTGAAGTCTTGGCTGCCTGTATAGGCCTGGAGACTTCTAATTATGTTTTACTCCCTGGCAATAAGGTGACTCTTCAACTTAGTTATGAGGTTTACAGAAATCTGGGCTGCCTGTATAGGTCTGGAGACTTCTAATTATGTTTTACTCCCTCATAACGTAACACATTAACTTAGTAATGGTTTTTAGTGAAGTCTTGGCAGCCTGTATAGGCCTGGAGACTTCTAATTATGTTTTACTGCCTCACAACGTAACACATTAACTTAGTTATGGTGGTTAGTGAAGTCTTGGATGCCTGTATAGGCCTGGAGACTTCTAATTATGTTTTACTCCCTCATAACGTAACACATTAACTTAGTTATGGGGTTTACAGAAGTCTTGGCTGCCTGTATAGGTCTGGAGATTTTTAATTATGTTTTACTCCTGGCAATAAGGTGACACTTTGACTTTGTTATGGTGTTTAGTGAAGTCTTGGCTGCCTGTATAGGTCTGGAGACTTCTAATTCTGTTTTACTCCCTCATAATGTAACACATTAACTTAGTTATGGTGTTTAGTGATGTCTTGGCTGCCTGTATAGGTCTGGAGACTTCTAATTATGTTTTACTCCCTCATAACGTAACACATTAACTTATTTATAGTGTTTAGTGAAGTCTTGGCTGCCTGTATAGGTCTGGAGACTTCTAATTATGTTTTACTCCCTCATAACGTAACACATTAACTTAGTTATGCTGTTTAGTGAAGTCTTGGCTGCCTGTATAGGCCTGGAGACTTCTAATTATGTTTTACTCCCTGGCAATAAGGTGACACTTCAACTTAGTTATGGTGTTTAGTGAAGTCTTGGCTGCCTGTATAGGACTGGAGACTTCTAATTATGTTTTACTCCCTCATAACGTAACACATTAACTTAGTTATGGGGTTTAGAGAAGTCTTGGCTGCCTGTATAGGTCTGGAGACTTCTAATTATGTTTTACTCCCTCATAACGTAACACATTAACTTAGTTATGGTGTTTAGTGAAGTCTTGGCTGCCTGTATAGGTCTGGAGACTTCTAATTATGTTTTACTCCCTGGCAATAAGGTGACACTTCAACTTAGTTATGGTGTTTAGTGAAGTCTTGGCTGCCTGTATAGGTCTGGAGACTTCTAATTATGTTTTACTCCCTGGCAATAAGGTGACACTTCAACTTAGTTATGGTGTTTAGTGAAGTCTTGGCTGCCTGTATAGGTCTGGAGACTTCTAATTATGTTTTATTCCCTCATAATGTAACACATTAACTTAGTTATGGGGTTTAGAGAAGTCTTGGCTGCCTGTATAGGTCTGGAGACTTCTAATTATGATTTACTCCCTCATAACGTAACACATTAACTTAGTTATGGTGTTTAGTGAAGTCTTGGCTGCCTGTATAGGTCTGGAGACTTCTAATTATGTTTTATTCCCTCATAATGTAACACATTAACTTAGTTATGGGGTTTAGAGAAGTCTTGGCTGCCTGTATAGGTCTGGAGACTTCTAATTATGATTTACTCCCTCATAACGTAACACATTAACTTAGTTATGGTGTTTAGTGAAGTCTTGGCTGCCTGTATAGGTCTGGAGACTTCTAATTATGTTTTACTCCCTCATAACGTAACACATTAACTAAGTTATGGTGTTTAGAGAAGTCTTGGCTGCCTGTATAGGTCTGGAGACTTCTAATTATGATTTACTCCCTCATAACGTAACACATTAACTTAGTTATGGTGTTTAGTGAAGTCTTGGCTGCCTGTATAGGTCTGGAGACTTCTAATTATGTTTTACTCCCTCATAACGTAACACATTAACTTAGTTATGGTGTTTAGTGAAGTCTTGGCTGCCTGTATAGGTCTGGAGACTTCTAATTATGTTTTACTCCCTGGCAATAAGGTGACACTTTAACTTAGTTATGGTGTTTAGTGAAGTCTTGGCTGCCTGTATAGGTCTGGAGACTTCTAATTATGTTTTACTCCCTCATAACGTAACACATTAACTTAGTTATGGTGTTCAGTGAAGTCTTGGCTGCCTGTAGAAGTCTGGAGACTTCTAATTATGTTTTACTCCCTCATAACGTAACACATTAACTTAGTTATGGGGTTTAGAGAAGCCTTGGCTGCCTGTATAGGTCTGGAGACTTCTAATTATGTTTTACTCCCTCATAACGTAACACATTAACTTAGTTATGGTGTTTAGTGAAGTCTTGGCTGCCTGTATAGGTCTGGAGACGTCTGATTATGTTTTACTCCCTCATAACGTAACACATTAACTTAGTTATGGTGTTCAGTGAAGTCTTGGCTGCCTGTATAGGTCTGGAGACTTCTAATTATGTTTCACTCCCTGGCAATAAGGTGACACTTTAACTTAGTTATGGTGTTTAGTGAAGTCTTGGCTGCCTGTAGAGGTCTGGAGACTTCTATTTATGTTTAACTCTCACATAACGTAACACATTAACTTAGTTATGGTGTTTAGTGAAGTCTTGGCTGCCTGTATAGGTCTGGAGACTTCTAATTATGTTTTACACCCTCATAATGTAACACATTAACTTAGTTATGGGGTTTAGAGAAGTCTTGGCTGCCTGTAAAGTTCAGGAGACTTCTAATTATGTTTTACTCCCTGGCAATAAGGTGACACTTTAACTTAGTTATGGTGTTTAGTGAAGTCTTGGCTGCCTGTATAGGTCAAGAGACTTCTAATTATGTTTTAATCCAACATAACGTAACACATTAACTTAGTTATGGTGTTTAGTGAAGTCTTGGCTGCCAGTATAGGTCTGGAGACTTCTAATTATGTTTTACTCCCTCATAACGTAACACATTAACTTAGTTATGGTGTTTAGTGAAGTCTTGGCTGCCTGTATACGTCTGGAGACTTCTAATTATGTTTTACTCCCTCATAACGTAACACATTAACTTAGTTATGGTGTTTAGTGATGTATTGGCTGCCTGTATAGGCCTGGAGACTTCTAATTATGTTTTACTCCCTCATAATGTAACACATTAACTTAGTTATGGTGTTTAGTGAAGTCTTGGCTGCCTGTGTAGGTCTGGAGACTTCTAATTATGTTTTACTCCCTCATAATGTAACACATTAACTTAGTTATGGTGTTTAGTGAAGTCTTGGCTGCCTGTATAGGTCTGGAGACTTCTAATTATGTTTTACTGCTCATAACATAACACATTAACTTAGTTATGGGGTTTAGAGAAGTCTTGGCTGCCTGTATAGGTCTGGAGACTTCTAATTATGTTTTACTCCCTCATAAAGTAACACATTAACTTAGTTATGGTGTTTAGTGAAGTCTTGGCTGCCTGTATGGGTCTGGAGACTTCTAATTATGTTTTACTCCCTCATAACGAAATACATTAACTTAGTTATGGGGTTTAGAGAAGTCTTGGCTGCCTGTATAGGTCTGGAGACTTCTAATTATGATTTACTCCCTCATAACGTAACACATTAACTTAGTTATGGTGTTTAGTGAAGTCTTGGCTGCCTGTATAGGTCTGGAGACTTCTAATTATGTTTAACTCCCTCATAACGTAACACATTAACTTAGTTATGGTGTTTAGTGAAGTCTTGGCTGCCTGTATAGGTCTGGAGACTTCTAATAATGTTTTACTCCCTGGCAATAAGGTGACACTTTAACTTAGTTATGGTGTTTAGTGAAGTCTTGGCTGCCTGTATAGGTCGGGAGACTTCTAATTATGTTTTACTCCCTCATAACGTAACACATTAATTTAGTTATGGTGTTTAGTGAAGTCTTGGCTGCCTGTATAGGTCTGGAGACTTCTAATTATGTTTTACTCCCTCATAACGTAACACATTAACTTAGTTATGGTGTTTAGTGAAGTCTTGGCTGCCTGTATAGGTCTGGAGACTTCTAATTATGTTTTACTCCCTCAAAACGTAACACATTAACTTAGTTATGGTGTTTAGTGAAGTCATGGCTGCCTGTATAGTTCTGGAGACTTCTAATTATGTTTTACTCCCTCATAACGTAACACATTAACTTAGTTATGGTGTTTAGTGAAGTCTTGGCTGCCTATATTGGTCTGGAGACTTCTAATTATGTTTTACTCCCTCATAACGTAACACATTAACTTAGTTATGGTGTTTAGTGAAGTCTTGGCTGCCTGCATAGGTCTGGAGACTTCTAATTATGTTTTACTCCCTCATAACGTAACACATTAACTTAGTTATGGTGTTTAGTGAAATCTTGGCTGCCTGTATAGGTCTGGAGACTTCTAATTATGTTTTACTCCCTCATAACATAACACATTAACTTAGGTATGGTGTTTAGTGAAGTCTTGGCTGCCTGTATAGGTCTGGAGACTTCTAATTATGTTTTACTCCCTCATAACGTAACACATTAACTTAGTTATGGGGTTTAGAGAAGTCTTGGCTGCCTGTATAGGTCTGGAGACTTCTAATTATGTTTTACTCCCTGGCAATAAGGTGACACTTTAACTTAGTTACGGTGTTTAGTGAAGTCTTGGCTGCCTGTATAGGTCTGGAGACTTCTAATTACGTTTTACTCCCTCATAACGTAACACATTAACTTAGTTATGGTGTTTAGTGATATCTTGGCTGCCTGTATAGGTCTGGAGACTTCGAATTATATTTTACTCCCTCATAACGTAACACATTAACTTATTTATGGTGTTTAGAGAAGACTTGGCTGCCTGTATAGGTCTGGAGACTTCTAATTATGTTTTACTCCCTCATAACGTAACACATTAACTTAGTTATGGTGTTTAGTGAAGTCTTGGCTGCCTGTATAGGTCTGGAGACTTCTAATTATGTTTTACTCCCTCATAACGTAACACATTAACTTATTTATGGTGTTTAGTGAAGTCTTGGCTGCCTGTATAGGTCTGAAGACTTCTAATTATGTTTTACTCCCTCATAACGTAACACATTAACTTAGTTATGGTGTTTAGTGAAGTCTTGGCTGCCTGTATAGGTCTGGAGACTTCTAATTATGTTTTACTCCCTGGAAATAAGGTGACACTTTAACTTAGTTATGGTGTTTAGTGAAGTCTTGGCTGCCTGTATAGGTCTGGAGACTTCTAATTATGTTTTACTCCCTCATAACGTAACACATTAAATTAGGTATGGTGTTTAGTGAAGTCTTGGCTGCCTGTATAGGTCTGGAGACTTCTAATTATGTTTTCCTCCCTCATAACGTAACACATTAACTTAGTTATGGGGTTTAGAGAAGTCTTGGCTGCCTGTATAGGTTTGGAGACTTCTAATTATGTTTTACTCCCTCATAACGTAACACATTAACTTAGTTATCGTGTTTAGTGAAGTCTTGGCTGCCTGTATAGGCCTAGAGACTTCTAATTATGTTTTACTCCCTCATAACGTAACACATTAACTTAGTTATGGTGTTTAGTGAAGTCTTGGCTGCCTGTAAAGGTCTGGAGATTTCAAATTATGTTTTACTCCCTCATAACGTAACACATTAACTTATTTATGGTGTTTAGTGAAATCTTGGCTGCCTGTATAGGTCTGGAGACTTCTAATTATGTTTTACTCCCTCATAACGTAACACATTAACTTAGGTATGGTGTTTAGTGAAGTCTTGGCTGCCTGTATAGGTCTGGAGACTTCTAATTATGTTTTACTCCCTCATAACGTAACACATTAACTTAGTTATGGGGTTTAGTGAAGTCTTGGCTGCCTGTATAGGTCTGGAGACTTCTAATTATGTTTTACTCCCTCAAAACGTAACACATTAACTTAGTTATGGTGTTTATTGAAGTCATGGCTGCCTGTATAGTTCTGGAGACTTCTAATTATGTTTTACTCCCTCATAACGTAACACATTAACTTAGTTATGGTGTTTAGTGAAGTCTTGGCTGCCTATATTGGTCTGGAGACTTCTAATTATGTTTTACTCCCTCATAACGTAACACATTAACTTAGTTATGGTGTTTAGTGAAGTCTTGGCTGCCTGTATAGGTCTGGAGACTTCTAATTATGTTTTACTCCCTCATAACGTAACACATTAACTTAGTTATGGTGTTTAGTGAAATCTTGGCTGCCTGTATAGGTCTGGAGACTTTTAATTATGTTTTACTCCCTCATAACATAACACATTAACTTAGGTATGGTGTTTAGTGAAGTCTTGGCTGCCTGTATAGGTCTGGAGACTTCTAATTATGTTTTACTCCCTCATAACGTAACACATTAACTTAGTTATGGGGTTTAGAGAAGTCTTGGCTGCCTGTATAGGCCTGGAGACATCTAATTATGTTTTACACCCTGGCAATAAGGTGACACTTTAACTTAGTTATGGTGTTTAGTGAAGTCTTGGCTGTCTGTATACGTCTGGAGACTTCTAATTATGTTTTACTCCCTCATAACGTAACACATTAACTTATTTATGGTGTTTAGTGATGTATTGGCTGCCTGTATAGGCCTGGAGACTTCTAATTATGTTTTACTCCCTCATAACGTAACACATTAACTTAGTTATGGTGTTTAGTGAAGTCTTGGCTGCCTGTATAGTTCTGGAGACTTCTAATTATGTTTTACTCCCTCATAACGTAACACATTAACTTAGTTATGGTGTTTAGTCTTGGCTGCCTGTATAGGCCTGGAGACATCTAATTATGTTTTACACCCTGGCAATAAGGTGACACTTTAACTTAGTTATGGTGTTTAGTGAAGTCTTGGCTGTCTGTATACGTCTGGAGACTTCTAATTATGTTTTACTCCCTCATAACGTAACACATTAACTTAGTTATGGTGTTTAGTGAAGTCTTGGCTGCCTATATTGGTCTGGAGACTTCTAATTATGTTTTACTCCCTCATAATGTAACACATTAACTTAGTTATGGTGTTTAGTGATGTATTGGCTGCCTGTATAGGTCTGCAGACTTCTAATTATGTTTTACTCCCTCATAATGTAACACATTAACTTAGTTATGGTGTTTAGTGAAGTCTTGGCTGCCTGTGTAGGTCTGGAGACTTCTAATTATGTTTTACTCCCTCATAATGTAACACATTAACTTAGTTATGGTGTTTAGTGAAGTCTTGGCTGCCTGTGTAGGTCTGGAGACTTCTAATTATGTTTTACTCCCTCATAACGTAACACATTAACTTAGTTATGGTGTTTAGTCTTGGCTGCCTGTATAGGTCTGGAGACTTCTAATTATGTTTTATTCCCTCATAATGTAACACATTAACTTAGTTATGGTGTTTAGTGAAGTCTTGGCTGCCTGTATAGGTCTGGAGACTTCTAATTATGTTTTACTCCTCATAACATAACACATTAACTTAGTTATGGGGTTTAGAGAAGTCTTGGCTGCCTGTATAGGTCTGGAGACTTCTAATTATGTTTTACTCCCTCATAAAGTAACACATTAACTTAGTTATGGTGTTTAGTGAAGTCTTGGCTGCCTGTATGGGTCTGGAGACTTCTAATTATGTTTTACTCCCTCATAACGAAATACATTAACTTAGTTATGGGGTTTAGAGAAGTCTTGGCTGCCTGTATAGGTCTGGAGACTTCTAATTATGATTTACTCCCTCATAACGTAACACATTAACTTAGTTATGGTGTTTAGTGAAGTCTTGGCTGCCTGTATAGGTCTGGAGACTTCTAATTATGTTTAACTCCCTCATAACGTAACACATTAACTTAGTTATGGTGTTTAGTGAAGTCTTGGCTGCCTGTATAGGTCTGGAGACTTCTAATAATGTTTTACTCCCTGGCAATAAGGTGACACTTTAACTTAGTTATGGGGTTTAGAGAAGTCTTGGCTGCCTGTATAGGTCTGGAGACTTCTAATTACATTTTTCTCCCTCATAACGTAACACATTATATATTTATTCATTGATGTTTAAGGTCACATATTTATGCACAATGGCTAATCATGACCGTGACAGTTTTACGGGTGGAGGAAGCCGGAGAACCCGGAGAGAACCACTGAACAACGACGAGCAGCTGCCAGCTCCCCAACATCGTAACTCCGCACTGCAGCACAGGCAGGGTTAGATTGGTTGAAGACATGCGTACCATCGACGTGCAGTAGGCCGTAGTACATGGCGTCATCGTGCCCACGCGGTCAATGGAGATGAAGTGTCTTGCCCAAGGACACAACGCGGTTGCCGCAGGTGAGATTCGAACTGAGGACCTCTCTGCTTGCAGCCTGCACCTCTACCTACTGAGCCACCGCGCTCCCACGTAACACATTAACTTAGTTATGGTGTTTAGTGAAGTCTTGGCTGCCTGTATAGGCCTGGAGACTTCTAATTATGTTTTACTCCCTGGCAATAAGGTGACTCTTCAACTTAGTTATGAGGTTTACAGAAATCTGGGCTGCCTGTATAGGTCTGGAGACTTCTAATTATGTTTTACTCCCTCATAACGTAACACATTAACTTAGTAATGGTTTTTAGTGAAGTCTTGGCAGCCTGTATAGGCCTGGAGACTTCTAATTATGTTTTACTGCCTCACAACGTAACACATTAACTTAGTTATGGTGGTTAGTGAAGTCTTGGATGCCTGTATAGGCCTGGAGACTTCTAATTATGTTTTACTCCCTCATAACGTAACACATTAACTTAGTTATGGGGTTTACAGAAGTCTTGGCTGCCTGTATAGGTCTGGAGATTTTTAATTATGTTTTACTCCTGGCAATAAGGTGACACTTTGACTTTGTTATGGTGTTTAGTGAAGTCTTGGCTGCCTGTATAGGTCTGGAGACTTCTAATTCTGTTTTACTCCCTCATAATGTAACACATTAACTTAGTTATGGTGTTTAGTGATGTCTTGGCTGCCTGTATAGGTCTGGAGACTTCTAATTATGTTTTACTCCCTCATAACGTAACACATTAACTTATTTATAGTGTTTAGTGAAGTCTTGGCTGCCTGTATAGGTCTGGAGACTTCTAATTATGTTTTACTCCCTCATAACGTAACACATTAACTTAGTTATGCTGTTTAGTGAAGTCTTGGCTGCCTGTATAGGCCTGGAGACTTCTAATTATGTTTTACTCCCTGGCAATAAGGTGACACTTCAACTTAGTTATGGTGTTTAGTGAAGTCTTGGCTGCCTGTATAGGACTGGAGACTTCTAATTATGTTTTACTCCCTCATAACGTAACACATTAACTTAGTTATGGGGTTTAGAGAAGTCTTGGCTGCCTGTATAGGTCTGGAGGCTTCTAATTATGTTTTACTCCCTCATAACGTAACACATTAACTTAGTTATGGTGTTTAGTGAAGTCTTGGCTGCCTGTATAGGTCTGGAGACTTCTAATTATGTTTTACTCCCTGGCAATAAGGTGACACTTCAACTTAGTTATGGTGTTTAGTGAAGTCTTGGCTGCCTGTATAGGTCTGGAGACTTCTAATTATGTTTTACTCCCTGGCAATAAGGTGACACTTCAACTTAGTTATGGTGTTTAGTGAAGTCTTGGCTGCCTGTATAGGTCTGGAGACTTCTAATTATGTTTTATTCCCTCATAATGTAACACATTAACTTAGTTATGGGGTTTAGAGAAGTCTTGGCTGCCTGTATAGGTCTGGAGACTTCTAATTATGATTTACTCCCTCATAACGTAACACATTAACTTAGTTATGGTGTTTAGTGAAGTCTTGGCTGCCTGTATAGGTCTGGAGACTTCTAATTATGTTTTATTCCCTCATAATGTAACACATTAACTTAGTTATGGGGTTTAGAGAAGTCTTGGCTGCCTGTATAGGTCTGGAGACTTCTAATTATGATTTACTCCCTCATAACGTAACACATTAACTTAGTTATGGTGTTTAGTGAAGTCTTGGCTGCCTGTATAGGTCTGGAGACTTCTAATTATGTTTTACTCCCTCATAACGTAACACATTAACTTAGTTATGGTGTTTAGTGAAGTCTTGGCTGCCTGTATAGGTCTGGAGACTTCTAATTATGTTTTACTCCCTGGCAATAAGGTGACACTTTAACTTAGTTATGGTGTTTAGTGAAGTCTTGGCTGCCTGTATAGGTCTGGAGACTTCTAATTATGTTTTACTCCCTCATAACGTAACACATTAACTTAGTTATGGTGTTCAGTGAAGTCTTGGCTGCCTGTAGAGGTCTGGAGACTTCTAATTATGTTTTACTCCCTCATAACGTAACACATTAACTTAGTTATGGGGTTTAGAGAAGCCTTGGCTGCCTGTATAGGTCTGGAGACTTCTAATTATGTTTTACTCCCTCATAACGTAACACATTAACTTAGTTATGGTGTTTAGTGAAGTCTTGGCTGCCTGTATAGGTCTGGAGACGTCTGATTATGTTTTACTCCCTCATAACGTAACACATTAACTTAGTTATGGTGTTCAGTGAAGTCTTGGCTGCCTGTATAGGTCTGGAGACTTCTAATTATGTTTCACTCCCTGGCAATAAGGTGACACTTTAACTTAGTTATGGTGTTTAGTGAAGTCTTGGCTGCCTGTAGAGGTCTGGAGACTTCTATTTATGTTTAACTCTCACATAACGTAACACATTAACTTAGTTATGGTGTTTAGTGAAGTCTTGGCTGCCTGTATAGGTCTGGAGACTTCTAATTATGTTTTACACCCTCATAATGTAACACATTAACTTAGTTATGGGGTTTAGAGAAGTCTTGGCTGCCTGTAAAGGTCAGGAGACTTCTAATTATGTTTTACTCCCTGGCAATAAGGTGACACTTTAACTTAGTTATGGTGTTTAGTGAAGTCTTGGCTGCCTGTATAGGTCAAGAGACTTCTAATTATGTTTTAATCCAACATAACGTAACACATTAACTTAGTTATGGTGTTTAGTGAAGTCTTGGCTGTCTGTATACGTCTGGAGACTTCTAATTATGTTTTACTCCCTCATAACGTAACACATTAACATAGTTATGGTGTTTAGTGATGTATTGGCTGCCTGTATAGGTCTGGAGACTTCTAATTATGTTTAACTCCCTCATAACGTAACACATTAACTTAGTTATGGTGTTTAGTGAAGTCTTGGCTGCCTGTATAGGTCTGGAGACTTCTAATAATGTTTTACTCCCTGGCAATAAGGTGACACTTTAACTTAGTTATGGGGTTTAGAGAAGTCTTGGCTGCCTGTATAGGTCTGGAGACTTCTAATTACATTTTTCTCCCTCATAACGTAACACATTATATATTTATTCATTGATGTTTAAGGTCACATATTTATGCACAATGGCTAATCATGACCGTGACAGTTTTACGGGTGGAGGAAGCCGGAGAACCCGGAGAGAACCACTGAACAACGACGAGCAGCTGCCAGCTCCCCAACATCGTAACTCCGCACTGCAGCACAGGCAGGGTTAGATTGGTTGAAGACATGCGTACCATCGACGTGCAGTAGGCCGTAGTACATGGCGTCATCGTGCCCACGCGGTCAATGGAGATGAAGTGTCTTGCCCAAGGACACAACGCGGTTGCCGCAGGTGAGATTCGAACTGAGGACCTCTCTGCTTGCAGCCTGCACCTCTACCTACTGAGCCACCGCGCTCCCACGTAACACATTAACTTAGTTATGGTGTTTAGTGAAGTCTTGGCTGCCTGTATAGGCCTGGAGACTTCTAATTATGTTTTACTCCCTGGCAATAAGGTGACTCTTCAACTTAGTTATGAGGTTTACAGAAATCTGGGCTGCCTGTATAGGTCTGGAGACTTCTAATTATGTTTTACTCCCTCATAACGTAACACATTAACTTAGTTATGGTGTTTAGTGAAGTCTTGGCTGCCTGTATAGGCCTGGAGACTTCTAATTATGTTTTACTGCCTCACAACGTAACACATTAACTTAGTTATGGTGGTTAGTGAAGTCTTGGATGCCTGTATAGGCCTGGAGACTTCTAATTATGTTTTACTCCCTCATAACGTAACACATTAACTTAGTTATGGGGTTTACAGAAGTCTTGGCTGCCTGTATAGGTCTGGAGATTTTTAATTATGTTTTACTCCTGGCAATAAGGTGACACTTTGACTTTGTTATGGTGTTTAGTGAAGTCTTGGCTGCCTGTATAGGTCTGGAGACTTCTAATTCTGTTTTACTCCCTCATAATGTAACACATTAACTTAGTTATGGTGTTTAGTGATGTCTTGGCTGCCTGTATAGGTCTGGAGACTTCTAATTATGTTTTACTCCCTCATAACGTAACACATTAACTTATTTATAGTGTTTAGTGAAGTCTTGGCTGCCTGTATAGGTCTGGAGACTTCTAATTATGTTTTACTCCCTCATAACGTAACACATTAACTTAGTTATGCTGTTTAGTGAAGTCTTGGCTGCCTGTATAGGCCTGGAGACTTCTAATTATGTTTTACTCCCTGGCAATAAGGTGACACTTCAACTTAGTTATGGTGTTTAGTGAAGTCTTGGCTGCCTGTATAGGACTGGAGACTTCTAATTATGTTTTACTCCCTCATAACGTAACACATTAACTTAGTTATGGGGTTTAGAGAAGTCTTGGCTGCCTGTATAGGTCTGGAGGCTTCTAATTATGTTTTACTCCCTCATAACGTAACACATTAACTTAGTTAAGGTGTTTAGTGAAGTCTTGGCTGCCTGTATAGGTCTGGAGACTTCTAATTATGTTTTACTCCCTGGCAATAAGGTGACACTTCAACTTAGTTATGGTGTTTAGTGAAGTCTTGGCTGCCTGTATAGGTCTGGAGACTTCTAATTATGTTTTACTCCCTGGCAATAAGGTGACACTTCAACTTAGTTATGGTGTTTAGTGAAGTCTTGGCTGCCTGTATAGGTCTGGAGACTTCTAATTATGTTTTATTCCCTCATAATGTAACACATTAACTTAGTTATGGGGTTTAGAGAAGTCTTGGCTGCCTGTATAGGTCTGGAGACTTCTAATTATGATTTACTCCCTCATAACGTAACACATTAACTTAGTTATGGTGTTTAGTGAAGTCTTGGCTGCCTGTATAGGTCTGGAGACTTCTAATTATGTTTTATTCCCTCATAATGTAACACATTAACTTAGTTATGGGGTTTAGAGAAGTCTTGGCTGCCTGTATAGGTCTGGAGACTTCTAATTATGATTTACTCCCTCATAACGTAACACATTAACTTAGTTATGGTGTTTAGTGAAGTCTTGGCTGCCTGTATAGGTCTGGAGACTTCTAATTATGTTTTACTCCCTCATAACGTAACACATTAACTTAGTTATGGTGTTTAGTGAAGTCTTGGCTGCCTGTATAGGTCTGGAGACTTCTAATTATGTTTTACTCCCTGGCAATAAGGTGACACTTTAACTTAGTTATGGTGTTTAGTGAAGTCTTGGCTGCCTGTATAGGTCTGGAGACTTCTAATTATGTTTTACTCCCTCATAACGTAACACATTAACTTAGTTATGGTGTTCAGTGAAGTCTTGGCTGCCTGTAGAGGTCTGGAGACTTCTAATTATGTTTTACTCCCTCATAACGTAACACATTAACTTAGTTATGGGGTTTAGAGAAGCCTTGGCTGCCTGTATAGGTCTGGAGACTTCTAATTATGTTTTACTCCCTCATAACGTAACACATTAACTTAGTTATGGTGTTTAGTGAAGTCTTGGCTGCCTGTATAGGTCTGGAGACGTCTGATTATGTTTTACTCCCTCATAACGTAACACATTAACTTAGTTATGGTGTTCAGTGAAGTCTTGGCTGCCTGTATAGGTCTGGAGACTTCTAATTATGTTTCACTCCCTGGCAATAAGGTGACACTTTAACTTAGTTATGGTGTTTAGTGAAGTCTTGGCTGCCTGTAGAGGTCTGGAGACTTCTATTTATGTTTAACTCTCACATAACGTAACACATTAACTTAGTTATGGTGTTTAGTGAAGTCTTGGCTGCCTGTATAGGTCTGGAGACTTCTAATTATGTTTTACACCCTCATAATGTAACACATTAACTTAGTTATGGGGTTTAGAGAAGTCTTGGCTGCCTGTAAAGGTCAGGAGACTTCTAATTATGTTTTACTCCCTGGCAATAAGGTGACACTTTAACTTAGTTATGGTGTTTAGTGAAGTCTTGGCTGCCTGTATAGGTCAAGAGACTTCTAATTATGTTTTAATCCAACATAACGTAACACATTAACTTAGTTATGGTGTTTAGTGAAGTCTTGGCTGTCTGTATACGTCTGGAGACTTCTAATTATGTTTTACTCCCTCATAACGTAACACATTAACATAGTTATGGTGTTTAGTGATGTATTGGCTGCCTGTATAGGCCTGGAGACTTCTAATTATGTTTTACTCCCTCATAATGTAACACATTAACTTAGTTATGGTGTTTAGTGAAGTCTTGGCTGCCTGTGTAGGTCTGGAGACTTCTAATTATGTTTTACTCCCTCATAATGTAACACATTAACTTAGTTATGGTGTTTAGTGAAGTCTTGGCTGCCTGTATAGGTCTGGAGACTTCTAATTATGTTTTACTCCTCATAACATAACACATCAACTTAGTTATGGGGTTTAGAGAAGTCTTGGCTGCCTGTATAGGTCTGGAGACTTCTAATTATGTTTTACTCCCTCATAAAGTAACACATTAACTTAGTTATGGTGTTTAGTGAAGTCTTGGCTGCCTGTATGGGTCTGGAGACTTCTAATTATGTTTTACTCCCTCATAACGAAATACATTAACTTAGTTATGGGGTTTAGAGAAGTCTTGGCTGCCTGTATAGGTCTGGAGACTTCTAATTATGATTTACTCCCTCATAACGTAACACATTAACTTAGTTATGGTGTTTAGTGAAGTCTTGGCTGCCTGTATAGGTCTGGAGACTTCTAATTATGTTTAACTCCCTCATAACGTAACACATTAACTTAGTTATGGTGTTTAGTGAAGTCTTGGCTGCCTGTATAGGTCTGGAGACTTCTAATAATGTTTTACTCCCTGGCAATAAGGTGACACTTTAACTTAGTTATGGTGTTTAGTGAAGTCTTGGCTGCCTGTATAGGTCGGGAGACTTCTAATTATGTTTTACTCCCTCATAACGTAACACATTAATTTAGTTATGGTGTTTAGTGAAGTCTTGGCTGCCTGTATAGGTCTGGAGACTTCTCATTATGTTTTACTCCCTCATAACGTAACACATTAACTTAGTTATGGTGTTTAGTGAAGTCTTGGCTGCCTGTATAGGTCTGGAGACTTCTAATTATGTTTTACTCCCTCAAAACGTAACACATTAACTTAGTTATGGTGTTTAGTGAAGGCATGGCTGCCTGTATAGTTCTGGAGACTTCTAATTATGTTTTACTCCCTCATAACGTAACACATTAACTTAGTTATGGTGTTTAGTGAAGTCTTGGCTGCCTATATTGGTCTGGAGACTTCTAATTATGTTTTACTCCCTCATAACGTAACACATTAACTTAGTTATGGTGTTTAGTGAAGTCTTGGCTGCCTGCATAGGTCTGGAGACTTCTAATTATGTTTTACTCCCTCATAACGTAACACATTAACTTAGTTATGGTGTTTAGTGAAATCTTGGCTGCCTGTATAGGTCTGGAGACTTCTAATTATGTTTTACTCCCTCATAACATAACACATTAACTTAGGTATGGTGTTTAGTGAAGTCTTGGCTGCCTGTATAGGTCTGGAGACTTCTAATTATGTTTTACTCCCTCATAACGTAACACATTAACTTAGTTATGGGGTTTAGAGAAGTCTTGGCTGCCTGTATAGGTCTGGAGACTTCTAATTATGTTTTACTCCCTGGCAATAAGGTGACACTTTAACTTAGTTACGGTGTTTAGTGAAGTCTTGGCTGCCTGTATAGGTCTGGAGACTTCTAATTACGTTTTACTCCCTCATAACGTAACACATTAACTTAGTTATGGTGTTTAGTGATATCTTGGCTGCCTGTATAGGTCTGGAGACTTCGAATTATATTTTACTCCCTCATAACGTAACACATTAACTTATTTATGGTGTTTAGAGAAGACTTGGCTGCCTGTATAGGTCTGGAGACTTCTAATTATGTTTTACTCCCTCATAACGTAACACATTAACTTAGTTATGGTGTTTAGTGAAGTCTTGGCTGCCTGTATAGGTCTGGAGACTTCTAATTATGTTTCACTCACTCATAACGTAACACATTAACTTAGTTATGGTGTTTAGTGATGTCTTGGCTGCCTGTATAGGTCTGGAGACTTCTAATTATGTTTTACTCCCTCATAACGTAACACATTAACTTATTTATGGTGTTTAGTGAAGTCTTGGCTGCCTGTATAGGTCTGGAGACTTCTAATTATGTTTTACTCCCTCATAACGTAACACATTAACTTAGTTATGGTGTTTAGTGAAGTCTTGGCTGCCTGTATAGGTCTGGAGACTTCTAATTATGTTTTACTCCCTGGCAATAAGGTGACACTTTAACTTAGTTATGGTGTTTAGTGAAGTCTTGGCTGCCTGTATAGGTCTGGAGACTTCTAATTATGTTTTACTCCCTCATAACGTAACACATTAAATTAGGTATGGTGTTTAGTGAAGTCTTGGCTGCCTGTATAGGTCTGGAGACTTCTAATTATGTTTTCCTCCCTCATAACGTAACACATTAACTTAGTTATGGGGTTTAGAGAAGTCTTGGCTGCCTGTATAGGTTTGGAGACTTCTAATTATGTTTTACTCCCTCATAACGTAACACATTAACTTAGTTATCGTGTTTAGTGAAGTCTTGGCTGCCTGTATAGGCCTAGAGACTTCTAATTATGTTTTACTCCCTCATAACGTAACACATTAACTTAGTTATGGTGTTTAGTGAAGTCTTGGCTGCCTGTAAAGGTCTGGAGATTTCAAATTATGTTTTACTCCCTCATAACGTAACACATTAACTTATTTATGGTGTTTAGTGAAATCTTGGCTGCCTGTATAGGTCTGGAGACTTCTAATTATGTTTTACTCCCTCATAACGTAACACATTAACTTAGGTATGGTGTTTAGTGAAGTCTTGGCTGCCTGTATAGGTCTGGAGACTTCTAATTATGTTTTACTCCCTCATAACGTAACACATTAACTTACTTATGGGGTTTAGTGAAGTCTTGGCTGCCTGTATAGGTCTGGAGACTTCTAATTATGTTTTACTCCCTCAAAACGTAACACATTAACTTAGTTATGGTGTTTATTGAAGTCATGGCTGCCTGTATAGTTCTGGAGACTTCTAATTATGTTTTACTCCCTCATAACGTAACACATTAACTTAGTTATGGTGTTTAGTGAAGTCTTGGCTGCCTATATTGGTCTGGAGACTTCTAATTATGTTTTACTCCCTCATAACGTAACACATTAACTTAGTTATGGTGTTTAGTGAAGTCTTGGCTGCCTGTATAGGTCTGGAGACTTCTAATTATGTTTTACTCCCTCATAACGTAACACATTAACTTAGTTATGGTGTTTAGTGAAATCTTGGCTGCCTGTATAGGTCTGGAGACTTTTAATTATGTTTTACTCCCTCATAACATAACACATTAACTTAGGTATGGTGTTTAGTGAAGTCTTGGCTGCCTGTATAGGTCTGGAGACTTCTAATTATGTTTTACTCCCTCATAACGTAACACATTAACTTAGTTATGGGGTTTAGAGAAGTCTTGGCTGCCTGTATAGGCCTGGAGACATCTAATTATGTTTTACACCCTGGCAATAAGGTGACACTTTAACTTAGTTATGGTGTTTAGTGAAGTCTTGGCTGTCTGTATACATCTGGAGACTTCTAATTATGTTTTACTCCCTCATAACGTAACACATTAACTTATTTATGGTGTTTAGTGATGTATTGGCTGCCTGTATAGGCCTGGAGACATCTAATTATGTTTTACACCCTGGCAATAAGGTGACACTTTAACTTAGTTATGGTGTTTAGTGAAGTCTTGGCTGTCTGTATACGTCTGGAGACTTCTAATTATGTCTTACTCCCTCATAACGTAACACATTAACTTAGCTATGGTGTTTAGTGATGTATTGGCTGCCTGTATAGGTGTGGAGACTTCTAATTATGTTTTACTCCCTCATAACGTAACACATTAACTTAGTTATGGTGTTTAGAGAAGACTTGGCTGCCTGTATAGGTCTGGAGACTTCTAATTATGTCTTACTCCCTCATAACGTAACACATTAACTTAGTTATGGTGTTTAGTGAAGTCTTGGCTGCCTGTGTAGGTCTGGAGACTTCTAATTATGTTTTACTCCCTCATAATGTAACACATTAACTTAGTTATGGTGTTTAGTGAAGTCTTGGCTGCCTGTGTAGGTCTGGAGACTTCTAATTATGTTTTACTCCCTCATAACGTAACACATTAACTTAGTTATGGTGTTTAGTCTTGGCTGCCTGTATAGGTCTGGAGACTTCTAATTATGTTTTATTCCCTCATAATGTAACACATTAAGTTAGTTATGGTGTTTAGTGAAGTCTTGGCTGCCTGTATAGGTCTGGAGACTTCTAATTATGTTTTACTCCTCATAACATAACACATTAACTTAGTTATGGGGTTTAGAGAAGTCTTGGCTGCCTGTATAGGTCTGGAGACTTCTAATTATGTTTTACTCCCTCATAAAGTAACACATTAACTTAGTTATGGTGTTTAGTGAAGTCTTGGCTGCCTGTATGGGTCTGGAGACTTCTAATTATGTTTTACTCCCTCATAACGAAATACATTAACTTAGTTATGGGGTTTAGAGAAGTCTTGGCTGCCTGTATAGGTCTGGAGACTTCTAATTATGATTTACTCCCTCATAACGTAACACATTAACTTAGTTATGGTGTTTAGTGAAGTCTTGGCTGCCTGTATAGGTCTGGAGACTTCTAATTATGTTTAACTCCCGCATAACGTAACACATTAACTTAGTTATGGTGTTTAGTGAAGTCTTGGCTGCCTGTATAGGTCTGGAGACTTCTAATAATGTTTTACTCCCTGGCAATAAGGTGACACTTTAACTTAGTTATGGTGTTTAGTGAAGTCTTGGCTGCCTGTATAGGTCGGGAGACTTCTAATTATGTTTTACTCCCTCATAACGTAACACATTAATTTAGTTATGGTGTTTAGTGAAGTCTTGGCTGCCTGTATAGGTCTGGAGACTTCTAATTATGTTTTACTCCCTCATAACGTAACACATTAACTTAGTTATGGTGTTTAGTGAAGTCTTGGCTGCCTGCATAGGTCTGGAGACTTCTAATTATGTTTTACTCCCTCAAAACGTAACACATTAACTTAGTTATGGTGTTTAGTGAAGTCATGGCTGCCTGTATAGTTCTGGAGACTTCTAATTATGTTTTACTCCCTCATAACGTAACACATTAACTTAGTTATGGTGTTTAGTGAAGTCTTGGCTGCCTATATTGGTCTGGAGACTTCTAATTATGTTTTACTCCCTCATAACGTAACACATTAACTTAGTTATGGTGTTTAGTGAAGTCTTGGCTGCCTGCATAGGTCTGGAGACTTCTAATTATGTTTTACTCCCTCATAACGTAACACATTAACTTAGTTATGGTGTTTAGTGAAATCTTGGCTGCCTGTATAGGTCTGGAGACTTCTAATTATGTTTTACTCCCTCATAACATAACACATTAACTTAGGTATGGTGTTTAGTGAAGTCTTGGCTGCCTGTATAGGTCTGGAGACTTCTAATTATGTTTTACTCCCTCATAACGTAACACATTAACTTAGTTATGGGGTTTAGAGAAGTCTTGGCTGCCTGTATAGGTCTGGAGACTTCTAATTATGTTTTACTCCCTGGCAATAAGGTGACACTTTAACTTAGTTACGGTGTTTAGTGAAGTCTTGGCTGCCTGTATAGGTCTGGAGACTTCTAATTACGTTTTACTCCCTCATAACGTAACACATTAACTTAGTTATGGTGTTTAGTGATATCTTGGCTGCCTGTATAGGTCTGGAGACTTCGAATTATATTTTACTCCCTCATAACGTAACACATTAACTTATTTATGGTGTTTAGAGAAGACTTGGCTGCCTGTATAGGTCTGGAGACTTCTAATTATGTTTTACTCCCTCATAACGTAACACATTAACTTAGTTATGGTGTTTAGTGAAGTCTTGGCTGCCTGTATAGGTCTGGAGACTTCTAATTATGTTTTACTCACTCATAACGTAACACATTAACTTAGTTATGGTGTTTAGTGAAGTCTTGGCTGCCTGTATAGGTCTGGAGACTTCTAATTATGTTTTACTCCCTCATAACGTAACACATTAACTTAGTTATGGTGTTTAGTGAAGTCTTGGCTGCCTGTATAGGTCTGGAGACTTCTAATTATGTTTTCCTCCCTGGCAATAAGGTGACACTTTAACTTAGTTATGGTGTTTAGTGAAGTCTTGGCTGCCTGTATAGGTCTGGAGACTTCTAATTATGTTTTACTCCCTCATAACGTAACACATTAAATTAGGTATGGTGTTTAGTGAAGTCTTGGCCTGTATAGGTCTGGAGACTTCTAATTATGTTTTACTCCCTCATAACGTAACACATTAACGTAACACATTAACTTAGTTATGGGGTTTAGAGAAGTCTTGGCTGCCTGTATAGGTTTGGAGACTTCTAATTATGTTTTACTCCCTCATAACGTAACACATTAACTTAGTTATGGTGTTTAGTGAAGTCTTGGCTGCCTGTATAGGCCTAGAGACTTCTAATTATGTTTCACTCCCTCATAACGTAACACATTAACTTAGTTATGGTGTTTAGTGAAGTCTTGGCTGCCTGTAAAGGTCTGGAGACTTCTAATTATGTTTTACTCCCTCATAACGTAACACATTAACTTATTTATGGTGTTTAGTGAAATCTTGGCTGCCTGTATAGGTCTGGAGACTTCTAATTATGTTTTACTCCCTCATAACGTAACATTAACTTAGGTATGGTGTTTAGTGAAGTCTTGGCTGCCTGTATAGGTCTGGAGACTTCTAATTATGTTTTACTCCCTCATAACGTAACACATTAACTTAGTTATGTGGTTTAGAGAAGTCTTGGCTGCCTGTATAGGTCTGGAGACTTCTAATTATGTTTTACTCCCTGGCAATAAGGTGACACTTTAAGTTCGTTATGGTGTTTAGTGATGTCTTGGCTGCCTGTATAGGTCTGGAGACTTCTAATTATGTTTTACTCCCTCATAACGTAACACATTAACTTAGTTATGGTGTTTAGTGATTTCTTGGCTGCCTGTATAGGTCTGGAGACTTCTAATTATGTTTTACTCCCTCATAACGTAACACATTAACTTAGTTATGGTGTTTAGTGAAGTCTTGGCTGCCTGTAAAGGTCTGGAGACTTCTAATTATGTTTTACTCCCTCATAACGTAACACATTAACTTAGTTATGGTGTTTAGTGAAATCTTGGCTGCCTGTATAGGTCTGGAGACTTCTAATTATGTTTTACTCCCTCGTAACGTAACACATTAACTTAGGTATGGTGTTTAGTGAAGTCTTGGCTGCCTGTATAGGTCTGGAGA
Source organism: Pictodentalium vernedei (assembly GCA_031216915.1). Lineage (NCBI taxonomy): Eukaryota > Metazoa > Mollusca > Scaphopoda > Dentaliida > Dentaliidae > Pictodentalium > Pictodentalium vernedei. Next base: position 562,326,240 of record CM062294.1, on the reverse strand, counting down.
CTTCTAATTATGTTTTACTCCCTCATAACTTAACACATTCACTTAGTTATGGGGTTTAGAGAAGTCTTGGCTGCCTGTATAGGTCTGGAGACTTCTAATTATGTTTTACTCCCTGGCAATAAGGTGACACTTTAAGTTCGTTATGGTGTTTAGTGAAGTCTTGGCTGCCTGTATAGGTCTGGAGACTTCTAATTATGTTTTACTCCCTCATAACGTAACACATTAACTTAGTTATGGTGTTTAGTGAAGTCTTGGCTGCCTGTATAGGTCTGGAGACTTCTAATTATGTTTTACTCCCTGGCAATAAGGTGACACTTCAACTTAGTTATGGTGTTTAGTGAAGTCTTGGCTGCCTGTATAGGTCTGGGGACTTCTAATTATGTTTTACTCCCTCATAACGTAACACATTAACTTAGTTATGGGGTTTACGGAAGTCTTGGCTGCCTGTATAGGTCTGGAGACTTCTAATTATGTTTTACTCCCTCATAACGTAACACATTAACTTAGTTATGGTGTTTAGTGAAGTCTTGTCTGCCTGTATAGGTCTGGAGACTTCTAATTATGTTTTACTCCCTGGCAATAAGGTGACACTTCAACTTAGTTATGGTGTTTAGTGAAGTCCTGGCTGCCTGTATAGGTCTGGAGACTTCTAATTATGTTTTACTCCCTCATAACGTAACACATTAACTTGGTTATGGGGTTTAGAGAAGTCTTGGCTGCCTGTATAGGTCTGGAGACTTCTAATTATGTTTTACTCCCTCATAACGTAACACATTAATTTAGTTATGGGGTTTAGAGAAGTCTTGGCTGCCTGTATAGGTCTGGAGACTTCTAATTATGTTTTACTCCCTCATAACATAACACATTAACTAAGTTATGGTGTTTAGAGAAGTCTTGGCTGCCTGTATAGGTCTGGAGACTTCTAATTATGTTTTACTCCCTCATAACGTAACACATTAATTTAGTTATGGGGTTTAGAGAAGTCTTGGCTGCCTGTATAGGTCTGGAGACTTCTAATTACATTTTTCTCCCTCATAACGTAACACATTATATATTTATTCATTGATGTTTAAGGTCACATATTTATGCACAATGGCTAATCATGACCGTGACAGTTTTACGGGTGGAGGAAGCCGGAGAACCCGGAGAGAACCACTGAACAACGACGAGCAGCTGCCAGCTCCCCAACATCGTAACTCCGCACTGCAGCACAGGCAGGGTTAGATTGGTTGAAGACATGCGTACCATCGACGTGCAGTAGGCCGTAGTACATGGCGTCATCGTGCCCACGCAGTCAATGGAGATGAAGTGTCTTGCCCAAGGACACAACGCGGTTGCCGCAGGTGAGATTCGAACTGAGGACCTCTCTGCTTGCAGCCTGCACCTCTACCTACTGAGCCACCGCGCTCCCACGTAACACATTAACTTAGTTATGGTGTTTAGTGAAGTCTTGGCTGCCTGTATAGGCCTGGAGACTTCTAATTATGTTTTACTCCCTGGCAATAAGGTGACTCTTCAACTTAGTTATGAGGTTTAGAGAAATCTGGGCTGCCTGTATAGGTCTGGAGACTTCTAATTATGTTTTACTCCCTCATAACGTAACACATTAACTTAGTAATGGTTTTTAGTGAAGTCTTGGCAGCCTGTATAGGCCTGGAGACTTCTAATTATGTTTTACTCCCTCACAACGTAACACATTAACTTAGTTATGGTGGTTAGTGAAGTCTTGGCTGCCTGTATAGGCCTGGAGACTTCTAATTATGTTTTACTCCCTCATAACGTAACACATTAACTTAGTTATGGGGTTTACAGAAGTCTTGGCTGCCTGTATAGGTCTGGAGATTTTTAATTATGTTTTACTCCTGGCAATAAGGTGACACTTTGACTTTGTTATGGTGTTTAGTGAAGTCTTGGCTGCCTGTATAGGTCTGGAGACTTCTAATTCTGTTTTACTCCCTCATAATGTAACACATTAACTTAGTTATGGTGTTTAGTGATGTCTTGGCTGCCTGTATAGGTCTGGAGACTTCTAATTATGTTTTACTCCCTCATAACGTAACACATTAACTTATTTATAGTGTTTAGTGAAGTCTTGGCTGCCTGTATAGGTCTGGAGACTTCTAATTATGTTTTACTCCCTCATAACGTAACACATTAACTTAGTTATGCTGTTTAGTGAAGTCTTGGCTGCCTGTATAGGCCTGGAGACTTCTAATTATGTTTTACTCCCTGGCAATAAGGTGACACTTCAACTTAGTTATGGTGTTTAGTGAAGTCTTGGCTGCCTGTATAGGACTGGAGACTTCTAATTATGTTTTACTCCCTCATAACGTAACACATTAACTTAGTTATGGGGTTTAGAGAAGTCTTGGCTGCCTGTATAGGTCTGGAGACTTCTAATTATGTTTTACTCCCTCATAACGTAACACATTAACTTAGTTATGGTGTTTAGTGAAGACTTGGCTGCCTGTATAGGTCTGGAGACTTCTAATTATGTTTTACTCCCTGGCAATAAGGTGACACTTCAACTTAGTTATGGTGTTTAGTGAAGTCTTGGCTGCCTGTATAGGTCTGGAGACTTCTAATTATGTTTTACTCCCTGGCAATAAGGTGACACTTCAACTTAGTTATGGTGTTTAGTGAAGTCTTGGCTGCCTGTATAGGTCTGGAGACTTCTAATTATGTTTTATTCCCTCATAATGTAACACATTAACTTAGTTATGGGGTTTAGAGAAGTCTTGGCTGCCTGTATAGGTCGGGAGACTTCTAATTATGATTTACTCCCTCATAACGTAACACATTAACTTAGTTATGGTGTTTAGTGAAGTCTTGGCTGCCTGTATAGGTCTGGAGACTTCTAATTATGTTTTATTCCCTCATAATGTAACACATTAACTTAGTTATGGGGTTTAGAGAAGTCTTGGCTGCCTGTATAGGTCTGGAGACTTCTAATTATGATTTACTCCCTCATAACGTAACACATTAACTTAGTTATGGTGTTTAGTGAAGTCTTGGCTGCCTGTATAGGTCTGGAGACTTCTAATTATGTTTTACTCCCTCATAACGTAACACATTAACTTAGTTATGGTGTTTAGTGAAGTCTTGGCTGCCTGTATAGGTCTGGAGACTTCTAATTATGTTTTACTCCCTGGCAATAAGGTGACACTTTAACTTAGTTATGGTGTTTAGTGAAGTCTTGGCTGCCTGTATAGGTCTGGAGACTTCTAATTATGTTTTACTCCCTCATAACGTAACACATTAACTTAGTTATGGTGTTCAGTGAAGTCTTGGCTGCCTGTAGAGGTCTGGAGACTTCTAATTATGTTTTACTCCCTCATAACGTAACACATTAACTTAGTTATGGGGTTTAGAGAAGCCTTGGCTGCCTGTATAGGTCTGGAGACTTCTAATTATGTTTTACTCCCTCATAACGTAACACATTAACTTAGTTATGGTGTTTAGTGAAGTCTTGGCTGCCTGTATAGGTCTGGAGACGTCTGATTATGTTTTACTCCCTCATAACGTAACACATTAACTTAGTTATGGTGTTCAGTGAAGTCTTGGCTGCCTGTATAGGTCTGGAGACTTCTAATTATGTTTCACTCCCTGGCAATAAGGTGACACTTTAACTTAGTTATGGTGTTTAGTGAAGTCTTGGCTGCCTGTAGAGGTCTGGAGACTTCTATTTATGTTTAACTCTCACATAACGTAACACATTAACTTAGTTATGGTGTTTAGTGAAGTCTTGGCTGCCTGTATAGGTCTGGAGACTTCTAATTATGTTTTACACCCTCATAATGTAACACATTAACTTAGTTATGGGGTTTAGAGAAGTCTTGGCTGCCTGTAAAGGTCAGCAGACTTCTAATTATGTTTTACTCCCTGGCAATAAGGTGACACTTTAACTTAGTTATGGTGTTTAGTGAAGTCTTGGCTGCCTGTATAGGTCAAGAGACTTCTAATTATGTTTTAATCCAACATAACGTAACACATTAACTTAGTTATGGTGTTTAGTGAAGTCTTGGCTGTCTGTATACGTCTGGAGACTTCTAATTATGTTTTACTCCCTCATAACGTAACACATTAACTTAGTTATGGTGTTTAGTGATGTATTGGCTGCCTGTATAGGACTGGAGACTTCTAATTATGTTTTACTCCCTCATAATGTAACACATTAACTTAGTTATGGTGTTTAGTGAAGTCTTGGCTGCCTGTGTAGGTCTGGAGACTTCTAATAATGTTTTACTCCCTCATAATGTAACACATTAACTTAGTTATGGTGTTTAGTGAAGTCTTGGCTGCCTGTGTAGGTCTGGAGACTTCTAATTATGTTTTACTCCCTCATAACGTAACACATTAACTTAGTTATGGTGTTTAGTCTTGGCTGCCTGTATAGGTCTGGAGACTTCTAATTATGTTTTATTCCCTCATAATGTAACACATTAACTTAGTTATGGTGTTTAGTGAAGTCTTGGCTGCCTGTATAGGTCTGGAGACTTCTAATTATGTTTTACTCCTCATAACATAACACATTAACTTAGTTATGGGGTTTAGAGAAGTCTTGGCTGCCTGTATAGGTCTGGAGACTTCTAATTATGTTTTACTCCCTCATAAAGTAACACATTAACTTAGTTATGGTGTTTAGTGAAGTCTTGGCTGCCTGTATGGGTCTGGAGACTTCTAATTATGTTTTACTCCCTCATAACGAAATACATTAACTTAGTTATGGGGTTTAGAGAAGTCTTGGCTGCCTGTATAGGTCTGGAGACTTCTAATTATGATTTACTCCCTCATAACGTAACACATTAACTTAGTTATGGTGTTTAGTGAAGTCTTGGCTGCCTGTATAGGTCTGGAGACTTCTAATTATGTTTAACTCCCTCATAACGTAACACATTAACTTAGTTATGGTGTTTAGTGAAGTCTTGGCTGCCTGTATAGGTCTGGAGACTTCTAATAATGTTTTACTCCCTGGCAATAAGGTGACACTTTAACTTAGTTATGGTGTTTAGTGAAGTCTTGGCTGCCTGTATAGGTCGGGAGACTTCTAATTATGTTTTACTCCCTCATAACGTAACACATTAATTTAGTTATGGTGTTTAGTGAAGTCTTGGCTGCCTGTATAGGTCTGGAGACTTCTAATTATGTTTTACTCCCTCATAACGTAACACATTAACTTAGTTATGGTGTTTAGTGAAGTCTTGGCTGCCTGTATAGGTCTGGAGACTTCTAATTATGTTTTACTCCCTCAAAACGTAACACATTAACTTAGTTATGGTGTTTAGTGAAGTCATGGCTGCCTGTATAGTTCTGGAGACTTCTAATTATGTTTTACTCCCTCATAACGTAACACATTAACTTAGTTATGGTGTTTAGTGAAGTCTTGGCTGCCTATATTGGTCTGGAGACTTCTAATTATGTTTTACTCCCTCATAACGTAACACATTAACTTAGTTATGGTGTTTAGTGAAGTCTTGGCTGCCTGCATAGGTCTGGAGACTTCTAATTATGTTTTACTCCCGCATAACGTAACACATTAACTTAGTTATGGTGTTTAGTGAAATCTTGGCTGCCTGTATAGGTCTGGAGACTTCTAATTATGTTTTACTCCCTCATAACATAACACATTAACTTAGGTATGGTGTTTAGTGAAGTCTTGGCTGCCTGTATAGGTCTGGAGACTTCTAATTATGTTTTACTCCCTCATAACGTAACACATTAACTTAGTTATGGGGTTTAGAGAAGTCTTGGCTGCCTGTATAGGTCTGGAGACTTCTAATTATGTTTTACTCCCTGGCAATAAGGTGACACTTTAACTTAGTTACGGTGTTTAGTGAAGTCTTGGCTGCCTGTATAGGTCTGGAGACTTCTAATTACGTTTTACTCCCTCATAACGTAACACATTAACTTAGTTATGGTGTTTAGTGATATCTTGGCTGCCTGTATAGGTCTGGAGACTTCGAATTATATTTTACTCCCTCATAACGTAACACATTAACTTATTTATGGTGTTTAGAGAAGACTTGGCTGCCTGTATAGGTCTGGAGACTTCTAATTATGTTTTACTCCCTCATAACGTAACACATTAACTTAGTTATGGTGTTTAGTGAAGTCTTGGCTGCCTGTATAGGTCTGGAGACTTCTAATTATGTTTTACTCACTCATAACGTAACACATTAACTTAGTTATGGTGTTTAGTGATGTCTTGGCTGCCTGTATAGGTCTGGAGACTTCTAATTATGTTTTACTCCCTCATAACGTAACACATTAACTTATTTATGGTGTTTAGTGAAGTCTTGGCTGCCTGTATAGGTCTGGAGACTTCTAATTATGTTTTACTCCCTCATAACGTAACACATTAACTTAGTTATGGTGTTTAGTGAAGTCTTGGCTGCCTGTATAGGTCTGGAGACTTCTAATTATGTTTTACTCCCTGGCAATAAGGTGACACTTTAACTTAGTTATGGTGTTTAGTGAAGTCTTGTCTGCCTGTATAGGTCTGGAGACTTCTAATTATGTTTTACTCCCTCATAACGTAACACATTAAATTAGGTATGGTGTTTAGTGAAGTCTTGGCTGCCTGTATAGGTCTGGAGACTTCTAATTATGTTTTCCTCCCTCATAACGTAACACATTAACTTAGTTATGGGGTTTAGAGAAGTCTTGGCTGCCTGTATAGGTTTGGAGACTTCTAATTATGTTTTACTCCCTCATAACGTAACACATTAACTTAGTTATCGTGTTTAGTGAAGTCTTGGCTGCCTGTATAGGCCTAGAGACTTCTAATTATGTTTTACTCCCTCATAACGTAACACATTAACTTAGTTATGGTGTTTAGTGAAGTCTTGGCTGCCTGTAAAGGTCTGGAGATTTCAAATTATGTTTTACTCCCTCATAACGTAACACATTAACTTATTTATGGTGTTTAGTGAAATCTTGGCTGCCTGTATAGGTCTGGAGACTTCTAATTATGTTTTACTCCCTCATAACGTAACACATTAACTTAGGTATGGTGTTTAGTGAAGTCTTGGCTGCCTGTATAGGTCTGGAGACTTCTAATTATGTTTTACTCCCTCATAACGTAACACATTAACTTAGTTATGGGGTTTAGTGAAGTCTTGGCTGCCTGTATAGGTCTGGAGACTTCTAATTATGTTTTACTCCCTCAAAACGTAACACATTAACTTAGTTATGGTGTTTATTGAAGTCATGGCTGCCTGTATAGTTCTGGAGACTTCTAATTATGTTTTACTCCCTCATAACGTAACACATTAACTTAGTTATGGTGTTTAGTGAAGTCTTGGCTGCCTATATTGGTCTGGAGACTTCTAATTATGTTTTACTCCCTCATAACGTAACACATTAACTTAGTTATGGTGTTTAGTGAAGTCTTGGCTGCCTGTATAGGTCTGGAGACTTCTAATTATGTTTTACTCCCTCATAACGTAACACATTAACTTAGTTATGGTGTTTAGTGAAATCTTGGCTGCCTGTATAGGTCTGGAGACTTTTAATTATGTTTTACTCCCTCATAACATAACACATTAACTTAGGTATGGTGTTTAGTGAAGTCTTGGCTGCCTGTATAGGTCTGGAGACTTCTAATTATGTTTTACTCCCTCATAACGTAACACATTAACTTAGTTATGGGGTTTAGAGAAGTCTTGGCTGCCTGTATAGGCCTGGAGACTTCTAATTATGTTTTACACCCTGGCAATAAGGTGACACTTTAACTTAGTTATGGTGTTTAGTGAAGTCTTGGCTGTCTGTATACGTCTGGAGACTTCTAATTATGTTTTACTCACTCATAACGTAACACATTAACTTAGTTATGGTGTTTAGTGATGTATTGGCTGCCTGTATAGGCCTGGAGACTTCTAATTATGTTTTACTCCCTCATAATGTAACACATTAACTTAGTTATGGTGTTTAGTGAAGTCTTGGCTGCCTGTGTAGGTCTGGAGACTTCTAATTATGTTTTACTCCCTCATAATGTAACACATTAACTTAGTTATGGTGTTTAGTGAAGTCTTGGCTGCCTGTGTAGGTCTGGAGACTTCTAATTATGTTTTACTCCCTCATAACGTAACACATTAACTTAGTTATGGTGTTTAGTCTTGGCTGCCTGTATAGGTCTGGAGACTTCTAATTATGTTTTATTCCCTCATAATGTAACACATTAACTTAGTTATGGTGTTTAGTGAAGTCTTGGCTGCCTGTATAGGTCTGGAGACTTCTAATTATGTTTTACTCCCTGGCAATAAGGTGACACTTCAACTTAGTTATGGTGTTTAGTGAAGTCTTGGCTGCCTGTATAGGTCTGGAGACTTCTAATTATGTTTCACTCCCTGGCAATAAGGTGACACTTTAACTTAGTTATGGTGTTTAGTGAAGTCTTGGCTGCCTGTAGAGGTCTGGAGACTTCTATTTATGTTTAACTCTCACATAACGTAACACATTAACTTAGTTATGGTGTTTAGTGAAGTCTTGGCTGCCTGTATAGGTCTGGAGACTTCTAATTATGTTTTACACCCTCATAATGTAACACATTAACTTAGTTATGGGGTTTAGAGAAGTCTTGGCTGCCTGTAAAGGTCAGCAGACTTCTAATTATGTTTTACTCCCTGGCAATAAGGTGACACTTTAACTTAGTTATGGTGTTTAGTGAAGTCTTGGCTGCCTGTATAGGTCAAGAGACTTCTAATTATGTTTTAATCCAACATAACGTAACACATTAACTTAGTTATGGTGTTTAGTGAAGTCTTGGCTGTCTGTATACGTCTGGAGACTTCTAATTATGTTTTACTCCCTCATAACGTAACACATTAACTTAGTTATGGTGTTTAGTGATGTATTGGCTGCCTGTATAGGACTGGAGACTTCTAATTATGTTTTACTCCCTCATAATGTAACACATTAACTTAGTTATGGTGTTTAGTGAAGTCTTGGCTGCCTGTGTAGGTCTGGAGACTTCTAATAATGTTTTACTCCCTCATAATGTAACACATTAACTTAGTTATGGTGTTTAGTGAAGTCTTGGCTGCCTGTGTAGGTCTGGAGACTTCTAATTATGTTTTACTCCCTCATAACGTAACACATTAACTTAGTTATGGTGTTTAGTCTTGGCTGCCTGTATAGGTCTGGAGACTTCTAATTATGTTTTATTCCCTCATAATGTAACACATTAACTTAGTTATGGTGTTTAGTGAAGTCTTGGCTGCCTGTATAGGTCTGGAGACTTCTAATTATGTTTTACTCCTCATAACATAACACATTAACTTAGTTATGGGGTTTAGAGAAGTCTTGGCTGCCTGTATAGGTCTGGAGACTTCTAATTATGTTTTACTCCCTCATAAAGTAACACATTAACTTAGTTATGGTGTTTAGTGAAGTCTTGGCTGCCTGTATGGGTCTGGAGACTTCTAATTATGTTTTACTCCCTCATAACGAAATACATTAACTTAGTTATGGGGTTTAGAGAAGTCTTGGCTGCCTGTATAGGTCTGGAGACTTCTAATTATGATTTACTCCCTCATAACGTAACACATTAACTTAGTTATGGTGTTTAGTGAAGTCTTGGCTGCCTGTATAGGTCTGGAGACTTCTAATTATGTTTAACTCCCTCATAACGTAACACATTAACTTAGTTATGGTGTTTAGTGAAGTCTTGGCTGCCTGTATAGGTCTGGAGACTTCTAATAATGTTTTACTCCCTGGCAATAAGGTGACACTTTAACTTAGTTATGGTGTTTAGTGAAGTCTTGGCTGCCTGTATAGGTCGGGAGACTTCTAATTATGTTTTACTCCCTCATAACGTAACACATTAATTTAGTTATGGTGTTTAGTGAAGTCTTGGCTGCCTGTATAGGTCTGGAGACTTCTAATTATGTTTTACTCCCTCATAACGTAACACATTAACTTAGTTATGGTGTTTAGTGAAGTCTTGGCTGCCTGTATAGGTCTGGAGACTTCTAATTATGTTTTACTCCCTCAAAACGTAACACATTAACTTAGTTATGGTGTTTAGTGAAGTCATGGCTGCCTGTATAGTTCTGGAGACTTCTAATTATGTTTTACTCCCTCATAACGTAACACATTAACTTAGTTATGGTGTTTAGTGAAGTCTTGGCTGCCTATATTGGTCTGGAGACTTCTAATTATGTTTTACTCCCTCATAACGTAACACATTAACTTAGTTATGGTGTTTAGTGAAGTCTTGGCTGCCTGCATAGGTCTGGAGACTTCTAATTATGTTTTACTCCCTCATAACGTAACACATTAACTTAGTTATGGTGTTTAGTGAAATCTTGGCTGCCTGTATAGGTCTGGAGACTTCTAATTATGTTTTACTCCCTCATAACATAACACATTAACTTAGGTATGGTGTTTAGTGAAGTCTTGGCTGCCTGTATAGGTCTGGAGACTTCTAATTATGTTTTACTCCCTCATAACGTAACACATTAACTTAGTTATGGGGTTTAGAGAAGTCTTGGCTGCCTGTATAGGTCTGGAGACTTCTAATTATGTTTTACTCCCTGGCAATAAGGTGACACTTTAACTTAGTTACGGTGTTTAGTGAAGTCTTGGCTGCCTGTATAGGTCTGGAGACTTCTAATTACGTTTTACTCCCTCATAACGTAACACATTAACTTAGTTATGGTGTTTAGTGATATCTTGGCTGCCTGTATAGGTCTGGAGACTTCGAATTATATTTTACTCCCTCATAACGTAACACATTAACTTATTTATGGTGTTTAGAGAAGACTTGGCTGCCTGTATAGGTCTGGAGACTTCTAATTATGTTTTACTCCCTCATAACGTAACACATTAACTTAGTTATGGTGTTTAGTGAAGTCTTGGCTGCCTGTATAGGTCTGGAGACTTCTAATTATGTTTTACTCACTCATAACGTAACACATTAACTTAGTTATGGTGTTTAGTGATGTCTTGGCTGCCTGTATAGGTCTGGAGACTTCTAATTATGTTTTACTCCCTCATAACGTAACACATTAACTTATTTATGGTGTTTAGTGAAGTCTTGGCTGCCTGTATAGGTCTGGAGACTTCTAATTATGTTTTACTCCCTCATAACGTAACACATTAACTTAGTTATGGTGTTTAGTGAAGTCTTGGCTGCCTGTATAGGTCTGGAGACTTCTAATTATGTTTTACTCCCTGGCAATAAGGTGACACTTTAACTTAGTTATGGTGTTTAGTGAAGTCTTGTCTGCCTGTATAGGTCTGGAGACTTCTAATTATGTTTTACTCCCTCATAACGTAACACATTAAATTAGGTATGGTGTTTAGTGAAGTCTTGGCTGCCTGTATAGGTCTGGAGACTTCTAATTATGTTTTCCTCCCTCATAACGTAACACATTAACTTAGTTATGGGGTTTAGAGAAGTCTTGGCTGCCTGTATAGGTTTGGAGACTTCTAATTATGTTTTACTCCCTCATAACGTAACACATTAACTTAGTTATCGTGTTTAGTGAAGTCTTGGCTGCCTGTATAGGCCTAGAGACTTCTAATTATGTTTTACTCCCTCATAACGTAACACATTAACTTAGTTATGGTGTTTAGTGAAGTCTTGGCTGCCTGTAAAGGTCTGGAGATTTCAAATTATGTTTTACTCCCTCATAACGTAACACATTAACTTATTTATGGTGTTTAGTGAAATCTTGGCTGCCTGTATAGGTCTGGAGACTTCTAATTATGTTTTACTCCCTCATAACGTAACACATTAACTTAGGTATGGTGTTTAGTGAAGTCTTGGCTGCCTGTATAGGTCTGGAGACTTCTAATTATGTTTTACTCCCTCATAACGTAACACATTAACTTAGTTATGGGGTTTAGTGAAGTCTTGGCTGCCTGTATAGGTCTGGAGACTTCTAATTATGTTTTACTCCCTCAAAACGTAACACATTAACTTAGTTATGGTGTTTATTGAAGTCATGGCTGCCTGTATAGTTCTGGAGACTTCTAATTATGTTTTACTCCCTCATAACGTAACACATTAACTTAGTTATGGTGTTTAGTGAAGTCTTGGCTGCCTATATTGGTCTGGAGACTTCTAATTATGTTTTACTCCCTCATAACGTAACACATTAACTTAGTTATGGTGTTTAGTGAAGTCTTGGCTGCCTGTATAGGTCTGGAGACTTCTAATTATGTTTTACTCCCTCATAACGTAACACATTAACTTAGTTATGGTGTTTAGTGAAATCTTGGCTGCCTGTATAGGTCTGGAGACTTTTAATTATGTTTTACTCCCTCATAACATAACACATTAACTTAGGTATGGTGTTTAGTGAAGTCTTGGCTGCCTGTATAGGTCTGGAGACTTCTAATTATGTTTTACTCCCTCATAACGTAACACATTAACTTAGTTATGGGGTTTAGAGAAGTCTTGGCTGCCTGTATAGGCCTGGAGACTTCTAATTATGTTTTACACCCTGGCAATAAGGTGACACTTTAACTTAGTTATGGTGTTTAGTGAAGTCTTGGCTGTCTGTATACGTCTGGAGACTTCTAATTATGTTTTACTCACTCATAACGTAACACATTAACTTAGTTATGGTGTTTAGTGATGTATTGGCTGCCTGTATAGGCCTGGAGACTTCTAATTATGTTTTACTCCCTCATAATGTAACACATTAACTTAGTTATGGTGTTTAGTGAAGTCTTGGCTGCCTGTGTAGGTCTGGAGACTTCTAATTATGTTTTACTCCCTCATAATGTAACACATTAACTTAGTTATGGTGTTTAGTGAAGTCTTGGCTGCCTGTGTAGGTCTGGAGACTTCTAATTATGTTTTACTCCCTCATAACGTAACACATTAACTTAGTTATGGTGTTTAGTCTTGGCTGCCTGTATAGGTCTGGAGACTTCTAATTATGTTTTATTCCCTCATAATGTAACACATTAACTTAGTTATGGTGTTTAGTGAAGTCTTGGCTGCCTGTATAGGTCTGGAGACTTCTAATTATGTTTTACTCCTCATAACATAACACATTAACTTAGTTATGGGGTTTAGAGAAGTCTTGGCTGCCTGTATAGGTCTGGAGACTTCTAATTATGTTTTACTCCCTCATAAAGTAACACATTAACTTAGTTATGGTGTTTAGTGAAGTCTTGGCTGCCTGTATGGGTCTGGAGACTTCTAATTATGTTTTACTCCCTCATAACGAAATACATTAACTTAGTTATGGGGTTTAGAGAAGTCTTGGCTGCCTGTATAGGTCTGGAGACTTCTAATTATGATTTACTCCCTCATAACGTAACACATTAACTTAGTTATGGTGTTTAGTGAAGTCTTGGCTGCCTGTATAGGTCTGGAGACTTCTAATTATGTTTAACTCCCTCATAACGTAACACATTAACTTAGTTATGGTGTTTAGTGAAGTCTTGGCTGCCTGTATAGGTCTGGAGACTTCTAATAATGTTTTACTCCCTGGCAATAAGGTGACACTTTAACTTAGTTATGGTGTTTAGTGAAGTCTTGGCTACCTGTATAGGTCGGGAGACTTCTAATTATGTTTTACTCCCTCATAACGTAACACATTAATTTAGTTATGGTGTTTAGTGAAGTCTTGGCTGCCTGTATAGGTCTGGAGACTTCTAATTATGTTTTACTCCCTCATAACGTAACACATTAACTTAGTTATGGTGTTTAGTGAAGTCTTGGCTGCCTGTATAGGTCTGGAGACTTCTAATTATGTTTTACTCCCTCAAAACGTAACACATTAACTTAGTTATGGTGTTTAGTGAAGTCATGGCTGCCTGTATAGTTCTGGAGACTTCTAATTATGTTTTACTCCCTCATAACGTAACACATTAACTTAGTTATGGTGTTTAGTGAAGTCTTGGCTGCCTATATTGGTCTGGAGACTTCTAATTATGTTTTACTCCCTCATAACGTAACACATTAACTTAGTTATGGTGTTTAGTGAAGTCTTGGCTGCCTGCATAGGTCTGGAGACTTCTAATTATGTTTTACTCCCTCATAACGTAACACATTAACTTAGTTATGGTGTTTAGTGAAATCTTGGCTGCCTGTATAGGTCTGGAGACTTCTAATTATGTTTTACTCCCTCATAACATAACACATTAACTTAGGTATGGTGTTTAGTGAAGTCTTGGCTGCCTGTATAGGTCTGGAGACTTCTAATTATGTTTTACTCCCTCATAACGTAACACATTAACTTAGTTATGGGGTTTAGAGAAGTCTTGGCTGCCTGTATAGGTCTGGAGACTTCTAATTATGTTTTACTCCCTGGCAATAAGGTGACACTTTAACTTAGTTACGGTGTTTAGTGAAGTGTTGGCTGCCTGTATAGGTCTGGAGACTTCTAATTACGTTTTACTCCCTCATAACGTAACACATTAACTTAGTTATGGTGTTTAGTGATATCTTGGCTGCCTGTATAGGTCTGGAGACTTCGAATTATATTTTACTCCCTCATAACGTAACACATTAACTTATTTATGGTGTTTAGAGAAGACTTGGCTGCCTGTATAGGTCTGGAGACTTCTAATTATGTTTTACTCCCTCATAACGTAACACATTAACTTAGTTATGGTGTTTAGTGAAGTCTTGGCTGCCTGTATAGGTCTGGAGACTTCTAATTATGTTTTACTCACTCATAACGTAACACATTAACTTAGTTATGGTGTTTAGTGATGTCTTGGCTGCCTGTATAGGTCTGGAGACTTCTAATTATGTTTTACTCCCTCATAACGTAACACATTAACTTATTTATGGTGTTTAGTGAAGTCTTGGCTGCCTGTATAGGTCTGGAGACTTCTAATTATGTTTTACTCCCTCATAACGTAACACATTAACTTAGTTATGGTGTTTAGTGAAGTCTTGGCTGCCTGTATAGGTCTGGAGACTTCTAATTATGTTTTACTCCCTGGCAATAAGGTGACACTTTAACTTAGTTATGGTGTTTAGTGAAGTCTTGGCTGCCTGTATAGGTCTGGAGACTTCTAATTATGTTTTACTCCCTCATAACGTAACACATTAAATTAGGTATGGTGTTTAGTGAAGTCTTGGCTGCCTGTATAGGTCTGGAGACTTCTAATTATGTTTTCCTCCCTCATAACGTAACACATTAACTTAGTTATGGGGTTTAGAGAAGTCTTGGCTGCCTGTATAGGTTTGGAGACTTCTAATTATGTTTTACTCCCTCATAACGTAACACATTAACTTAGTTATTGTGTTTAGTGAAGTCTTGGCTGCCTGTATAGGCCTAGAGACTTCTAATTATGTTTTACTCCCTCATAGCGTAACACATTAACTTAGTTATGGTGTTTAGTGAAGTCTTGGCTGCCTGTAAAGGTCTGGAGACTTCAAATTATGTTTTACTCCCTCATAACGTAACACATTAACTTATTTATGGTGTTTAGTGAAATCTTGGCTGCCTGTATAGGTCTGGAGACTTCTAATTATGTTTTACTCCCTCATAACGTAACACATTAACTTAGGTATGGTGTTTAGTGAAGTCTTGGCTGCCTGTATAGGTCTGGAGACTTCTAATTATGTTTTACTCCCTCATAACGTAACACATTAACTTAGTTATGGGGTTTAGTGAAGTCTTGGCTGCCTGTATAGGTCTGGAGACTTCTAATTATGTTTTACTCCCTCAAAACGTAACACATTAACTTAGTTATGGTGTTTAGTGAAGTCATGGCTGCCTGTATAGTTCTGGAGACTTCTAATTATGTTTTACTCCCTCATAACGTAACACATTAACTTAGTTATGTTGTTTAGTGAAGTCTTGGCTGCCTATATTGGTCTGGAGACTTCTAATTATGTTTTACTCCCTCATAACGTAACACATTAACTTAGTTATGGTGTTTAGTGAAGTCTTGGCTGCCTGTATAGGTCTGGAGACTTCTAATTATGTTTTACTCCCTCATAACGTAACACATTAACTTAGTTATGGTGTTTAGTGAAATCTTGGCTGCCTGTATAGGTCTGGAGACTTTTAATTATGTTTTACTCCCTCATAACATAACACATTAACTTAGGTATGGTGTTTAGTGAAGTCTTGGCTGCCTGTATAGGTCTGGAGACTTCTAATTATGTTTTACTCCCTCATAACTAACACATTAACTTAGTTATGGGGTTTAGAGAAGTCTTGGCTGTCTGTATAGGCCTGGAGACTTCTAATTATGTTTTACACCCTGGCAATAAGGTGACACTTTAACTTAGTTATGGTGTTTAGTGAAGTCTTGGCTGCCTGTATAGGTCTGGAGACTTCTAATTACGTTTTACTCCCTCATAACGTAACACATTAACTTAGTTATGGTGTTTAGTAATATCTTGGCTGCCTGTATAGGTCTGGAGACTTCGAATTATATTTTACTCCCTCATAACGTAACACATTAACTTATTTATGGTGTTTAGAGAAGTCTTGGCTGCCTGTATAGGTCTGGAGACTTCTAATTATGTTTTACTCCCACATAACGTAACACATTAACTTAGTTATGGTGTTTAGTGAAGTCTTGGCTGCCTGTATAGGTCTAGAGACTTCTAATTATGTTTTACTCCCTCATAACGTAACACATTAACTTAGTTATGGTGTTTAGTGATGTCTTGGCTGCCTGTATAGGTCTGGAGACTTCTAATTATGTTTTACTCCCTCATAACGTAACACATTAACTTATTTATGGTGTTTAGTGAAATCTTGGCTGCCTGTATAGGTCTGGAGACTTCTAATTATGTTTTACTCCCTCATAACGTAACACATTAACTTAGTTATGGTGTTTAGTGAAGTCTTGGCTGCCTGTATAGGTCTGGAGACTTCTAATTATGTTTTACTCCCTGGCAATAAGGTGACACTTTAACTTAGTTATGGTGTTTAGTGAAGTCCTGGCTGCCTGTATAGGTCTGGAGACTTCTAATTATGTTTTACTCCCTCATAACGTAACACATTAAATTAGGTATGGTGTTTAGTGAAGTCTTGGCTGCCTGTATAGGTCTGGAGACTTCTAATTATGTTTTACTCCCTCATAACGTAACACATTAACTTAGTTATGGGGTTTAGAGAAGTCTTGGCTGCCTGTATAGGTTTGGAGACTTCTAATTATGTTTTACTCCCTCATAACGTAACACATTAACTTAGTTATGGTGTTTAGTGAAGTCTTGGCTGCCTGTATAGGCCTAGAGACTTCTAATTATGTTTTACTCCCTCATAACGTAACACATTAACTTAGTTATGGTGTTTAGTGAAGTCTTGGCTGCCTGTAAAGGTCTGGAGACTTCTAATTATGTTTTACTCCCTCATAACGTAACACATTAACTTATTTATGGTGTTAAGTGAAATCTTGGCTGCCTGTATAGGTCTGGAGACTTCTAATTATGTTTTACTCCCTCATAACGTAACACATTAACTTAGGTATGGTGTTTAGTGAAGTCTTGGCTGCCTGTATAGGTCTGGAGACTTCTAATTATGTTTTACTCCCTCATAACGTAACACATTAACTTAGTTATGTGGTTTAGAGAAGTCTTGGCTGCCTGTATAGGTCTGGAGACTTCTAATTATGTTTTACTCCCTGGCAATAAGGTGACACTTTAATTTCGTTATGGTGTTTAGTGATGTCTTGGCTGCCTGTATAGGTCTGGAGACTTCTAATTATGTTTTACTCCCTCATAACGTAACACATTAACTTAGTTATGGTGTTTAGTGATTTCTTGGCTGCCTGTATAGGTCTGGAGACTTCTAATTATGTTTTACTCCCTCATAACGTAACACATTAACTTAGTTATGGTGTTTAGTGAAGTCTTGGCTGCCTGTAAAGGTCTGGAGACTTCTAATTATGTTTTACTCCATCATAACGTAACACATTAACTTAGTTATGGTGTTTAGTGAAATCTTGGCTGCCTGTATAGGTCTGGAGACTTCTAATCATGTTTTACTCCCTCATAACGTAACACATTAACTTAGGTATGGTGTTTAGTGAAGTCTTGGCTGCCTGTATAGGTCTGGAGACTTCTAATTATGTTTTACTCCCTCATAACGTAACACATTAACTTAGTTATGGGGTTTAGAGAAGTCTTGGCTGCCTGTATAGGTCTGGAGACTTCTAATTATGTTTTACTCCCTGGCAATAAGGTGACACTTTAAGTTCGTTATGGTGTTTAGTGAAGTCTTGGCTGCCTGTATAGGTCTGGAGACTTCTAATTATGTTTTACTCCCTCATAACGTAACACATTAACTTAGTTATGGTGTTTAGTGAAGTCTTGGCTGCCTGTATAGGTCTGGAGACTTCTAATTATGTTTTACTCCCTGGCAATAAGGTGACACTTCAACTTAGTTATGGTGTTTAGTGAAGTCTTGGCTGCCTGTATAGGTCTGGAGACTTCTAATTATGTTTTACTCCCTCATAACGTAACACATTAACTTAGTTATGGGGTTTACGGAAGTCTTGGCTGCCTGTATAGGTCTGGAGACTTCTAATTATGTTTTACTCCCTCATAACGTAACACATTAACTTAGTTATGGTGTTTAGTGAAGTCTTGTCTGCCTGTATAGGTCTGGAGACTTCTAATTATGTTTTACTCCCTGGCAATAAGGTGACACTTCAACTTAGTTATGGTGTTTAGTGAAGTCTTGGCTGCCTGTATAGGTCTGGAGACTTCTTATTATGTTTTACTCCCTCATAACGTAACACATTAACTTGGTTATGGGGTTTAGAGAAGTCTTGGCTGCCTGTATAGGTCTGGAGACTTCTAATTATGTTTTACTCCCTCATAACGTAACACATTAATTTAGTTATGGGGTTTAGAGAAGTCTTGGCTGCCTGTATAGGTCTGGAGACTTCTAATTATGTTTTACTCCCTCATAACATAACACATTAACTAAGTTATGGTGTTTAGAGAAGTCTTGGCTGCCTGTATAGGTCTGGAGACTTCTAATTATGTTTTACTCCCTCATAACGTAACACATTAATTTAGTTATGGGGTTTAGAGAAGTCTTGGCTGCCTGTATAGGTCTGGAGACTTCTAATTACATTTTACTCCCTCATAACGTAACACATTATATATTTATTCATTGATGTTTAAGGTCACATATTTATGCACAATGGCTAATCATGACCGTGACAGTTTTGCGGGTGGAGGAAGCCTGAGAACCCGGAGAGAACCACTGAACAACGACGAGCAGCTGCCAGCTCCCCAACATCGTAACTCCGCACTGCAGCACAGGCAGGGTTAGATTGGTTGAAGACATGCGTACCATCGACGTGCAGTAGGCCGTAGTACATGGCGTCATCGTGCCCACGCGGTCAATGGAGATGAAGTGTCTTGCCCAAGGACACAACGCGGTTGCCGCAGGTGAGATTCGAACTGAGGACCTCTCTGCTTGCAGCCTGCACCTCTACCTACTGAGCCACCGCGCTCCCACGTAACACATTAACTTAGTTATGGTGTTTAGTGAAGTCTTGGCAGCCTGTATAGGCCTGGAGACTTCTAATTATGTTTTACTCCCTCACAACGTAACACATTAACTTAGTTATGGTGGTTAGTGAAGTCTTGGCTGCCTGTATAGGCCTGGAGACTTCTAATTATGTTTTACTCCCTCATAACGTAACACATTAACTTAGTTATGGGGTTTAGAGAAGTCTTGGCTGCCTGTATAGGTCTGGAGACTTCTAATTATGTTTTACTCCCTCACAACGTAACACATTAACTTAGTTATGGTGGTTAGTGAAGTCTTGGCTGCCTGTATAGGCCTGGAGACTTCTAATTATGTTTTACTCCCTCATAACGTAACACATTAACTTAGTTATGGGGTTTAGAGAAGTCTTGGCTGCCTGTATAGGTCTGGAGACTTCTAATTATGTTTTACTCCCTCATAACGTAACACATTAACTTAGTTATGGGGTTTAGAGAAGTCTTGGCTGCCTGTATAGGTCTGGAGACTTCTAATTATGTTTTACTCCCTGGCAATAAGGTGACACTTTAACTTAGTTACGGTGTTTAGTGAAGTCTTGGCTGCCTGTATAGGTCTGGAGACTTCTAATTACGTTTTACTCCCTCATAACGTAACACATTAACTTAGCTATGGTGTTTAGTGATATCTTGGCTGCCTGTATAGGTCTGGAGACTTCGAATTATATTTTACTCCCTCATAACGTAACACATTAACTTATTTATGGTGTTTAGAGAAGACTTGGCTGCCTGTATAGGTCTGGAGACTTCTAATTATGTTTTACTCCCTGGCAATAAGGTGACTGTTCAACTTAGTTATGAGGTTCAGAGAAATCTGGGCTGCCTGTATAGGTCTGGAGACTTCTAATTATGTTTTACTCCCTCATAACGTAACACATTAACTTAGTAATGGTTTTTAGTGAAGTCTTGGCAGCCTGTATAGGCCTGGAGACTTCTAATTATGTTTTACTCCCTCACAACGTAACACATTAACTTAGTTATGGTGGTTAGTGAAGTCTTGGCTGCCTGTATAGGCCTGGAGACTTCTAATTATGTTTTACTCCCTCATAACGTAACACATTAACTTAGTTATGGGGTTTAGAGAAGTCTTGGCTGCCTGTATAGGTCTGGAGACTTCTAATTATGTTTTACTCCCTCATAACGTAACACATTAACTTAGTTATGGGGTTTAGAGAAGTCTTGGCTGCCTGTATAGGTCTGGAGACTTCTAATTATGTTTTACTCCCTGGCAATAAGGTGACACTTTAACTTAGTTACGGTGTTTAGTGAAGTCTTGGCTGCCTGTATAGGTCTGGAGACTTCTAATTACGTTTTACTCCCTCATAACGTAACACATTAACTTAGCTATGGTGTTTAGTGATATCTTGGCTGCCTGTATAGGTCTGGAGACTTCGAATTATATTTTACTCCCTCATAACGTAACACATTAACTTATTTATGGTGTTTAGAGAAGACTTGGCTGCCTGTATAGGTCTGGAGACTTCTAATTATGTCTTACTCCCTCATAACGTAACACATTAACTTAGTTATGGTGTTTAGTGAAGTCTTGGCTGCCTGTATAGGTCTGGAGACTTCTAATTATGTTTTACTCACTCATAACGTAACACATTAACTTAGTTATGGTGTTTAGTGATGTCTTGGCTGCCTGTATAGGTCTGGAGACTTCTAATTATGTTTTACTCCCTCATAACATAACACATTAACTTATTTATGGTGTTTAGTGAAGTCTTGGCTGCCTGTATAGGTCTGGAGACTTCTAATTATGTTTTACTCCCTCATAACGTAACACATTAACTTAGTTATGGTGTTTAGTGAAGTCTTGGCTGCCTGTATAGGTCTGGAGACTTCTAATTATGTTTTACTCCCTGGCAATAAGGTGACACTTTAACTTAGTTATGGTGTTTAGTGAAGTCTTGGCTGCCTGTATAGGTCTGGAGACTTCTAATTATGTTTTACTCCCTCATAACGTAACACATTAAATTAGGTATGGTGTTTAGTGAAGTCTTGGCTGCCTGTATAGGTCTGGAGACTTCTAATTATGTTTTCCTCCCTCATAACGTAACACATTAACTTAGTTATGGGGTTTAGAGAAGTCTTGGCTGCCTGTATAGGTTTGGAGACTTCTAATTATGTTTTACTCCCTCATAACGTAACACATTAACTTAGTTATCGTGTTTAGTGAAGTCTTGGCTGCCTGTATAGGCCTAGAGACTTCTAATTATGTTTTACTCCCTCATAACGTAACACATTAACTTAGTTATGGTGTTTAGTGAAGTCTTGGCTGCCTGTAAAGGTCTGGAGACTTCAAATTATGTTTTACTCCCTCATAACGTAACACATTAACTTATTTATGGTGTTTAGTGAAATCTTGGCTGCCTGTATAGGTCTGGAGACTTCTAATTATGTTTTACTCCCTCATAACGTAACACATTAACTTAGGTATGGTGTTTAGTGAAGTCTTGGCTGCCTGTATAGGTCTGGAGACTTCTAATTATGTTTTACTCCCTCATAACGTAACACATTAACTTAGTTATGGGGTTTAGTGAAGTCTTGGCTGCCTGTATAGGTCTGGAGACTTCTAATTATGTTTTACTCCCTCAAAACGTAACACATTAACTTAGTTATGGTGTTTAGTGAAGTCATGGCTGCCTGTATAGTTCTGGAGACTTCTAATTATGTTTTACTCCCTCATAACGTAACACATTAACTTAGTTATGGTGTTTAGTGAAGTCTTGGCTGCCTATATTGGTCTGGAGACTTCTAATTATGTTTTACTCCCTCATAACGTAACACATTAACTAAGTTATGGTGTTTAGTGAAGTCTTGGCTGCCTGTATAGGTCTGGAGACTTCTAATTATGTTTTACTCCCTCATAACGTAACACATTAACTTAGTTATGGTGTTTAGTGAAATCTTGGCTGCCTGTATAGGTCTGGAGACTTTTAATTATGTTTTACTCCCTCATAACATAACACATTAACTTAGGTATGGTGTTTAGTGAAGTCTTGGCTGCCTGTATAGGTCTGGAGACTTCTAATTATGTTTTACTCCCTCATAACGTAACACATTAACTTAGTTATGGGGTTTAGAGAAGTCTTGGCTGCCTGTATAGGCCTGGAGACTTCTAATTATGTTTTACACCCTGGCAATAAGGTGACACTTTAACTTAGTTATGGTGTTTAGTGAAGTCTTGGCTGTCTGTATACGTCTGGAGACTTCTAATTATGTTTTACTCCCTCATAACGTAACACATTAACTTAGTTATGGTGTTTAGTGATGTATTGGCTGCCTGTATAGGCCTGGAGACTTCTAATTATGTTTTACTCCCTCATAATGTAACACATTAACTTAGTTATGGTGTTTAGTGAAGTCTTGGCTGCCTGTGTAGGTCTGGAGACTTCTAATTATGTTTTACTCCCTCATAATGTAACACATTAACTTAGTTATGGTGTTTAGTGAAGTCTTGGCTGCCTGTGTAGGTCTGGAGACTTCTAATTATGTTTTACTCCCTCATAATGTAACACATTAACTTAGTTATGGTGTTTAGTCTTGGCTGCCTGTATAGGTCTGGAGACTTCTAATTATGTTTTATTCCCTCATAATGTAACACATTAACTTAGTTATGGTGTTTAGTGAAGTCTTGGCTGCCTGTATAGGTCTGGAGACTTCTAATTATGTTTTACTCCTCATAACATAACACATTAACTTAGTTATGGGGTTTAGAGAAGTCTTGGCTGCCTGTATAGGTCTGGAGACTTCTAATTATGTTTTACTCCCTCATAAAGTAACACATTAACTTAGTTATGGTGTTTAGTGAAGTCTTGGCTGCCTGTATGGGTCTGGAGACTTCTAATTATGTTTTACTCCCTCATAACGAAATACATTAACTTAGTTATGGGGTTTAGAGAAGTCTTGGCTGCCTGTATAGGTCTGGAGACTTCTAATTATGATTTACTCCCTCATAACGTAACACATTAACTTAGTTATGGTGTTTAGTGAAGTCTTGGCTGCCTGTATAGGTCTGGAGACTTCTAATTATGTTTAACTCCCTCATAACGTAACACATTAACTTAGTTATGGTGTTTAGTGAAGTCTTGGCTGCCTGTATAGGTCTGGAGACTTCTAATAATGTTTTACTCCCTGGCAATAAGGTGACACTTTAACTTAGTTATGGTGTTTAGTGAAGTCTTGGCTGCCTGTATAGGTCGGGAGACTTCTAATTATGTTTTACTCCCTCATAACGTAACACATTAATTTAGTTATGGTGTTTAGTGAAGTCTTGGCTGCCTGTATAGGTCTGGAGACTTCTAATTATGTTTTACTCCCTCATAACGTAACACATTAACTTAGTTATGGTGTTTAGTGAAGTCTTGGCTGCCTGTATAGGTCTGGAGACTTCTAATTATGTTTTACTCCCTCAAAACGTAACACATTAACTTAGTTATGGTGTTTAGTGAAGTCATGGCTGCCTGTATAGTTCTGGAGACTTCTAATTATGTTTTACTCCCTCATAACGTAACACATTAACTTAGTTATGGTGTTTAGTGAAGTCTTGGCTGCCTATATAGGTCTGGAGACTTCTAATTATGTTTTACTCCCTGGCAATAAGGTGGCACTTTAAGTTCGTTATGGTGTTTAGTGATGTCTTGGCTGCCTGTATAGGTCTGGAGACTTCTAATTATGTTTTACTCCCTCATAACGTAACACATTAACTTAGTTATGGTGTTTAGTGATTTCTTGGCTGCCTGTATAGGTCTGGAGACTTCTAATTATGTTTTACTCCCTCATAACGTAACACATTAACTTAGTTATGGTGTTTAGTGAAGTCTTGGCTGCCTGTAAAGGTCTGGAGACTTCTAATTATGTTTTACTCCATCATAACGTAACACATTAACTTAGTTATGGTGTTTAGTGAAATCTTGGCTGCCTGTATAGGTCTGGAGACTTCTAATTATGTTTTACTCCCTCATAACGTAACACATTAACTTAGGTATGGTGTTTAGTGAAGTCTTGGCTGCCTGTATAGGTCTGGAGACTTCTAATTATGTTTTACTCCCTCATAACGTAACACATTAACTTAGTTATGGGGTTTAGAGAAGTCTTGGCTGCCTGTATAGGTCTGGAGACTTCTAATTATGTTTTACTCCCTGGCAATAAGGTGACACTTTAAGTTCGTTATGGTGTTTAGTGAAGTCTTGGCTGCCTGTATAGGTCTGGAGACTTCTAATTATGTTTTACTCCGTCATAACGTAACACATTAACTTAGTTATGGTGTTTAGTGAAGTCTTGGCTGCCTGTATAGGTCTGGAGACTTCTAATTATGTTTTACTCCCTGGCAATAAGGTGACACTTCAACTTAGTTATGGTGTTTAGTGAAGTCTTGGCTGTCTGTATAGGTCTGGAGACTTCTAATTATGTTTTACTCCCTCATAACGTAACACATTAACTTAGTTATGGGGTTTACGGAAGTCTTGGCTGCCTGTATAGGTCTGGAGACTTCTAATTATGTTTTACTCCCTCATAACGTAACACATTAACTTAGTTATGGTGTTTAGTGAAGTCTTGTCTGCCTGTATAGGTCTGGAGACTTCTAATTATGTTTTACTCCCTGGCAATAAGGTGACACTTCAACTTAGTTATGGTGTTTAGTGAAGTCTTGGCTGCCTGTATAGGTCTGGAGACTTCTAATTATGTTTTACTCCCTCATAACGTAACACATTAACTTGGTTATGGGGTTTAGAGAAGTCTTGGCTGCCTGTATAGGTCTGGAGACTTCTAATTATGTTTTACTCCCTCATAACGTAACACATTAATTTAGTTATGGGGTTTAGAGAAGTCTTGGCTGCCTGTATAGGTCTGGAGACTTCTAATTATGTTTTACTCCCTCATAACATAACACATTAACTAAGTTATGGTGTTTAGAGAAGTCTTGGCTGCCTGTATAGGTCTGGAGACTTCTAATTATGTTTTACTCCCTCATAACGTAACACATTAATTTAGTTATGGGGTTTAGAGAAGTCTTGGCTGCCTGTATAGGTCTGGAGACTTCTAATTACATTTTACTCCCTCATAACGTAACACATTATATATTTATTCATTGATGTTTAAGGTCACATATTTATGCACAATGGCTAATCATGACCGTGACAGTTTTACGGGTGGAGGAAGCCGGAGAACCCGGAGAGAACCACTGAACAACGACGAGCAGCTGCCAGCTCCCCAACATCGTAACTCCGCACTGCAGCACAGGCAGGGTTAGATTGGTTGAAGACATGCGTACCATCGACGTGCAGTAGGCCGTAGTACATGGCGTCATCGTGCCCACGCGGTCAATGGAGATGAAGTGTCTTGCCCAAGGACACAACGCGGTTGCCGCAGGTGAGATTCGAACTGAGGACCTCTCTGCTTGCAGCCTGCACCTCTACCTACTGAGCCACCGCGCTCCCACGTAACACATTAACTTAGTTATGGTGTTTAGTGAAGTCTTGGCTGCCTGTATAGGCCTGGAGACTTCTAATTATGTTTTACTCCCTGGCAATAAGGTGACTGTTCAACTTAGTTATGAGGTTCAGAGAAATCTGGGCTGCCTGTATAGGTCTGGAGACTTCTAATTATGTTTTACTCCCTCATAACGTAACACATTAACTTAGTAATGGTTTTTAGTGAAGTCTTGGCAGCCTGTATAGGCCTGGAGACTTCTAATTATGTTTTACTCCCTCACAACGTAACACATTAACTTAGTTATGGTGGTTAGTGAAGTCTTGGCTGCCTGTATAGGCCTGGAGACTTCTAATTATGTTTTACTCCCTCATAACGTAACACATTAACTTAGTTATGGGGTTTAGAGAAGTCTTGGCTGCCTGTATAGGTCTGGAGACTTCTAATTATGTTTTACTCCCTCATAACGTAACACATTAACTTAGTTATGGGGTTTAGAGAAGTCTTGGCTGCCTGTATAGGTCTGGAGACTTCTAATTATGTTTTACTCCCTGGCAATAAGGTGACACTTTAACTTAGTTACGGTGTTTAGTGAAGTCTTGGCTGCCTGTATAGGTCTGGAGACTTCTAATTACGTTTTACTCCCTCATAACGTAACACATTAACTTAGTTATGGTGTTTAGTGATATCTTGGCTGCCTGTATAGGTCTGGAGACTTCGAATTATATTTTACTCCCTCATAACGTAACACATTAACTTATTTATGGTGTTTAGAGAAGACTTGGCTGCCTGTATAGGTCTGGAGACTTCTAATTATGTTTTACTCCCTCATAATGTAACACATTAACTTAGTTATGGTGTTTAGTGAAGTCTTGGCTGCCTGTATAGGTCTGGAGACTTCTAATTATGTTTTACTCACTCATAACGTAACACATTAACTTAGTTATGGCGTTTAGTGATGTCTTGGCTGCCTGTATAGGTCTGGAGACTTCTAATTATGTTTTACTCCCTCATAACGTAACACATTAACTTATTTATGGTGTTTAGTGAAGTCTTGGCTGCCTGTATAGGTCTGGAGACTTCAAATTATGTTTTACTCCCTCATAACGTAACACATTAACTTAGTTATGGTGTTTAGTGAAGTCTTGGCTGCCTGTATAGGTCTGGAGACTTCTAATTATGTTTTACTCCCTGGCAATAAGGTGACACTTTAACTTAGTTATGGTGTTAAGTGAAGTCTTGGCTGCCTGTATAGGTCTGGAGACTTCTAATTATGTTTTACTCCCTCATAACGTAACACATTAACTTAGTTATGGGGTTTAGTGAAGTCTTGGCTGCCTGTGTAGGTCTGGAGACTTCTAATTATGTTTTACTCCCTCATAACGTAACACATTAACTTAGTTATGGGGTTTAGAGAAGTCTTGGCTGCCTGTATAGGCCTGGAGACTTCTAATTATGTTTTACACCCTGGCAATAAGGTGACACTTTAACTTAGTTATGGTGTTTAGTGAAGTCTTGGCTGTCTGTATACGTCTGGAGACTTCTAATTATGTTTTACTCCCTCATAACGTAACACATTAACTTAGTTATGGTGTTTAGTGATGTATTGGCTGCCTGTATAGGCCTGGAGACTTCTAATTATGTTTTACTCCCTGGCAATAAGGTGACACTTCAACTTAGTTATGGTGTTTAGTGAAGTCTTGGCTGCCTGTATAGGTCTGGAGACTTCTAATTATGTTTTCCTCCCTCATAACGTAACACATTAACTTAGTTATGGGGTTTAGAGAAGTCTTGGCTGCCTGTATAGGTTTGGAGACTTCTAATTATGTTTTACTCCCTCATAACGTAACACATTAACTTAGTTATCGTGTTTAGTGAAGTCTTGGCTGCCTGTATAGGCCTAGAGACTTCTAATTATGTTTTACTCCCTCATAACGTAACACATTAACTTAGTTATGGTGTTTAGTGAAGTCTTGGCTGCCTGTAAAGGTCTGGAGACTTCAAATTATGTTTTACTCCCTCATAACGTAACACATTAACTTATTTATGGTGTTTAGTGAAATCTTGGCTGCCTGTATAGGTCTGGAGACTTCTAATTATGTTTTACTCCCTCATAACGTAACACATTAACTTAGGTATGGTGTTTAGTGAAGTCTTGGCTGCCTGTATAGGTCTGGAGACTTCTAATTATGTTTTACTCCCTCATAACGTAACACATTAACTTAGTTATGGGGTTTAGTGAAGTCTTGGCTGCCTGTATAGGTCTGGAGACTTCTAATTATGTTTTACTCCCTCAAAACGTAACACATTAACTTAGTTATGCTGTTTAGTGAAGTCATGGCTGCCTGTATAGTTCTGGAGACTTCTAATTATGTTTTACTCCCTCATAACGTAACACATTAACTTAGTTATGGTGTTTAGTGAAGTCTTGGCTGCCTATATTGGTCTGGAGACTTCTAATTATGTTTTACTCCCTCATAACGTAACACATTAACTTAGTTATGGTGTTTAGTGAAGTCTTGGCTGCCTGTATAGGTCTGGAGACTTCTAATTATGTTTTACTCCCTCATAACGTAACACATTAACTTAGTTATGGTGTTTAGTGAAATCTTGGCTGCCTGTATAGGTCTGGAGACTTTTAATTATGTTTTACTCCCTCATAACATAACACATTAACTTAGGTATGGTGTTTAGTGAAGTCTTGGCTGCCTGTATAGGTCTGGAGACTTCTAATTATGTTTTACTCCCTCATAACGTAACACATTAACTTAGTTATGGGGTTTAGAGAAGTCTTGGCTGCCTGTATAGGCCTGGAGACTTCTAATTATGTTTTACACCCTGGCAATAAGGTGATACTTTAACTTAGTTATGGTGTTTAGTGAAGTCTTGGCTGTCTGTATACGTCTGGAGACTTCTAAGTATGTTTTACTCCCTCATAACGTAACACATTAACTTAGTTATGGTGTTTAGTGATGTATTGGCTGCCTGTATAGGCCTGGAGACTTCTAATTATGTTTTACTCCCTCATAATGTAACACATTAACTTAGTTATGGTGTTTAGTGAAGTCTTGGCTGCCTGTGTAGGTCTGGAGACTTCTAATTATGTTTTACTCCCTCATAATGTAACACATTAACTTAGTTATGGTGTTTAGTGAAGTCTTGGCTGCCTGTGTAGGTCTGGAGACTTCTAATTATGTTTTACTCCCTCATAATGTAACACATTAACTTAGTTATGGTGTTTAGTCTCGGCTGCCTGTATAGGTCTGGAGACTTCTAATTATGTTTTATTCCCTCATAATGTAACACATTAACTTAGTTATGGTGTTTAGTGAAGTCTTGGCTGCCTGTATAGGTCTGGAGACTTCTAATTATGTTTTACTCCTCATAACATAACACATTAACTTAGTTATGGGGTTTAGAGAAGTCTTGGCTGCCTGTATAGGTCTGGAGACTTCTAATTATGTTTTACTCCCTCATAAAGTAACACATTAATTTAGTTATGGTGTTTAGTGAAGTCTTGGCTGCCTGTATGGGTCTGGAGACTTCTAATTATGTTTTACTCCCTCATAACGAAATACATTAACTTAGTTATGGGGTTTAGAGAAGTCTTGGCTGCCTGTATAGGTCTGGAGACTTCTAATTATGATTTACTCCCTCATAACGTAACACATTAACTTAGTTATGGTGTTTAGTGAAGTCTTGGCTGCCTGTATAGGTCTGGAGACTTCTAATTATGTTTAACTCCCTCATAACGTAACACATTAACTTAGTTATGGTGTTTAGTGAAGTCTTGGCTGCCTGTATAGGTCTGGAGACTTCTAATAATGTTTTACTCCCTGGCAATAAGGTGACACTTTAACTTAGTTATGGTGTTTAGTGAAGTCTTGGCTGCCTGTATAGGTCGGGAGACTTCTAATTATGTTTTACTCCCTCATAACGTAACACATTAATTTAGTTATGGTGTTTAGTGAAGTCTTGGCTGCCTGTATAGGTCTGGAGACTTCTAATTATGTTTTACTCCCTCATAACGTAACACATTAACTTAGTTATGGTGTTTAGTGAAGTCTTGGCTGCCTGTATAGGTCTGGAGACTTCTAATTATGTTTTACTCCCTCAAAACGTAACACATTAACTTAGTTATGGTGTTTAGTGAAGTCATGGCTGCCTGTATAGTTCTGGAGACTTCTAATTATGTTTTACTCCCTCATAACGTAACACATTAACTTAGTTATGGTGTTTAGTGAAGTCTTGGCTGCCTATATTGGTCTGGAGACTTCTAATTATGTTTTACTCCCTCATAACGTAACACATTAACTTAGTTATGGTGTTTAGTGAAGTCTTGGCTGCCTGCATAGGTCTGGAGACTTCTAATTATGTTTTACTCCCTCATAACGTAACACATTAACTTAGTTATGGTGTTTAGTGAAATCTTGGCTGCCTGTATAGGTCTGGAGACTTCTAATTATGTTTTACTCCCTCATAACATAACACATTAACTTAGGTATGGTGTTTAGTGAAGTCTTGGCTGCCTGTATAGGTCTGGAGACTTCTAATTATGTTTTACTCCCTCATAACGTAACACATTAACTTAGTTATGGGGTTTAGAGAAGTCTTGGCTGCCTGTATAGGTCTGGAGACTTCTAATTATGTTTTACTCCCTGGCAATAAGGTGACACTTTAACTTAGTTACGGTGTTTAGTGAAGTCTTGGCTGCCTGTATAGGTATGGAGACTTCTAATTACGTTTTACTCCCTCATAACGTAACACATTAACTTAGTTATGGTGTTTAGTGATATCTTGGCTGCCTGTATAGGTCTGGAGACTTCGAATTATATTTTACTCCCTCATAACGTAACACATTAACTTATTTATGGTGTTTAGAGAAGACTTGGCTGCCTGTATAGGTCTGGAGACTTCTAATTAGGTTTTACTCCCTCATAACGTAACACATTAACTTAGTTATGGTGTTTAGTGAAGTCTTGGCTGCCTGTATAGGTCTGGAGACTTCTAATTATGTTTTACTCACTCATAACGTAACACATTAACTTAGTTATGGTGTTTAGTGATGTCTTGGCTGCCTGTATAGGTCTGGAGACTTCTAATTATGTTTTACTCCCTCATAACGTAACACATTAACTTATTCATGGTGTTTAGTGAAGTCTTGGCTGCCTGTATAGGTCTGGAGACTTCTAATTATGTTTTACTCCCTCATAACGTAACACATTAACTTAGTTATGGTGTTTAGTGAAGTCTTGGCTGCCTGTATAGGTCTGGAGACTTCTAATTATGTTTTACTCCCTGGCAATAAGGTGACACTTTAACTTAGTTATGGTGTTTAGTGAAGTCTTGGCTGCCTGTATAGGTCTGGAGACTTCTAATTATGTTTTACTCCCTCATAACGTAACACATTAAATTAGGTATGGTGTTTAGTGAAGTCTTGGCTGCCTGTATAGGTCTGGAGACTTCTAATTATGTTTTCCTCCCTCATAACGTAACACATTAACTTAGTTATGGGGTTTAGAGAAGTCTTGGCTGCCTGTATAGGTTTGGAGACTTCTAATTATGTTTTACTCCCTCATAACGTAACACATTAACTTAGTTATCGTGTTTAGTGAAGTCTTGGCTGCCTGTATAGGCCTAGAGACTTCTAATTATGTTTTACTCCCTCATAACGTAACACATTAACTTAGTTATGGTGTTTAGTGAAGTCTTGGCTGCCTGTAAAGGTCTGGAGACTTCAAATTATGTTTTACTCCCTCATAACGTAACACATTAACTTATTTATGGTGTTTAGTGAAATCTTGGCTGCCTGTATAGGTCTGGAGACTTCTAATTATGTTTTACTCCCTCATAACGTAACACATTAACTTAGGTATGGTGTTTAGTGAAGTCTTGGCTGCCTGTATAGGTCTGGAGACTTCTAATTATGTTTTACTCCCTCATAACGTAACACATTAACTTAGTTATGGGGTTTAGAGAAGTCTTGGCTGCCTGTATAGGTCTGGAGACTTCTAATTATGTTTTACTCCCTCAAAACGTAACACATTAACTTAGTTATGGTGTTTAGTGAAGTCATGGCTGCCTGTATAGTTCTGGAGACTTCTAATTATGTTTTACTCGCTCATAACGTAACACATTAACTTAGTTATGGTGTTTAGTGAAGTCTTGGCTGCCTATATTGGTCTGGAGACTTCTAATTATGTTTTACTCCCTCATTACGTAACACATTAACTTAGTTATGGTGTTTAGTGAAGTCTTGGCTGCCTGTATAGGTCTGGAGACTTCTAATTATGTTTTACTCCCTCATAACGTAACACATTAACTTAGTTATGGTGTTTAGTGAAATCTTGGCTGCCTGTATAGGTCTGGAGACTTTTAATTATGTTTTACTCCCTCATAACATAACACATTAACTTAGGTATGGTGTTTAGTGAAGTCTTGGCTGCCTGTATAGGTCTGGAGACTTCTAATTATGTTTTACTCCCTCATAACGTAACACATTAACTTAGTTATGGGGTTTAGAGAAGTCTTGGCTGCCTGTATAGGCCTGGAGACTTCTAATTATGTTTTACACCCTGGCAATAAGGTGACACTTTAACTTAGTTATGGTGTTTAGTGAAGTCTTGGCTGCCTGTATAGGTCTGGAGACTTCTAATTACGTTTTACTCCCTCATAACGTGACACATTAACTTAGTTATGGTGTTTAGTAATATCTTGGCTGCCTGTATAGGTCTGGAGACTTCGAATTATATTTTACTCCCTCATAACGTAACACATTAACTTATTTATGGTGTTTAGAGAAGTCTTGGCTGCCTGTATAGGTCTGGAGACTTCTAATTACGTTTTACTCCCACATAACGTAACACATTAACTTAGTTATGGTGTTTAGTGAAGTCTTGGCTGCCTGTATAGGTTTAGAGACTTCTAATTATGTTTTACTCCCTCATAACGTAACACATTAACTTAGTTATGGTGTTTAGTGATGTCTTGGCTGCCTGTATAGGTCTGGAGACTTCTAATTATGTTTTACTCCCTCATAACGTAACACATTAACTTATTTATGGTGTTTAGTGAAATCTTGGCTGCCTGTATAGGTCTGGAGACTTCTAATTATGTTTTACTCCCTCATAACGTAACACATTAACTTAGTTATGGTGTTTAGTGAAGTCTTGGCTGCCTGTATAGGTCTGGAGACTTCTAATTATGTTTTACTCCCTGGCAATAAGGTGACACTTTAACTTAGTTATGGTGTTTAGTGAAGTCTTGGCTGCCTGTATAGGTCTGGAGACTTCTAATTATGTTTTACTCCCTCATAACGTAACACATTAACTTAGTTATGGGGTTTAGAGAAGTCTTGGCTGCCTGTATAGGTCTGGAGACTTCTAATTATGTTTTACTCCCTCAAAACGTAACACATTAACTTAGTTATGGTGTTTAGTGAAGTCATGGCTGCCTGTATAGTTCTGGAGACTTCTAATTATGTTTTACTCGCTCATAACGTAACACATTAACTTAGTTATGGTGTTTAGTGAAGTCTTGGCTGCCTATATTGGTCTGGAGACTTCTAATTATGTTTTACTCCCTCATTACGTAACACATTAACTTAGTTATGGTGTTTAGTGAAGTCTTGGCTGCCTGTATAGGTCTGGAGACTTCTAATTATGTTTTACTCCCTCATAACGTAACACATTAACTTAGTTATGGTGTTTAGTGAAATCTTGGCTGCCTGTATAGGTCTGGAGACTTTTAATTATGTTTTACTCCCTCATAACATAACACATTAACTTAGGTATGGTGTTTAGTGAAGTCTTGGCTGCCTGTATAGGTCTGGAGACTTCTAATTATGTTTTACTCCCTCATAACGTAACACATTAACTTAGTTATGGGGTTTAGAGAAGTCTTGGCTGCCTGTATAGGCCTGGAGACTTCTAATTATGTTTTACACCCTGGCAATAAGGTGACACTTTAACTTAGTTATGGTGTTTAGTGAAGTCTTGGCTGCCTGTATAGGTCTGGAGACTTCTAATTACGTTTTACTCCCTCATAACGTGACACATTAACTTAGTTATGGTGTTTAGTAATATCTTGGCTGCCTGTATAGGTCTGGAGACTTCGAATTATATTTTACTCCCTCATAACGTAACACATTAACTTATTTATGGTGTTTAGAGAAGTCTTGGCTGCCTGTATAGGTCTGGAGACTTCTAATTACGTTTTACTCCCACATAACGTAACACATTAACTTAGTTATGGTGTTTAGTGAAGTCTTGGCTGCCTGTATAGGTTTAGAGACTTCTAATTATGTTTTACTCCCTCATAACGTAACACATTAACTTAGTTATGGTGTTTAGTGATGTCTTGGCTGCCTGTATAGGTCTGGAGACTTCTAATTATGTTTTACTCCCTCATAACGTAACACATTAACTTATTTATGGTGTTTAGTGAAATCTTGGCTGCCTGTATAGGTCTGGAGACTTCTAATTATGTTTTACTCCCTCATAACGTAACACATTAACTTAGTTATGGTGTTTAGTGAAGTCTTGGCTGCCTGTATAGGTCTGGAGACTTCTAATTATGTTTTACTCCCTGGCAATAAGGTGACACTTTAACTTAGTTATGGTGTTTAGTGAAGTCCTGGCTGCCTGTATAGGTCTGGAGACTTCTAATTATGTTTTACTCCCTCATAACGTAACACATTAAATTAGGTATGGTGTTTAGTGAAGTCTTGGCTGCCTGTATAGGTCTGGAGACTTCTAATTATGTTTTACTCCCTCATAACGTAACACATTAACTTAGTTATGGGGTTTAGAGAAGTCTTGGCTGCCTGTATAGGTTTGGAGACTTCTAATTATGTTTTACTCCCTCATAACGTAACACATTAACTTAGTTATGGTGTTTAGTGAAGTCTTGGCTGCCTGTATAGGCCTAGAGACTTCTAATTATGTTTTAGTCCCTCATAACGTAACACATTAACTTAGTTATGGTGTTTAGTGAAGTCTTGGCTGCCTGTAAAGGTCTGGAGACTTCTAATTATGTTTTACTCCCTCATAACGTAACACATTAACTTATTTATGGTGTTTAGTGAAATCTTGGCTGCCTGTATAGGTCTGGAGACTTCTAATTATGTTTTACCCCCTCATAACGTAACACATTAACTTAGGTATGGTGTTTAGTGAAGTCTTGGCTGCCTGTATAGGTCTGGAGACTTCTAATTATGTTTTACTCCCTCATAACGTAACACATTAACTTAGTTATGTGGTTTAGAGAAGTCTTGGCTGCCTGTATAGGTCTGGAGACTTCTAATTATGTTTTACTCCCTGGCAATAAGGTGACACTTTAAGTTCGTTATGGTGTTTAGTGATGTCTTGGCGGCCTGTATAGGTCTGGAGACTTCTAATTATGTTTTACTCCCTCATAACGTAACACATTAACTTAGTTATGGTGTTTAGTGATTTCTTGGCTGCCTGTATAGGTCTGGAGACTTCTAATTATGTTTTACTCCCTCATAACGTAACACATTAACTTAGTTATGGTGTTTAGTGAAGTCTTGGCTGCCTGTAAAGGTCTGAAGACTTCTAATTATGTTTTACTCCATCATAACGTAACACATTAACTTAGTTATGGTGTTTAGTGAAATCTTGGCTGCCTGTATAGGTCTGGAGACTTCTAATTATGTTTTACTCCCTCATAACGTAACACATTAACTTAGGTATGGTGTTTAGTGAAGTCTTGGCTGCCTGTATAGGTCTGGAGACTTCTAATTATGTTTTACTCCCTCATAACGTAACACATTAACTTAGTTATGGGGTTTAGAGAAGTCTTGGCTGCCTGTATAGGTCTGGAGACTTCTAATTATGTTTTACTCCCTGGCAATAAGGTGACACTTTAAGTTCGTTATGGTGTTTAGTGAAGTCTTGGCTGCCTGTATAGGTCTGGAGACTTCTAATTATGTTTTACTCCCTCATAACGTAACACATTAATTTAGTTATGGTGTTTAGTGAAGTCTTGGCTGCCTGTATAGGTCTGGAGACTTCTAATTATGTTTTACTCCCTGGCAATAAGGTGACACTTCAACTTAGTTATGGTGTTTAGTGAAGTCTTGGCTGCCTGTATAGGTCTGGAGACTTCTAATTATGTTTTGCTCCCTCATAACGTAACACATTAACTTAGTTATGGGGTTTACGGAAGTCTTGGCTGCCTGTATAGGTCTGGAGACTTCTAATTATGTTTTACTCCCTCATAACGTAACACATTAACTTAGTTATGGTGTTTAGTGAAGTCTTGTCTGCCTGTATAGGTCTGGAGACTTCTAATTATGTTTTACTCCCTGGCAATAAGGTGACACTTCAACTTAGTTATGGTGTTTAGTGAAGTCTTGGCTGCCTGTATAGGTCTGGAGACTTCTAATTATGTTTTACTCCCTCATAACGTAACACATTAACTTGGTTATGGGGTTTAGAGAAGTCTTGGCTGCCTGTATAGGTCTGGAGACTTCTAATTATGTTTTACTCCCTCATAACGTAACACATTAATTTAGTTATGGGGTTTAGAGAAGTCTTGGCTGCCTGTATAGGTCTGGAGACTTCTAATTATGTTTTACTCCCTCATAACATAACACATTAACTAAGTTATGGTGTTTAGAGAAGTCTTGGCTGCCTGTATAGGTCTGGAGACTTCTAATTATGTTTTACTCTCTCATAACGTAACACATTAATTTAGTTATGGGGTTTAGAGAAGTCTTGGCTGCCTGTATACGTCTGGAGACTTCTAATTACATTTTACTCCCTCATAACGTAACACATTATATATTTATTCATTGATGTTTAAGGTCACATATTTATGCACAATGGCTAATCATGACCGTGACAGTTTTACGGGTGGAGGAAGCCGGAGAACCCGGAGGGAACCACTGAACAACGACGAGCAGCTGCCAGCTCCCCAACATCGTAACTCCGCACTGCAGCACAGGCAGGGTTAGATTGGTTGAAGACATGCGTACCATCGACGTGCAGTAGGCCGTAGTACATGGCGTCATCGTGCCCACACGGTCAATGGAGATGAAGTGTCTTGCCCAAGGACACAACGCGGTTGCCGCAGGTGAGATTCGAACTGAGGACCTCTCTGCTTGCAGCCTGCACCTCTACCTACTGAGCCACCGCGCTCCCACGTAACACATTAACTTAGTTATGGTGTTTAGTGAAGTCTTGGCTGCCTGTATAGGCCTGGAGACTTTTAATTATGTTTTACTCCCTGGCAATAAGGTGACTGTTCAACTTAGTTATGAGGTTCAGAGAAATCTGGGCTGCCTGTATAGGTCTGGAGACTTCTAATTATGTTTTACTCCCTCATAACGTAACACATTAACTTAGTAATGGTTTTTAGTGAAGTCTTGGCAGCCTGTATAGGCCTGGAGACTTCTAATTATGTTTTACTCCCTCACAACGTAACACATTAACTTAGTTATGGTGGTTAGTGAAGTCTTGGCTGCCTGTATAGGCCTGGAGACTTCTAATTATGTTTTACTCCCTCATAACGTAACACATTAACTTAGTTATGGGGTTTACAGAAGTCTTGGCTGCCTGTATAGGTCTGGAGATTTTTAATTATGTTTTACTCCTGGCAATAAGGTGACACTTTGACTTTGTTATGGTGTTTAGTGAAGTCTTGGCTGCCTGTATAGGTCTGGAGACTTCTAATTCTGTTTTAATCCCTCATAATGTAACACATTAACTTAGTTATGGTGTTTAGTGATGTCTTGGCTGCCTGTATAGGTCTGGAGACTTCTAATTATGTTTTACTCCCTCATAACGTAACACATTAACTTATTTATGGTGTTTAGTGAAGTCTT
This sequence comes from Pictodentalium vernedei, assembly GCA_031216915.1. Classification (NCBI taxonomy): domain Eukaryota; kingdom Metazoa; phylum Mollusca; class Scaphopoda; order Dentaliida; family Dentaliidae; genus Pictodentalium; species Pictodentalium vernedei. The sequence goes on along the minus strand of CM062294.1, from coordinate 562,288,498 downwards.
GGCTGCCTGTATAGGTCTGGAGACTTCTAATTATGTTTTACTCCCTCATAACGTAACACATTAACTTAGTTATGCTGTTTAGTGAAGTCTTGGCTGCCTGTATAGGCCTGGAGACTTCTAATTATGTTTTACTCCCTGGCAATAAGGTGACACTTCAACTTAGTTATGGTGTTTAGTGAAGTCTTGGCTGCCTGTATAGGACTGGAGACTTCTAATTATGTTTTACTCCCTCATAACGTAACACATTAACTTAGTTATGGGGTTTAGAGAAGTCTTGGCTGCCTGTATAGGTCTGGAGACTTCTAATTATGTTTTACTCCCTCATAACGTAACACATTAACTTAGTTATGGTGTTTAGTGAAGTCTTGGCTGCCTGTATAGGTCTGGAGACTTCTAATTATGTTTTACTCCCTGGCAATAAGGTGACACTTCAACTTAGTTATGGTGTTTAGTGAAGTCTTGGCTGCCTGTATAGGTCTGGAGACTTGTAATTATGTTTTACTTCCTGGCAATAAGGTGACACTTCAACTTAGTTATGGTGTTTAGTGAAGTCTTGGCTGCCTGTATAGGTCTGGGGACTTCTAATTATGTTTTATTCCCTCATAATGAAACACATTAACTTAGTTATGGGGTTTAGAGAAGTCTTGGCTGCCTGTATAGGTCTGGAGACTTCTAATTATGATTTATTCCCTCATAACGTAACACATTAACTTAGTTATGGTGTTTAGTGAAGTCTTGGCTGCCTGTATAGGTCTGGAGACTTCTAATTATGTTTTACTCCCTGGCAATAAGGTGACACTTCAACTTAGTTATGGTGTTTAGTGAAGTCTTGGCTGCCTGTATAGGTCTGGAGACTTCTAATTATGTTTTATTCCCTCATAATGTAACACATTAACTTAGTTATGGGGTTTAGAGAAGTCTTGGCTGCCTGTATAGGTCTGGAGACTTCTAATTATGATTTACTCCCTCATAACGTAACACATTAACTTAGTTATGGTGTTTAGTGAAGTCTTGGCTGCCTGTATAGGTCTGGAGACTTCAAATTATGTTTTACTCCCTCAGAACGTAACACATTAACTTAGTTATGGTGTTTAGTGAAGTCTTGGCTGCCTGTATAGGTCTGGAGACTTCTAATTATGTTTTACTCCCTGGCAATAAGGTGACACTTTAACTTAGTTATGGTGTTTAATGAAGTCTTGGCTGCCTGTACAGGTCTGGAGACTTCTAATTATGTTTTACTCCCTCATAACGTAACACATTAACTTAGTTATGGTGTTTAGTGAAGTCTTGGCTGCCTGTAGAGGTCTGGAGACTTCTAATTATGTTTTACTCCCTCATAACGTAACACATTAACTTAGTTATGGGGTTTAGAGAAGTCTTGGCTGCCTGTATAGGTGTGGAGACTTCTAATTATGTTTTACTCCCTCATAACGTAACACATTAACTTAGTTATGGTGTTTAGTGAAGTCTTGGCAGCCTGTATAAGTCTGGAGACGTCTGATTATGTTTTACTCCCTCATAACGTAACACATTAACTTAGTTATGGTGTTCAGTGAAGTCTTGGCTGCCTGTATAGGTCTGGAGACTTCTAATTATGTTTCACTCCCTGGCAATAAGGTGACACTTTAACTTAGTTATGGTGTTTAGTGAAGTCTTGGCTGCCTGTATAGGTCTGGAGACTTCTAATTATGTTTTACTCCCTCATAATGTAACACATTAACTTAGTTATGGGGTTTAGAGAAGTCTTGGCTGCCTGAAAAGGTCAGGAGACTTCTAATTATGTTTTACTCCCTGGCAATAAGGTGACACTTTAACTTAGTTATGGTGTTTAGTGAAGTCTTGGCTGCCTGTATAGGTCAAGAGACTTCTAATTATGTTTTAATCCAACATAACGTAACACATTAACTTAGTTATGGTGTTTAGTGAAGTCTTGGCTGTCTGTATACGTCTGGAGACTTCTAATTATGTTTTACTCCCTCATAACGTAACACATTAACTTAGTTATGGTGTTTAGTGATGTATTGGCTGCCTGTATAGGCCTGGAGACTTCTAATTATGTTTTACTCCCTCATAATGTAACACATTAACTTAGTTATGGTGTTTAGTGAAGTCTTGGCTGCCTGTGTAGGTCTGGAGACTTCTAATTATGTTTTACTCCCTCATAATGTAACACATTAACTTAGTTATGGTGTTTAGTGAAGTCTTGGCTGCCTGTGTAGGTCTGGAGACTTCTAATTATGTTTTACTCCCTCATAACGTAACACATTAACTTAGTTATGATGTTTAGTCTTGGCTGCCTGTATAGGTCTGGAGACTTCTAATTATGTTTTATTCCCTCATAATGTAACACATTAACTTAGTTATGGTGTTTAGTGAAGTCTTGGCTGCCTGTATAGGTCTGGAGACTTCTAATTATGTTTTACTCCCTCATAACATAACACATTAACTTAGTTATGGGGTTTAGAGAAGTCTTGGCTGCCTGTATAGGTCTGGAGACTTCTAATTATGTTTTACTCCCTCATAACGTAACACATTAACTTAGTTATGGTGTTTAGTGAAGTCTTGTCTGCCTGTATAGGTCTGGAGACTTCTAATTATGTTTTACTCCCTGGCAATAAGGTGACACTTCAACTTAGTTATGGTGTTTAGTGAAGTCTTGGCTGCCTGTATAGGTCTGGAGACTTCTAATTATGTTTTACTCCCTCATAACGTAACACATTAACTTGGTTATGGGGTTTAGAGAAGTCTTGGCTGCCTGTATAGGTCTGGAGACTTCTAATTATGTTTTACTCCCTCATAACGTAACACATTAATTTAGTTATGGGGTTTAGAGAAGTCTTGGCTGCCTGTATAGGTCTGGAGACTTCTAATTATGTTTTACTCCCTCATAACATAACACATTAACTAAGTTATGGTGTTTAGAGAAGTCTTGGCTGCCTGTATAGGTCTGGAGACTTCTAATTATGTTTTACTCTCTCATAACGTAACACATTAATTTAGTTATGGGGTTTAGAGAAGTCTTGGCTGCCTGTATACGTCTGGAGACTTCTAATTACATTTTACTCCCTCATAACGTAACACATTATATATTTATTCATTGATGTTTAAGGTCACATATTTATGCACAATGGCTAATCATGACCGTGACAGTTTTACGGGTGGAGGAAGCCGGAGAACCCGGAGGGAACCACTGAACAACGACGAGCAGCTGCCAGCTCCCCAACATCGTAACTCCGCACTGCAGCACAGGCAGGGTTAGATTGGTTGAAGACATGCGTACCATCGACGTGCAGTAGGCCGTAGTACATGGCGTCATCGTGCCCACACGGTCAATGGAGATGAAGTGTCTTGCCCAAGGACACAACGCGGTTGCCGCAGGTGAGATTCGAACTGAGGACCTCTCTGCTTGCAGCCTGCACCTCTACCTACTGAGCCACCGCGCTCCCACGTAACACATTAACTTAGTTATGGTGTTTAGTGAAGTCTTGGCTGCCTGTATAGGCCTGGAGACTTCTAATTATGTTTTACTCCCTGGCAATAAGGTGACTGTTCAACTTAGTTATGAGGTTCAGAGAAATCTGGGCTGCCTGTATAGGTCTGGAGACTTCTAATTATGTTTTACTCCCTCATAACGTAACACATTAACTTAGTAATGGTTTTTAGTGAAGTCTTGGCAGCCTGTATAGGCCTGGAGACTTCTAATTATGTTTTACTCCCTCACAACGTAACACATTAACTTAGTTATGGTGGTTAGTGAAGTCTTGGCTGCCTGTATAGGCCTGGAGACTTCTAATTATGTTTTACTCCCTCATAACGTAACACATTAACTTAGTTATGGGGTTTACAGAAGTCTTGGCTGCCTGTATAGGTCTGGAGATTTTTAATTATGTTTTACTCCTGGCAATAAGGTGACACTTTGACTTTGTTATGGTGTTTAGTGAAGTCTTGGCTGCCTGTATAGGTCTGGAGACTTCTAATTCTGTTTTAATCCCTCATAATGTAACACATTAACTTAGTTATGGTGTTTAGTGATGTCTTGGCTGCCTGTATAGGTCTGGAGACTTCTAATTATGTTTTACTCCCTCATAACGTAACACATTAACTTATTTATGGTGTTTAGTGAAGTCTTGGCTGCCTGTATAGGTCTGGAGACTTCTAATTATGTTTTACTCCCTCATAACGTAACACATTAACTTAGTTATGCTGTTTAGTGAAGTCTTGGCTGCCTGTATAGGCCTGGAGACTTCTAATTATGTTTTACTCCCTGGCAATAAGGTGACACTTCAACTTAGTTATGGTGTTTAGTGAAGTCTTGGCTGCCTGTATAGGACTGGAGACTTCTAATTATGTTTTACTCCCTCATAACGTAACACATTAACTTAGTTATGGGGTTTAGAGAAGTCTTGGCTGCCTGTATAGGTCTGGAGACTTCTAATTATGTTTTACTCCCTCATAACGTAACACATTAACTTAGTTATGGTGTTTAGTGAAGTCTTGGCTGCCTGTATAGGTCTGGAGACTTCTAATTATGTTTTACTCCCTGGCAATAAGGTGACACTTCAACTTAGTTATGGTGTTTAGTGAAGTCTTGGCTGCCTGTATAGGTCTGGAGACTTGTAATTATGTTTTACTTCCTGGCAATAAGGTGACACTTCAACTTAGTTATGGTGTTTAGTGAAGTCTTGGCTGCCTGTATAGGTCTGGGGACTTCTAATTATGTTTTATTCCCTCATAATGAAACACATTAACTTAGTTATGGGGTTTAGAGAAGTCTTGGCTGCCTGTATAGGTCTGGAGACTTCTAATTATGATTTATTCCCTCATAACGTAACACATTAACTTAGTTATGGTGTTTAGTGAAGTCTTGGCTGCCTGTATAGGTCTGGAGACTTCTAATTATGTTTTACTCCCTGGCAATAAGGTGACACTTCAACTTAGTTATGGTGTTTAGTGAAGTCTTGGCTGCCTGTATAGGTCTGGAGACTTCTAATTATGTTTTATTCCCTCATAATGTAACACATTAACTTAGTTATGGGGTTTAGAGAAGTCTTGGCTGCCTGTATAGGTCTGGAGACTTCTAATTATGATTTACTCCCTCATAACGTAACACATTAACTTAGTTATGGTGTTTAGTGAAGTCTTGGCTGCCTGTATAGGTCTGGAGACTTCTAATTATGTTTTACTCCCTCAGAACGTAACACATTAACTTAGTTATGGTGTTTAGTGAAGTCTTGGCTGCCTGTATAGGTCTGGAGACTTCTAATTATGTTTTACTCCCTGGCAATAAGGTGACACTTTAACTTAGTTATGGTGTTTAATGAAGTCTTGGCTGCCTGTATAGGTCTGGAGACTTCTAATTATGTTTTACTCCCTCATAACGTAACACATTAACTTAGTTATGGTGTTTAGTGAAGTCTTGGCTGCCTGTAGAGGTCTGGAGACTTCTAATTATGTTTTACTCCCTCATAACGTAACACATTAACTTAGTTATGGGGTTTAGAGAAGTCTTGGCTGCCTGTATAGGTGTGGAGACTTCTAATTATGTTTTACTCCCTCATAACGTAACACATTAACTTAGTTATGGTGTTTAGTGAAGTCTTGGCAGCCTGTATAAGTCTGGAGACGTCTGATTATGTTTTACTCCCTCATAACGTAACACATTAACTTAGTTATGGTGTTCAGTGAAGTCTTGGCTGCCTGTATAGGTCTGGAGACTTCTAATTATGTTTCACTCCCTGGCAATAAGGTGACACTTTAACTTAGTTATGGTGTTTAGTGAAGTCTTGGCTGCCTGTATAGGTCTGGAGACTTCTAATTATGTTTTACTCCCTCATAATGTAACACATTAACTTAGTTATGGGGTTTAGAGAAGTCTTGGCTGCCTGAAAAGGTCAGGAGACTTCTAATTATGTTTTACTCCCTGGCAATAAGGTGACACTTTAACTTAGTTATGGTGTTTAGTGAAGTCTTGGCTGCCTGTATAGGTCAAGAGACTTCTAATTATGTTTTAATCCAACATAACGTAACACATTAACTTAGTTATGGTGTTTAGTGAAGTCTTGGCTGTCTGTATACGTCTGGAGACTTCTAATTATGTTTTACTCCCTCATAACGTAACACATTAACTTAGTTATGGTGTTTAGTGATGTATTGGCTGCCTGTATAGGCCTGGAGACTTCTAATTATATTTTACTCCCTCATAATGTAACACATTAACTTAGTTATGGTGTTTAGTGAAGTCTTGGCTGCCTGTGTAGGTCTGGAGACTTCTAATTATGTTTTACTCCCTCATAATGTAACACATTAACTTAGTTATGGTGTTTAGTGAAGTCTTGGCTGCCTGTGTAGGTCTGGAGACTTCTAATTATGTTTTACTCCCTCATAACGTAACACATTAACTTAGTTATGATGTTTAGTCTTGGCTGCCTGTATAGGTCTGGAGACTTCTAATTATGTTTTATTCCCTCATAATGTAACACATTAACTTAGTTATGGTGTTTAGTGAAGTCTTGGCTGCCTGTATAGGTCTGGAGACTTCTAATTATGTTTTACTCCCTCATAACATAACACATTAACTTAGTTATGGGGTTTAGAGAAGTCTTGGCTGCCTGTATAGGTCTGGAGACTTCTAATTATGTTTTACTCCCTCATAAAGTAACACATTAACTTAGTTATGGTGTTTAGTGAAGTCTTGGCTGCCTGTATAGGTCTGGAGACTTCTAATTATGTTTTACTCCCTCATAACGAAACACATTAACTTAGTTATGGGGTTTAGAGAAGTCTTGGCTGCCTGTATAGGTCTGGAGACTTCTAATTATGATTTACTCCCTCATAACGTAACACATTAACTTAGTTATGGTGTTTAGTGAAGTCTTGGCTGCCTGTATAGGTCTGGAGACTTCTAATTGTGTTTAACTCCCTCATAACGTAACACATTAACTTAGTTATGGTGTTTAGTGAAGTCTTGGCTGCCTGTATAGGTCTGGAGACTTCTAATTATGTTTTACTCCCTGGCAATAAGGTGACACTTTAACTTAGTTATGGTGTTTAGTGAAGTCTTCGCTGCCTGTATAGGTCGGGAGACTTCTAATTATGTTTTACTCCCTCATAACGTAACACATTAATTTAGTTATGGTGTTAGTGAAGTGGCTGCCTGTATAGGTCTGGAGACTTCTAATTATGTTTTACTCCCTCATAACGTAACACATTAACTTAGTTATGGTGTTTAGTGAAGTCTTGGCTGCCTGTATAGGTCTGGAGACTTCTAATTATGTTTTACTCCCTCAAAACGTAACAGATTAACTTAGTTATGGTGTTTAGTGAAGTCATGGCTGCCTGTATAGTTCTGGAGACTTCTAATTATGTTTTACTCCCTCATAACGTAACACATTAACTTAGTTATGGTGTTTAGTGAAGTCTTGGCTGCCTATATTGGTCTGGAGACTTCTAATTATGTTTTCCTCCCTCATAACGTAACACATTAACTTAGTTATGGTGTTTAGTGAAATCTTGGCTGCCTGTATAGGTCTGGAGACTTCTAATTATGTTTTACTCCCTCATAACATAACACATTAACTTAGGTATGGTGTTTAGTGAAGTCTTGGCTGCCTGTATAGGTCTGGAGACTTCTAATTATGTTTTACTCCCTCATAACGTAACACATTAACTTAGTTATGGGGTTTAGAGAAGTCTTGGCTGCCTGTATAGGTCTGGAGACTTCTAATTATGTTTTACTCCCTGGCAATAAGGTGACACTTTAACTTAGTTATGGTGTTTAGTGAAGTCTTGGCTGCCTGTATAGGTCTGGAGACTTCTAATTACGTTTTACTCCCTCATAACGTAACACATTAACTTAGTTATGGTGCTTAGTGATATCTTGGCTGCCTGTATAGGTCTGGAGACTTCGAATTATATTTTACTCCCTCATAACGTAACACATTAACTTATTTATGGTGTTTAGAGAAGTCTTGGCTGCCTGTAAAGGTCTGGAGACTTCTAATTATGTTTTACTCCCTGGCAATAAGGTGACACTTTAACTTAGTTATGGTGTTTAGTGAAGTCTTGGCTGCCTGTATAGGTCTGGAGACTTCTAATTATGTTTTACTCCCTCATAACGTAACACATTAAATTAGGTATGGTGTTTAGTGAAGTCTTGGCTGCCTGTATAGGTCTGGAGACTTCTAATTATGTTTTACTCCCTCATAACGTAACACATTAACTTAGTTATGGGGTTTTGAGAAGTCTTGGCTGCCTGTATAGGTTTGGAGACTTCTAATTATGTTTTACTCCCTCATAACGTAACACATTAACTTAGTTATGGTGTTTAGTGAAGTCTTGGCTGCCTGTAAAGGTCTGGAGACTTCAAATTATGTTTTACTCCCTCATAACCTAACACATTAACTTATTTATGGTGTTTAGTGAAATCTTGGCTGCCTGTATAGGTCTGGAGACTTCTAATTATGTTTTACTCCCTCATAACGTAACACATTAACTTAGGTATGGTGTTTAGTGAAGTCTTGGCTGCCTGCATAGGTCTGGAGACTTCTAATTATGTTTTACTCCCTCATAACGTAACACATTAACTTAGTTATGGGGTTTAGAGAAGTCTTGGCTACCTGTATAGGTCTGGAGACTTCTAATTATGTTTTACTCCCTGGCAATAAGGTGACACTTTAAGTTCGTTATGGTGTTTAGTGAAGTCTTGGCTGCCTGTATAGGTCTGGAGACTTCTAATTATGTTTTACTCCCTCATAACGTAACACATTAACTTAGTTATGGTGTTTAGTGATTTCTTGGCTGCCTGTATAGGTCTGGAGACTTCTAATTATGTTTTACTCCCTCATAACGTAACACATTAACTTAGTTATGGTGTTTAGTGAAGTCTTGGCTGCCTGTAAAGGTCTGGAGACTTCTAATTATGTTTTACTCCCTCATAACGTAACACATTAACTTAGTTATGGTGTTCAGTGAAATCTTGGCTGCCTGTATAGGTCTGGAGACTTCTAATTATGTTTTACTCCCTCATAACGTAACACATTAACTTAGGTATGGTGTTTAGTGAAGTCTTGGCTGCCTGTATAGGTCTGGAGACTTCTAATTATGTTTTACTCCCTCATAACGTAACACATTAACTTAGTTATGGGGTTTAGAGAAGTCTTGGCTGCCTGTATAGGTCTGGAGACTTCTAATTATGTTTTACTCCCTGGCAATAAGGTGACACTTTAAGTTCGTTATGGTGTTTAGTGAAGTCTTGGCTGCCTGTATAGGTCTGGAGACTTCTAATTATGTTTTACTCCCTCATAACGTAACACATTAACTTAGTTATGGTGTTTAGTGAAGTCTTGGCTGCCTGTATAGGTCTGGAGACTTCTAATTATGTTTTACTCCCTGGCAATAAGGTGACACTTCAACTTAGTTATGGTGTTTAGTGAAGTCTTGGCTGCCTGTATAGGTCTGGAGACTTCTAATTATGTTTTACTCCCTCATAACGTAACACATTAACTTAGTTATGGGGTTTACGGAAGTCTTGGCTGCCTGTATAGGTCTGGAGACTTCTAATTATGTTTTATTCCCTCATAACGTAACACATTAACTTAGTTATGGTGTTTAGTGAAGTCTTGTCTGCCTGTATTGGTCTGGAGACTTCTAATTATGTTTTACTCCCTGGCAATAAGGTGACACTTCAACTTAGTTATGGTGTTTAGTGAAGTCTTGGCTGCCTGTATAGGTCTGGAGACTTCTAATTATGTTTTACTCCCTCATAACGTAACACATTAACTTAGTTATGGGGTTTAGAGAAGTCTTGGCTGCCTGTATAGGTCTGGAGACTTCTAATTATGTTTTACTCCCTCATAACGTAACACATTAACTTAGTTATGCTGTTTAGTGAAGTCTTGGCTGCCTGTATAGGTCTGGAGACTTCTAATTATGTTTTACTCCCTCATAACGTAACACATTAACTTAGTTATGGTGTTTAGTGAAGTCTTGGCTGCCTGTATAGGCCTGCAGACTTCTAATTATGTTTTACTCCCTCATAACGTAACACATTAACTTAGTTATGGTGTTTAGTAAAATCTTGGCTGCCTGTATAGGTCTGGAGACTTCTAATTATGTTTTACTCCCTCATAACATAACACATTAACTTAGGTATGGTGTTTAGTGAAGTCTTGGCTGCCTGTATAGGTCTGGAGACTTCTAATTATGTTTTACTCCCTGGCAATAAGGTGACACTTTAACTTAGTTATGGTGTTTAGTGATGTCTTGGCTGCCTGTATAGGTCTGGAGACTTCTAATTACGTTTTACTCCCTCATAACGTAACACATTAACTTAGTTATGGTGTTTAGTGATGTCTTGGCTGCCTGTATAGGTCTGGAGACTTCTAATTATATTTTACTCCCACATAACGTAACACATTAACTTATTTATGGTGTTTAGTGAAGTCTTGGCTGCCTGTATAGGTCTGGAGACTTCTAATTATGTTTTACTCCCTCATAACGTAACACATTAACTTAGTTGTGGTGTTTAGTGAAGTCTTGGCTGCCTGTATAGGTCTGGAGACTTCTAATTATGTTTTACTCGCTCATAACGTAACACATTAACTTAGTTATGGTGTTTAGTGAAGTCTTGGCTGCCTGTAAAGGTCTGGAGACTTCTAATTATGTTTTACTCCCTGGCAATAAGGTGACACTTTAAATTAGTTATGGTGTTTAGTGAAGTCTTGGCTGCCTGTATAGGTCTGGAGACTTCTAATTATGTTTTACTCCCTCATAACGTAACACATTAACTTAGTTATGGTGTTTAGTGAAGTCTTGGCGGCCTGTATAGGTCTGGAGACTTCTAATTATGTTTTACTCCCTCATAACGTAACACATTAACTTAGTTATGGTGTTTAGTGAAGTCTTGGCTGCCTGTAAAGGTCTGGAGACTTCTAATTATGTTTTACTCCCTGGCAATAAGGTGACACTTTAACTTAGTTATGGTGTTTAGTGAAGTCTTGGCTGCCTGTATAGGTCTGGAGACTTCTAATTATGTTTTACTCCCTCATAACGTAACACATTAAATTAGGTATGGTGTTTAGTGAAGTCTTGGCTGCCTGTATAGGTCTGGAGACTTCTAATTATGTTTTACTCCCTCATAACGTAACACATTAACTTAGTTATGGGGTTTGGAGAAGACTTGGCTGCCTGTATAGGTCTGGAGACTTCTAATTATGTTTTACTCCCTCATAACGTAACACATTAACTTAGTTATGGTGTTTAGTGAAGTCTTGGCTGCCTGTATAGGTCTAGAGACTTCTAATTATGTTTTACTCCCTCATAATGTAACACATTAACTTAGTTATGGTGTTTAGTGAAGTCTTGGCTGCCTGTATAGGTCTGGAGACTTCTAATTATGTTTTACTCCCTCATAACGTAACACATTAACTTAGTTATGGTGTTTAGTGAAATCTTGGCTGCCTGTATAGGTCTGGAGACTTCTAATTATGTTTTACTCCCTCATAACGTAACACATTAACTTAGGTATGGTGTTTAATGAAGTCTTGGCTGCCTGTATAGGTCTGGAGACTTCTAATTATGTTTTACTCCCTCATAACATAACACATTAACTTAGTTATGGGGTTTAGAGAAGTCTTGGCTGCCTGTATAGGTCTGGAGACTTCTAATTATGTTTTACTCCCTGGCAATATGGTGACACTTTAACTTCGTTATGGTGTTTAGTGAAGTCTTGGCTGCCTGTATAGGTCTGGAGACTTCTAATTATGTTTTACTCCCTCATAACGTAACACATTAACTTAGTTATGGTGTTTAGTGATTTCTTGGCTGCCTGTATAGGTCTGGAGACTTCTAATTATGTTTTACTCCCTCATAACGTAACACATTAACTTATTTATGGTGTTTAGTGAAGTCTTGGCTGCCTATATTGGTCTGGAGACTTCTAATTATGTTTTACTCCCTCATAACGTAACACATTAACTTAGTTATGGTGTTTAGTGAAGTCTTGGCTGCCTGTATAGGTCTGGAGACTTCTAATTATGTTTTACTCCCTCATAACATAACACATTAACTTAGTTATGGTGTTTAGTGAACTCTTGGCTGCCTGTATAGGTCTGGAGACTTCTAATTATGTTTTACTCCCTCATAACATAACACATTAACTTAGGTATGGTGTTTAGTGAAGACTTGGCTGCCTGTATAGGTCTGGAGACTTCTAATTATGTTTTACTCCCTCATAACGTAACACATTAACTTAGTTATGGGGTTTAGAGAAGTCTTGGCTGCCTGTATAGGTCTGGAGACTTCTAATTATGTTTTACTCCCTGGCAATAAGGTGACACTTTAACTTAGTTATGGTGTTTAGTGAAGTCTTGGCTGCCTGTATAGGTCTGGAGACTTCTAATTACGTTTTACTCCCTCATAACGTAACACATTAACTTAGTTATGGTGTTTAATGATGTCTTGGCTGCCTGTATAGGTCTGGAGACTTCTAATTATATTTTACTCCCTCATAACGTAACACATTAACTTATTTATGGTGTTTAGAGAGGTCTTGGCTGCCTGTATAGGTCCGGAGACTTCTAATTATGTTTTACTCCCTCATAACGTAACACATTAACTTAGTTATGGTGTTTAGTGAAGTCTTGGCTGCCTGTATAGGTCTGGAGACTTCTAATTATGTTTTACTCCCTCATAACGTAACACATTAACTTAGTTATGGTATTTAGTGGTGTCTTGGCTGCCTGTATAGGTCTGGAGACTTCTAATTATGTTTTACTCCCTCATAACGTAACACATTAACTTATTTATGGTGTTTAGTGAAGTCTTGGCTGCCTGTATAGGTCTGGAGACTTCTAATTATGTTTTACTCCCTCATAACGTAACACATTAACTTAGTTATGGGGTTTAGAGAAGTCTTGGCTGCCTGTATAGGTCTGGAGACTTCTAATTATGTTTCACTCCCTGGCAATAAGGTGACACTTTAACTTAGTTATGGTGTTTAGTGAAGTCTTGGCTGCCTGTATAGGTCTGGAGACTTCTAATTACGTTTTACTCCCTCATAACGTAACACATTAACTTAGTTATGGTGTTTAGTGAAGTCTTGGCTGCCTGTATAGGTCTGGAGACTTCTAATTATGTTTTACTCCCTCATAATGTAACACATTAACTTAGTTATGGTGTTTAGTGATGTCTTGGCTGCCTGTATAGGTCTAGAGACTTCTAATTATGTTTTACTCCCTCATAACGTAACACATTAACTTATTTATGGTGTTTAGTGAAGTCTTGGCTGCCTGTATAGGTCTGGAGACTTCTAATTATGTTTTACTCCCTCATAACGTAACACATTAAATTAGGTATGGTGTTTAGTGAAGTCTTGGCTGCCTGTATAGGTCTGGAGACTTCTAATTATGTTTTACTCCCTCATAACGTAAAACATTAACTTAGTTATGGGGTTTAGAGAAGTCTTGGCTGCCTGTATAGGTCTGGAGACTTCTAATTATGTTTTACTCCCTCATAACGTAACACATTAACTTAGTTATGCTGTTTAGTGAAGTCTTGGCTGCCTGTATAGGTCTAGAGACTTCTAATTATGTTTTACTCCCTCATAAGGTAACACATTAACTTAGTTATGGTGTTTAGTGAAGTCTTGGCTGCCTGTATAGGTCTGGAGACTTCTAATTATGTTTTACTCCCTCATAACGTAACACATTAACTTAGTGATGGTGTTTAGTGAAGTCTTGGCTGCCTATATTGGTCTGGAGACTTCTAATTATGTTTTACTCCCTCATAACGTAACACATTAACTTATTTATGGTGTTTAGTGAAGTCTTGGCTGCCTGTATAGGTCTGGAGACTTCTAATTATGTTTTACTCCCTCATAACGTAACAGATTAACTTAGTTATGGTGTTTAGTGAAGTCTTGGCTGCCTGTATAGGTCTGGAGACTTCTAATTATGTTTTACTCCCTGGCAATAAGGTGACACTTTAACATAGTTATGGTGTTTAGTGAAGTCTTGGCTGCCTGTATAGGTCTGGAGACTTCTAATTATGTTTTACTCCCTCATAACGTAACACATTAAATTAGGTATGGTGTTTAGTGAAGTCTTGGCTGCCTGTATAGGTCTGGAGACTTCTAATTATGTTTTACTCCCTCATAACGTAACACATTAACTTAGTTATGGTGTTTAGTGAAGTCTTGGCTGCCTGTATAGGTCTGGAGACTTCTAATTATGTTTTACTCCCTGGCAATAAGGTGACACTTTAACATAGTTATGGTGTTTAGTGAAGTCTTGGCTGCCTGTATAGGTCTGGAGACTTCTAATTATGTTTTACTCCCTCATAACGTAACACATTAAATTAGGTATGGTGTTTAGTGAAGTCTTGGCTGCCTGTATAGGTCTGGAGACTTCTAATTATGTTTTACTCCCTCATAACGTAACACATTAACTTAGTTGTGGTGTTTAGTGAAGTCTTGGCTGCCTGTATAGGTCTGGAGACTTCTAATTATGTTTTACTCCCTCATAACGTAACACATTAAATTAGGTATGGTGTTTAGTGAAGTCTTGGCTGCCTGTGTAGGTCTGGAGACTTCTAATTATGTTTTACTCCCTCATAATGTAACACATTAACTTAGTTATGGTGTTTAGTGAAGTCTTGGCTGCCTGTGTAGGTCTGCAGACTTCTAATTATGTTTTACTCCCTCATAACGTAACACATTAACTTAGTTATGGTGTTTAGTCTTGGCTGCCTGTATAGGTCTGGAGACTTCTAATTATGTTTTATTCCCTCATAATGTAACACATTAACTTAGTTATGGTGTTTAGTGAAGTCTTGGCTGCCTGTATAGGTCTGGAGACTTCTAATTATGTTTTACTCGCTCATAACGTAACACATTAACTTAGTTATGGTGTTTAGTGAAGTCTTGGCTGCCTGTAAAGGTCTGGAGACTTCTAATTATGTTTTACTCCCTGGCAATAAGGTGACACTTTAAATTAGTTATGGTGTTTAGTGAAGTCTTGGCTGCCTGTATAGGTCTGGAGACTTCTAATTATGTTTTACTCCCTCATAACGTAACACATTAACTTAGTTATGGTGTTTAGTGAAGTCTTGGCGGCCTGTATAGGTCTGGAGACTTCTAATTATGTTTTACTCCCTCATAACGTAACACATTAACTTAGTTATGGTGTTTAGTGAAGTCTTGGCTGCCTGTAAAGGTCTGGAGACTTCTAATTATGTTTTACTCCCTGGCAATAAGGTGACACTTTAACTTAGTTATGGTGTTTAGTGAAGTCTTGGCTGCCTGTATAGGTCTGGAGACTTCTAATTATGTTTTACTCCCTCATAACGTAACACATTAAATTAGGTATGGTGTTTAGTGAAGTCTTGGCTGCCTGTATAGGTCTGGAGACTTCTAATTATGTTTTACTCCCTCATAACGTAACACATTAAATTAGGTATGGTGTTTAGTGAAGTCTTGGCTGCCTGTATAGGTCTGGAGACTTCTAATTATGTTTTACTCCCTCATAACGTAACACATTAACTTAGTTATGGGGTTTGGAGAAGACTTGGCTGCCTGTATAGGTCTGGAGACTTCTAATTATGTTTTACTCCCTCATAACGTAACACATTAACTTAGTTATGGTGTTTAGTGAAGTCTTGGCTGCCTGTATAGGTCTAGAGACTTCTAATTATGTTTTACTCCCTCATAATGTAACACATTAACTTAGTTATGGTGTTTAGTGAAGTCTTGGCTGCCTGTATAGGTCTGGAGACTTCTAATTATGTTTTACTCCCTCATAACGTAACACATTAACTTAGTTATGGTGTTTAGTGAAATCTTGGCTGCCTGTATAGGTCTGGAGACTTCTAATTATGTTTTACTCCCTCATAACGTAACACATTAACTTAGGTATGGTGTTTAATGAAGTCTTGGCTGCCTGTATAGGTCTGGAGACTTCTAATTATGTTTTACTCCCTCATAACATAACACATTAACTTAGTTATGGGGTTTAGAGAAGTCTTGGCTGCCTGTATAGGTCTGGAGACTTCTAATTATGTTTTACTCCCTGGCAATATGGTGACACTTTAACTTCGTTATGGTGTTTAGTGAAGTCTTGGCTGCCTGTATAGGTCTGGAGACTTCTAATTATGTTTTACTCCCTCATAACGTAACACATTAACTTAGTTATGGTGTTTAGTGATTTCTTGGCTGCCTGTATAGGTCTGGAGACTTCTAATTATGTTTTACTCCCTCATAACGTAACACATTAACTTATTTATGGTGTTTAGTGAAGTCTTGGCTGCCTATATTGGTCTGGAGACTTCTAATTATGTTTTACTCCCTCATAACGTAACACATTAACTTAGTTATGGTGTTTAGTGAAGTCTTGGCTGCCTGTATAGGTCTGGAGACTTCTAATTATGTTTTACTCCCTCATAACATAACACATTAACTTAGTTATGGTGTTTAGTGAACTCTTGGCTGCCTGTATAGGTCTGGAGACTTCTAATTATGTTTTACTCCCTCATAACATAACACATTAACTTAGGTATGGTGTTTAGTGAAGACTTGGCTGCCTGTATAGGTCTGGAGACTTCTAATTATGTTTTACTCCCTCATAACGTAACACATTAACTTAGTTATGGGGTTTAGAGAAGTCTTGGCTGCCTGTATAGGTCTGGAGACTTCTAATTATGTTTTACTCCCTGGCAATAAGGTGACACTTTAACTTAGTTATGGTGTTTAGTGAAGTCTTGGCTGCCTGTATAGGTCTGGAGACTTCTAATTACGTTTTACTCCCTCATAACGTAACACATTAACTTAGTTATGGTGTTTAATGATGTCTTGGCTGCCTGTATAGGTCTGGAGACTTCTAATTATATTTTACTCCCTCATAACGTAACACATTAACTTATTTATGGTGTTTAGAGAGGTCTTGGCTGCCTGTATAGGTCCGGAGACTTCTAATTATGTTTTACTCCCTCATAACGTAACACATTAACTTAGTTATGGTGTTTAGTGAAGTCTTGGCTGCCTGTATAGGTCTGGAGACTTCTAATTATGTTTTACTCCCTCATAACGTAACACATTAACTTAGTTATGGTATTTAGTGGTGTCTTGGCTGCCTGTATAGGTCTGGAGACTTCTAATTATGTTTTACTCCCTCATAACGTAACACATTAACTTATTTATGGTGTTTAGTGAAGTCTTGGCTGCCTGTATAGGTCTGGAGACTTCTAATTATGTTTTACTCCCTCATAACGTAACACATTAACTTAGTTATGGGGTTTAGAGAAGTCTTGGCTGCCTGTATAGGTCTGGAGACTTCTAATTATGTTTCACTCCCTGGCAATAAGGTGACACTTTAACTTAGTTATGGTGTTTAGTGAAGTCTTGGCTGCCTGTATAGGTCTGGAGACTTCTAATTACGTTTTACTCCCTCATAACGTAACACATTAACTTAGTTATGGTGTTTAGTGAAGTCTTGGCTGCCTGTATAGGTCTGGAGACTTCTAATTATGTTTTACTCCCTCATAATGTAACACATTAACTTAGTTATGGTGTTTAGTGATGTCTTGGCTGCCTGTATAGGTCTAGAGACTTCTAATTATGTTTTACTCCCTCATAACGTAACACATTAACTTATTTATGGTGTTTAGTGAAGTCTTGGCTGCCTGTATAGGTCTGGAGACTTCTAATTATGTTTTACTCCCTCATAACGTAACACATTAAATTAGGTATGGTGTTTAGTGAAGTCTTGGCTGCCTGTATAGGTCTGGAGACTTCTAATTATGTTTTACTCCCTCATAACGTAAAACATTAACTTAGTTATGGGGTTTAGAGAAGTCTTGGCTGCCTGTATAGGTCTGGAGACTTCTAATTATGTTTTACTCCCTCATAACGTAACACATTAACTTAGTTATGCTGTTTAGTGAAGTCTTGGCTGCCTGTATAGGTCTAGAGACTTCTAATTATGTTTTACTCCCTCATAAGGTAACACATTAACTTAGTTATGGTGTTTAGTGAAGTCTTGGCTGCCTGTATAGGTCTGGAGACTTCTAATTATGTTTTACTCCCTCATAACGTAACACATTAACTTAGTGATGGTGTTTAGTGAAGTCTTGGCTGCCTATATTGGTCTGGAGACTTCTAATTATGTTTTACTCCCTCATAACGTAACACATTAACTTATTTATGGTGTTTAGTGAAGTCTTGGCTGCCTGTATAGGTCTGGAGACTTCTAATTATGTTTTACTCCCTCATAACGTAACAGATTAACTTAGTTATGGTGTTTAGTGAAGTCTTGGCTGCCTGTATAGGTCTGGAGACTTCTAATTATGTTTTACTCCCTGGCAATAAGGTGACACTTTAACATAGTTATGGTGTTTAGTGAAGTCTTGGCTGCCTGTATAGGTCTGGAGACTTCTAATTATGTTTTACTCCCTCATAACGTAACACATTAAATTAGGTATGGTGTTTAGTGAAGTCTTGGCTGCCTGTATAGGTCTGGAGACTTCTAATTATGTTTTACTCCCTCATAACGTAACACATTAACTTAGTTATGGTGTTTAGTGAAGTCTTGGCTGCCTGTATAGGTCTGGAGACTTCTAATTATGTTTTACTCCCTGGCAATAAGGTGACACTTTAACATAGTTATGGTGTTTAGTGAAGTCTTGGCTGCCTGTATAGGTCTGGAGACTTCTAATTATGTTTTACTCCCTCATAACGTAACACATTAAATTAGGTATGGTGTTTAGTGAAGTCTTGGCTGCCTGTATAGGTCTGGAGACTTCTAATTATGTTTTACTCCCTCATAACGTAACACATTAACTTAGTTATGGTGTTTAGTGAAGTCTTGGCTGCCTGTATAGGTCTGGAGACTTCTAATTATGTTTTACTCCCTCATAACGTAACACATTAAATTAGGTATGGTGTTTAGTGAAGTCTTGGCTGCCTGTGTAGGTCTGGAGACTTCTAATTATGTTTTACTCCCTCATAATGTAACACATTAACTTAGTTATGGTGTTTAGTGAAGTCTTGGCTGCCTGTGTAGGTCTGCAGACTTCTAATTATGTTTTACTCCCTCATAACGTAACACATTAACTTAGTTATGGTGTTTAGTCTTGGCTGCCTGTATAGGTCTGGAGACTTCTAATTATGTTTTATTCCCTCATAATGTAACACATTAACTTAGTTATGGTGTTTAGTGAAGTCTTGGCTGCCTGTATAGGTCTGGAGACTTCTAATTATGTTTTACTCGCTCATAACGTAACACATTAACTTAGTTATGGTGTTTAGTGAAGTCTTGGCTGCCTGTAAAGGTCTGGAGACTTCTAATTATGTTTTACTCCCTGGCAATAAGGTGACACTTTAAATTAGTTATGGTGTTTAGTGAAGTCTTGGCTGCCTGTATAGGTCTGGAGACTTCTAATTATGTTTTACTCCCTCATAACATAACACATTAACTTAGTTATGGTGTTTAGTGAAGTCTTGGCGGCCTGTATAGGTCTGGAGACTTCTAATTATGTTTTACTCCCTCATAACGTAACACATTAACTTAGTTATGGTGTTTAGTGAAGTCTTGGCTGCCTGTAAAGGTCTGGAGACTTCTAATTATGTTTTACTCCCTGGCAATAAGGTGACACTTTAACTTAGTTATGGTGTTTAGTGAAGTCTTGGCTGCCTGTATAGGTCTGGAGACTTCTAATTATGTTTTACTCCCTCATAACGTAACACATTAAATTAGGTATGGTGTTTAGTGAAGTCTTGGCTGCCTGTATAGGTCTGGAGACTTCTAATTATGTTTTACTCCCTCATAACGTAACACATTAACTTAGTTATGGGGTTTGGAGAAGACTTGGCTGCCTGTATAGGTCTGGAGACTTCTAATTATGTTTTACTCCCTCATAACGTAACACATTAACTTAGTTATGGTGTTTAGTGAAGTCTTGGCTGCCTGTATAGGTCTAGAGACTTCTAATTATGTTTTACTCCCTCATAATGTAACACATTAACTTAGTTATGGTGTTTAGTGAAGTCTTGGCTGCCTGTATAGGTCTGGAGACTTCTAATTATGTTTTACTCCCTCATAACGTAACACATTAACTTAGTTATGGTGTTTAGTGAAATCTTGGCTGCCTGTATAGGTCTGGAGACTTCTAATTATGTTTTACTCCCTCATAACGTAACACATTAACTTAGGTATGGTGTTTAATGAAGTCTTGGCTGCCTGTATAGGTCTGGAGACTTCTAATTATGTTTTACTCCCTCATAACATAACACATTAACTTAGTTATGGGGTTTAGAGAAGTCTTGGCTGCCTGTATAGGTCTGGAGACTTCTAATTATGTTTTACTCCCTGGCAATATGGTGACACTTTAACTTCGTTATGGTGTTTAGTGAAGTCTTGGCTGCCTGTATAGGTCTGGAGACTTCTAATTATGTTTTACTCCCTCATAACGTAACACATTAACTTAGTTATGGTGTTTAGTGATTTCTTGGCTGCCTGTATAGGTCTGGAGACTTCTAATTATGTTTTACTCCCTCATAACGTAACACATTAACTTATTTATGGTGTTTAGTGAAGTCTTGGCTGCCTATATTGGTCTGGAGACTTCTAATTATGTTTTACTCCCTCATAACGTAACACATTAACTTAGTTATGGTGTTTAGTGAAGTCTTGGCTGCCTGTATAGGTCTGGAGACTTCTAATTATGTTTTACTCCCTCATAACATAACACATTAACTTAGGTATGGTGTTTAGTGAAATCTTGGCTGCCTGTATAGGTCTGGAGACTTCTAATTATGTTTTACTCCCTCATAACATAACACATTAACTTAGGTATGGTGTTTAGTGAAGTCTTGGCTGCCTGTATAGGTCTGGAGACTTCTAATTATGTTTTACTCCCTCATAACGTAACACATTAACTTAGTTATGGGGTTTAGAGAAGTCTTGGCTGCCTGTATAGGTCTGGAGACTTCTAATTATGTTTTACTCCCTGGCAATAAGGTGACACTTTAACTTAGTTATGGTGTTTAGTGAAGTCTTGGCTGCCTGTATGGGTCTGGAGACTTCTAATTACGTTTTACTCCCTCATAACGTAACACATTAACTTAGTTATGGTGTTTAGTGATGTCTTGGCTGCCTGTATAGGTCTGGAGACTTCTAATTATATTTTACTCCCTCATAACGTAACACATTAACTTATTTATGGTGTTTAGAGAGGTCTTGGCTGCCTGTATAGGTCCGGAGACTTCTAATTATGTTTTACTCCCTCATAACGTAACACATTAACTTAGTTATGGTGTTTAGTGAAGTCTTGGCTGCCTGTATAGGTCTGGAGACTTCTAATTATGTTTTACTCCCTCATAACGTAGCACATTAACTTAGTTATGGTGTTTAGTGATGTCTTGGCTGCCTGTATAGGTCTGGAGACTTCTAATTATGTTTTACTCCCTCATAACGTAACACATTAACTTATTTATGGTGTTTAGTGAAGTCTTGGCTGCCTGTATAGGTCTGGAGACTTCTAATTATGTTTTACTCCCTCATAACGTAACACATTAACTTAGTTATGGGGTTTAGAGAAGTCTTGGCTGCCTGTATAGGTCTGGAGACTTCTAATTATGTTTCACTCCCTGGCAATAAGGTGACACTTTAACTTAGTTATGGTGTTTAGTGAAGTCTTGGCTGCCTGTATAGGTCTGGAGACCTCTAATTACGTTTTACTCCCTCATAACGTAACACATTAACTTAGTTATGGTGTTTAGTGAAGTCTTGGCTGCCTGTATAGGTCTGGAGACTTCTAATTATGTTTTACTCCCTCATAATGTAACACATTAACTTAGTTATGGTGTTTAGTGATGTCTTGGCTGCCTGTATAGGTCTAGAGACTTCTAATTATGTTTTATTCCCTCATAACGTAACACATTAACTTATTTATGGTGTTTAGTGAAGTCTTGGCTGCCTGTATAGGTCTGGAGACTTCTAATTATGTTTTACTCCCTCATAACGTAACACATTAAATTAGGTATGGTGTTTAGTGAAGTCTTGGCTGCCTGTATAGGTCTGGAGACTTCTAATTATGTTTTACTCCCTCATAACGTAAAACATTAACTTAGTTATGGGGTTTAGAGAAGTCTTGGCTGCCTGTATAGGTCTGGAGACTTCTAATTATGTTTTACTCCCTCATAACGTAACACATTAACTTAGTTATGGTGTTTAGTGAAGTCTTGGCTGCCTGTATAGGTCTAGAGACTTCTAATTATGTTTTACTCCCTCATAAGGTAACACATTAACTTAGTTATGGTGTTTAGTGAAGTCTTGGCTGCCTGTATAGGTCTGGAGACTTCTAATTATGTTTTACTCCCTCATAACGTAACACATTAACTTAGTGATGGTGTTTAGTGAAGTCTTGGCTGCCTATATTGGTCTGGAGACTTCTAATTATGTTTTACTCCCTCATAACGTAACACATTAACTTATTTATGGTGTTTAGTGAAGTCTTGGCTGCCTGTATAGGTCTGGAGACTTCTAATTATGTTTTACTCCCTCATAACGTAACACATTAACTTAGTTATGGTGTTTAGTGAAGTCTTGGCTGCCTGTATAGGTCTGGAGACTTCTAATTATGTTTTACTCCCTGGCAATAAGGTGACCCTTTAACATAGTTATGGTGTTTAGTGAAGTCTTGGCTGCCTGTATAGGTCTGGAGACTTCTAATTATGTTTTACTCCCTCATAACGTAACACATTAAATTAGGTATGGTGTTTAGTGAAGTCTTGGCTGCCTGTATAGGTCTGGAGACTTCTAATTATGTTTTACTCCCTCATAACGTAACACATTAACTTAGTTATGGTGTTTAGTGAAGTCTTGGCTGCCTGTATAGGTCTGGAGACTTCTAATTATGTTTTACTCCCTCATAACGTAACACATTAAATTAGGTATGGTGTTTAGTGAAGTCTTGGCTGCCTGTGTAGGTCTGGAGACTTCTAATTATGTTTTACTCCCCCATAATGTAACACATTAACTTAGTTATGGTGTTTAGTGAAGTCTTGGCTGCCTGTGTAGGTCTGGAGACTTCTAATTATGTTTTACTCCCTCATAACGTAACACATTAACTTAGTTATGGTGTTTAGTCTTGGCTGCCTGTATAGGTCTGGAGACTTCTAATTATGTTTTATTCCCTCATAATGTAACACATTAACTTAGTTATGGTGTTTAGTGAAGTCTTGGCTGCCTGTATAGGTCTGGAGACTTCTAATTATGTTTTACTCCCTCATAACATAACACATTAACTTAGTTATGGGGTTTAGAGGAGTCTTGGCTGCCTGTATAGGTCTGGAGACTTCTAATTATGTTTTACTCCCTCATAAAGTAACACATTAACTTAGTTATGGTGTTTAGTGAAGTCTTGGCTGCCTGTATAGGTCTGGAGACTTCTAATTATGTTTTACTCCCTCATAACGTAACACATTAACTTAGTTATGGGGTTTAGAGACGTCTTGGCTGCCTGTATAGGTCTGGAGACTTCTAATTATGATTTACTCCCTCATAACATAACACATGAACTTAGTTATGGTGTTTAGTGAAGTCTTGGCTGCCTGTATAGGTCTGGAGACTTCTAATTATGTTTAACTCCCTCATAACGTAACACATTAACTTAGTTATGGTGTTTAGTGAAGTCTTGGCTGCCTGTATAGGTCTGGAGACTTCTAATAATGTTTTACTCCCTGGCAATAAGGTGACACTTTAACTTAGTTATGGTGTTTAGTGAAGTCTTGGCTGCCTGTATAGGTCGAGAGACTTCTAATTATGTTTTACTCCCTCATAACGTAACACATTAACTTAGTTATGGTGTTTAGTGAAGTCTTGGCTGCCTGTATAGGTCTGGAGACTTCTAATTATGTTTTACTCCCTCAAAACGTAACACATTAACTTAGTTATGGTGTTTAGTGAAGTCATGGCTGCCTGTATAGTTCTGGAGACTTCTAATTATGTTTTACTCCCTCATAACGTAACACATTAACTTAGTTATGGTGTTTAGTGAAGTCTTGGCTGCCTATATTGGTCTGGAGACTTCTAATTATGTTTTACTCCCTCATAACGTAACACATTAACTTAGTTATGGTGTTTAGTGAAGTCTTGGCTGCCTGTATAGGTCTGGAGACTTCTAATTATGTTTTACTCCCTGGCAATAAGGTGACACTTTAACTTAGTTATGGTGTTTAGTGAAGTCTTGGCTGCCTGTATAGGTCTGGAGACTTCTAATTATGTTTTACTCCCTCATAACGTAACACATTAACTTAGTTATGGTGTTTAGTGAAGTCTTGGCTGCCTGTATAGGTCTGGAGACTTCTAATTATGTTTTACTCCCTCATAACGTAACACATTAACTTAGTTATGGGGTTTAGAGACGTCTTGGCTGCCTGTATAGGTCTGGAGACTTCTAATTATGAT
Organism: Pictodentalium vernedei; assembly: GCA_031216915.1. Lineage (NCBI taxonomy): Eukaryota > Metazoa > Mollusca > Scaphopoda > Dentaliida > Dentaliidae > Pictodentalium > Pictodentalium vernedei. The sequence goes on along the minus strand of CM062294.1, from coordinate 562,264,043 downwards.
TTACTCCCTCATAACGTAACACATGAACTTAGTTATGGTGTTTAGTGAAGTCTTGGCTGCCTGTATAGGTCTGGAGACTTCTAATTATGTTTAACTCCCTCATAACGTAACACATTAACTTAGTTATGGTGTTTAGTGAAGTCTTGGCTGCCTGTATAGGTCTGGAGACTTCTAATAATGTTTTACTCCCTGGCAATAAGGTGACACTTTAACTTAGTTATGGTGTTTAGTGAAGTCTTGGCTGCCTGTATAGGTCGAGAGACTTCTAATTATGTTTTACTCCCTCATAACGTAACACATTAACTTAGTTATGGTGTTTAGTGAAGTCTTGGCTGCCTGTATAGGTCTGGAGACTTCTAATTATGTTTTACTCCCTCAAAACGTAACACATTAACTTAGTTATGGTGTTTAGTGAAGTCATGGCTGCCTGTATAGTTCTGGAGACTTCTAATTATGTTTTACTCCCTCATAACGTAACACATTAACTTAGTTATGGTGTTTAGTGAAGTCTTGGCTGCCTATATTGGTCTGGAGACTTCTAATTATGTTTTACTCCCTCATAACGTAACACATTAACTTAGTTATGGTGTTTAGTGAAGTCTTGGCTGCCTGCATAGGTCTGGAGACTTCTAATTATGTTTTACTCCCTCATAACGTAACACATTAACTTAGTTATGGTGTTTAGTGATATCTTGGCTGCCTGTATAGGTCTGGAGACTTCAAATTATATTTTACTCCCTCATAACGTAACACATTAACTTATTTATGGTGTTTAGAGAAGTCTTGGCTGCCTGTATAGGTCTGGAGACTTCTAATTATGTTTTACTCCCTCATAACGTAACACATTAACTTAGTTATGGTGTTTAGTGAAGTCTTGGCTGCCTGTATAGGTCTGGAGACTTCTAATTATGTTTTACTCCCTCATAACGTAACACATTAACTTAGTTATGGTGTTTAGTGATGTCTTGGCTGCCTGTATAGGTCTGGAGACTTCTAATTATGTTTTACTCCCTCATAACGTAACACATTAACTTATTTATGGTGTTTAGTGAAGTCTTGGCTGCCTGTATAGGTCAGGAGACTTCTAATTATGTTTTACTCCCTCATAACGTAACACATTAACTTATTTATGGTGTTTAGTGATATCTTGGCTGCCTGTATAGGTCTGGAGACTTCAAATTATATTTTACTCCCTCATAACGTAACACATTAACTTATTTATGGTGTTTAGAGAAGTCTTGGCTGCCTGTATAGGTCTGGAGACTTCTAATTATGTTTTACTCCCTCATAACGTAACACATTAACTTAGTTATGGTGTTTAGTGAAGTCTTGGCTGCCTGTATAGGTCTGGAGACTTCTAATTATGTTTTACTCCCTCATAACGTAACACATTAACTTAGTTATGGTGTTTAGTGATGTCTTGGCTGCCTGTATAGGTCTGGAGACTTCTAATTATGTTTTACTCCCTCATAACGTAACACATTAACTTATTTATGGTGTTTAGTGAAGTCTTGGCTGCCTGTATAGGTCTGGAGACTTCTAATTATGTTTTACTCCCTGGCAATAAGGTGACACTTTAACTTAGTTATGGTGTTTAGTGAAGTCTTGGCTGCCTGTATAGGTCTGGAGACTTCTAATTATGTTTTACTCCCTCATAACGTAACACATTAAATTAGGTATGGTGTTTAGTGAAGTCTTGGCTGCCTGTATAGGTCTGGAGACTTCTAATTATGTTTTACTCCCTCATAACGTAACACATTAACTTAGTTATGGGGTTTAGAGAAGTCTTGGCTGCCTGTATAGGTTTGGAGACTTCTAATTATGTTTTACTCCCTCATAACGTAACACATTAACTTAGTTATGGTGTTTAGTGAAGTCTTGGCTGCCTGTATAGGCCTAGAGACTTCTAATTATGTTTTACTCCCTCATAACGTAACACATTAACTTAGTTATGGTGTTTAGTGAAGTCTTGGCTGCCTGTAAAGGTCTGGAGACTTCTAATTATGTTTTACTCCCTCATAACGTAACACATTAACTTAGTTATGGTGTTTAGTGAAATCTTGGCTGCCTGTATAGGTCTGGAGACTTCTAATTATGTTTTACTCCCTCATAACGTAACACATTAACTTAGGTATGGTGTTTAGTGAAGTCTTGGCTGCCTGTATAGGTCTGGAGACTTCTAATTATGTTTTACTCCCTCATAACGTAACACATTAACTTAGTTATGGTGTTTAGTGAAGTCTTGGCTGCCTATATTGGTCTGGAGACTTCTAATTATGTTTTACTCCCTCATAACGTAACACATTAACTTAGTTATGGTGTTTAGTGAAGTCTTGGCTGCCTGTATAGGTCTGGAGACTTCTAATTATGTTTTACTCCCTCATAACGTAACACATTAACTTATTTATGGTGTTTAGTGAAGTCTTGGCTGCCTGTATAGGTCTGGAGACTTCTAATTATGTTTTACTCCCTCATAACGTAACACATTAACTTAGTTATGGTGTTTAGTGAAGTCTTGGCTGCCTGAATAGGTCTGGAGACTTCTAATTATGTTTTACTCCCTGGCAATAAGGTGACACTTTAACATAGTTATGGTGTTTAGTGAAGTCTTGGCTGCCTGTATAGGTCTGGAGACTTCTAATTATGTTTTACTCCCTCATAACGTAACACATTAAATTAGGTATGGTGTTTAGTGAAGTCTTGGCTGCCTGTATAGGTCTGGAGACTTCTAATTATGTTTTACTCCCTCATAACGTAACACATTAACTTAGTTATGGTGTTTAGTGAAGTCTTGGCTTCCTGTATAGGTCTGGAGACTTCTAATTATGTTTTACTCCCTCATAACGTAACACATTAACTTAGTTATGGTGTTTAGTGAAATCTTGGCTGCCTGTATAGGTCTGGAGACTTCTAATTATGTTTTACTCCCTCATAACGTAACACATTAACTTAGTTATGGTGTTTAGTGAAGTCTTGGCTTCCTGTATAGGTCTGGAGACTTCTAATTATGTTTTACTCCCTCATAACGTAACACATTAACTTAGTTATGGTGTTTAGTGAAGTCTTGGCTGCCTGTATAGGTCTAGAGACTTCTAATTATGTTTTACTCCCTCATAAGGTAACACATTAACTTAGTTATGGTGTTTAGTGAAGTCTTGGCTGCCTGTATAGGTCTGGAGACTTCTAATTATGTTTTACTCCCTCATAACGTAACACATTAACTTAGTTATGGTGTTTAGTGAAATCTTGGCTGCCTGTATAGGTCTGGAGACTTCTAATTATGTTTTACTCCCTCATAACGTAACACATTAACTTAGGTATGGTGTTTAGTGAAGTCTTGGCTGCCTGTATAGGTCTGGAGACTTCTAATTATGTTTTACTCCCTGGCAATAAGGTGACACTTTAACTTCGTTATGGTGTTTAGTGAAATCTCTGGCTGCCTGTATAGGTCTGGAAACTTCTAATTATGTTTTACTCCCTCATAACATAACACATTAACTTAGGTATGGTGTTTAGTGAAGTCTTGGCTGCCTGTATAGGTCTGGAGACTTCTAATTATGTTTCACTCCCTCATAACGTAACACATTAACTTAGTTATGAGGTTTAGAGAAGTCTTGGCTGCCTGTATAGGTCTGGAGACTTCTAATTATGTTTTACTCCCTGGCAATAAGGTGACACTTTAACTTCGTTATGGTGTTTAGTGAAGTCTTGGCTGCCTGTATAGGTCTGGAGACTTCTAATTATGTTTTACTCCCTCATAACGTAACACATTAACTTAGTTATGGTGTTTAGTGATGTCTTGGCTGCCTGTATAGGTCTGGAGACTTCTAATTATGTTTTACTCCCTCATAACGTAACACATTAACTTATTTATGGTGTTTAGTGAAGTCTTGGCTGCCTGTATAGGTCTGGAGACTTCTAATTATGTTTTACTCCCTCATAGCGTAACACATTAACTTAGTTATGGTGTTTAGTGAAGTCTTGGCTGCCTGTATAGGTCTGGAGACTTCTAATTATGTTTTACTCCCTGGCAATAAGGTGACACTTCAACTTAGTTATGGTGTTTAGTGAAGTCTTGGCTGCCTGTATAGGTCTGGAGACTTCTAATTATGTTTTACTCCCTCATAACGTAACACATTAACTTAGTTATGGGGTTTAGAGAAGTCTTGGCTGCCTGTATAGGTCTGGAGACTTCTAATTATGTTTTACTCCCTCATAACATAACACATTAACTTAGTTATGGTGTGCAGTGAAGTCTTGTCTGCCTGTATAGGTCTGGAGACTTCTAATTATGTTTTACTCCCTGGCAATAAGGTGACACTTCAACTTAGTTATGGTGTTTAGTGAAGTCTTGGCTGCCTGTATAGGTCTGGAGACTTCTAATTATGTTTTACTCCCTCATAACGTAACACATTAACTTAGTTATGGGATTTAGAGAAGTCTTGGCTGCCTGTATAGGTCTGGAGACTTCTAATTATGTTTTACTCCCTCATAACGTAACACGTTAACTAAGTTATGGTGTTTAGTGAAGTCTTGGCTGCCTGTATAGGTCTGGAGACTTCTAATTATGTTTTACTCCCTCATAACGTAACACATTAACTTAGTTATGGTGTTTAGTTAAGTCTTGGCTGCCTGTATAGGTCTGCAGACTGCTAATTATGTTTTACTCCCTCATAACGTAATACATTAACTTAGTTATGGTGTTTAGTGAAGTCTTGGCTGCCTGTATAGGTCTGGAGACTTCTAATTATGTTTTACTCCCTCATAACGTAACACATTAACTTAGATATGGTGTTTAGTGAAGTCTTGGCTGCCTGTATAGTTCTGGAGACTTCTAATTATGTTTTACTCCCTCATAACGTAACACATTAACTTCGTTATGGTGTTTAGTGAAGTCTTGGCTGCCTATATTGGTCTGGAGACTTCTAATTATGTTTTACTCCCTCATAACGTAACACATTAACTTAGTTATGGTGTTTAGTGAAGTCTTGGCTGCCTGTATAGGTCTGGAGACTTCTAATTATGTTTTACTCCCTCATAACGTAACACATTAACTTATTTATGGTGTTTATTGAAGTCTTGGCTGCCTGTATAGGTCTGGAGACTTCTAATTATGTTTTACTCCCTCATAACGTAACACATTAACTTAGTTATGGTGTTTAGTGAAGTCTTGGCTGCCTGTATAGGTCTGGAGAGTTCTAATTATGTTTTACTTCCTGGCAATAAGGTGACACTTTAACATAGTTATGGTGTTTAGTGAAGTCTTGGCTGCCTGTATAGGTCTGGAGACTTCTAATTATGTTTTACTCCCTCATAACGTAACACATTAAATTAGGTATGGTGTTTAGTGAAGTCTTGGCTGCCTGTATAGGTCTGGAGACTTCTAATTATGTTTTACTCCCTCATAACGTAACACATTAACTTAGTTATGGGGTTTAGAGAAGTCTTGGCTGCCTGTATAGGTCTGGAGACTTCTAATTATGTTTTACTCCCTCATAACGTAACACATTAACTTAGTTATGGTGTTTAGTGAAGTCTTGGCTGCCTGTATAGGTCTAGAGACTTCTAATTATGTTTTACTCCCTCATAAGGTAACACATTAACTTAGTTATGGTGTTTAGTGAAGTCTTGGCTGCCTGTATAGGACTGGAGACTTCTAATTATGTTTTACTCCCTCATAACGTAACACATTAACTTAGTTATGGTGTTTAGTGAAGTCTTGGCTGCCTGTATAGGTCTGGAGACTTCTAATTATGTTTTACTCCCTGGCAATAAGGTGACACTTTAACTTAGTTATGGTGTTTAGTGGAGTCTTGGCTCCCTGTATAGGTCTGGAGACTTCTAATTATGTTTTACTCCCTCATAACGTAACACATTAACTTAGTTATGGTGTTTAGTGAAGTCTTGGCTGCCTGTATAGGTCTGGAGACTTCTAATTATGTTTTACTCCCTCATAACGTAACACATTAACTTAGTTATGGTGTTTAGTGAAGTCTTGGATGCCTGTATAGGTCTGGAGACTTCTAATTATGTTTTACTCCCTCATAACGTAACACATTAACTTAGTTATGGTGTTTAGTGAAGTCTTGGCTGCCTTATAGTTCTGGAGACTTCTAATTATGTTTTACTCCCTCATAACGTAACACATTAACTTAGTTATGGTGTTTAGTGAAGTCTTGGCTGCCTATATTGGTCTGGAGACTTCTAATTATGTTTTACTCCCTCATAACGTAACACATTAACTTAGTTATGGTGTTTAGTGAAGTCTTGGCTGCCTGTATAGGTCTGGAGACTTCTAATTATGTTTTACTTCCTCATAACGTAACACATTAACTTAGTTATGTTGTTTAGTGAAATCTTGGCTGCCTGTATAGGTCTGGAGACTTCTAATTATGTTTTACTCCCTCATAACATAACACATTAACTCAGGTATGGTGTTTAGTGAAGTCTTGGATGCCTGTATAGGTCTGGAGACATCTAATTATGCTTTACTCCCTCATAATGTAACACATTAACTTAGTTATGGTGTTTAGTGATGTCTTGGCTGCCTGTATAGGTCTAGAGACTTCTAATTATGTTTTACTCCCTCATAACGTAACACATTAACTTATTTATGGTGTTTAGTGAAGTCTTGGCTGCCTGTATAGGTCTGGAGACTTCTAATTATGTTTTACTCCCTCATAACGTAACACATGAACTTAGTTATGGGGTTTAGAGAAGTCTTGGCTGCCTGTATAGGTCTGGAGACTTCTAATTATGTTTTACTCCCTCATAACGTAACACATTAACTTAGTTATGGGGTTTAGAGAAGTCTTGGCTGCCTGTATAGGTCTGGAGACTTCTAATTATGTTTTACTCCCTCATAACGTAACACATTAACTTAGTTATGGTGTTTAGTGAAGTCTTGGCTGCCTGTATAGGTCTAGAGACTTCTAATTATGTTTTACTCCCTCATAAGGTAACACATTAACTTAGTTATGGTGTTTAGTGAAGTCTTGGCTGCCTGTATAGGTCTGGAGACTTCTAATTATGTTTTACTCCCTCATAACGTAACACATTAACTTAGTTATGGTGTTTAGTGAAGTCTTGGCTGCCTGTATAGGTCTGGAGACTTCTAATTATGTTTTACTCCCTCATAACGTAACACATTAACTTATTTATGGTGTTTAGTGAAGTCTTGGCTGCCTGTATAGGTCTGGAGACTTCTAATTATGTTTTACTCCCTCATAACGTAACACATTAACTTAGTTATGGTGTTTAGTGAAGTCTTGGCTGCCTGTATAGGTCTGGAGAGTTCTAATTATGTTTTACTCCCTGGCAATAAGGTGACACTTTAACATAGTTATGGTGTTTAGTGAAGTCTTGGCTGCCTGTATAGGTCTGGAGACTTCTAATTATGTTTTACTCCCTCATAACGTAACACATTAACTTAGTTATGGTGTTTAGTGAAGTCTTGGCTGCCTTATAGTTCTGGAGACTTCTAATTATGTTTTACTCCCTCATAACGTAACACATTAACTTAGTTATGGTGTTTAGTGAAGTCTTGGCTGCCTATATTGGTCTGGAGACTTCTAATTATGTTTTACTCCCTCATAACGTAACACATTAACTTAGTTATGGTGTTTAGTGAAGTCTTGGCTGCCTGTATAGGTCTGGAGACTTCTAATTATGTTTTACTTCCTCATAACGTAACACATTAACTTAGTTATGTTGTTTAGTGAAATCTTGGCTGCCTGTATAGGTCTGGAGACTTCTAATTATGTTTTACTCCCTCATAACATAACACATTAACTTAGGTATGGTGTTTAGTGAAGTCTTGGCTGCCTGTATAGGTCTGGAGACTTCTAATTATGTTTTACTCCCTCATAACGTAACACATTAACTTAGTTATGGGGTTTAAAGAAGTCTTGGCTGCCTGTATAGGTCTGGAGACTTCTAATTATGTTTCACTCCCTGGCAATAAGGCGACACTTTAACTTAGTTATGGTGTTTAGTGAAGTCTTGGCTGCCTGTATAGGTCTGGAGACTTCTAATTACGTTTTACTCCCTCATAACGTAACACATTAACTTAGTTATGGTGTTTAGTGAAGTCTTGGCTGCCTGTCTAGGTCTGGAGACATCTAATTATGCTTTACTCCCTCATAATGTAACACATTAACTTAGTTATGGTGTTTAGTGATGTCTTGGCTGCCTGTATAGGTCTAGAGACTTCTAATTATGTTTTACTCCCTCATAACGTAACACATTAACTTATTTATGGTGTTTAGTGAAGTCTTGGCTGCCTGTATAGGTCTGGAGACTTCTAATTATGTTTTACTCCCTCATAACGTAACACATGAACTTAGTTATGGGGTTTAGAGAAGTCTTGGCTGCCTGTATAGGTCTGGAGACTTCTAATTATGTTTTACTCCCTCATAACGTAACACATTAACTTAGTTATGGGGTTTAGAGAAGTCTTGGCTGCCTGTATAGGTCTGGAGACTTCTAATTATGTTTTACTCCCTCATAACGTAACACATTAACTTAGTTATGGTGTTTAGTGAAGTCTTGGCTGCCTGTATAGGTCTAGAGACTTCTAATTATGTTTTACTCCCTCATAAGGTAACACATTAACTTAGTTATGGTGTTTAGTGAAGTCTTGGCTGCCTGTATAGGTCTGGAGACTTCTAACTATGTTTTACTCCCTCATAACGTAACACATTAACTTAGTTATGGTGTTTAGTGAAATCTTGGCTGCCTGTATAGGTCTGGAGACTTCTAATTATGTTTTACTCCCTCATAACGTAACACATTAACTTAGGTATGGTGTTTAGTGAAGTCTTGGCTGCCTGTATAGGTCTGGAGACTTCTAATTATGTTTCACTCCCTCATAACGTAGCACATTAACTTAGTTATGAGGTTCAGAGAAGTCTTGGCTGCCTGTATAGGTCTGGAGACTTCCAATTATGTTTTACTCCCTGGCAATAAGGTGACACTTTAACTTCGTTATGGTGTTTAGTGAAGTCTTGGCTGCCTGTATAGGTCTGGAGACTTCTAATTACGTTTTACTCCCTCATAACGTAACACATTAACTTAGTTATGGTGTTTAGTGATGTCTTGGCTGCCTGTATAGGTCTGGAGACTTCTAATTATGTTTAACTCCCTCATAACGTAACACATTAACTTATTTATGGTGTTTAGTGAAGTCTTGGCTGCCTGTATAGGTCTGGAGACTACTTCTAATTATGTTTTACTCCCTCATAGCATAACACATTAACTTAGTTATGGTGTTTAGTGAAGTCTTGGCTGCCTGTATAGGTCTGGAGACTTCTAATTATGTTTTACTCCCTGGCAATAAGGTGACACTTCAACTTAGTTATGGTGTTTAGTGAAGTCTTGGCTGCCTGTATAGGTCTGGAGACTTCTAATTATGTTTTACTCCCTCATAACGCAACACATTAACTTAGTTATGGGGTTTAGAGAAGTCTTGGCTGCCTGTATAGGTCTGGAGACTTCTAATTATGTTTTACTCCCTCATAACGTAACACATTAACTTAGTTATGGTGTGTAGTGAAGTCTTGTCTGCCTGTATAGGTCTGCAGACTTCTAATTATGTTTTACTCCCTGGCAATAAGGTGACACTTCAACTTAGTTATGGTGTTTAGTGAAGTCTTGGCTGCCTGTATAGGTCTGGAGACTTCTAATTATGTTTTACTCCCTCATAACGTAACACATTAACTTAGTTATGGGATTTAGAGAAGTCTTGGCTGCCTGTATAGGTCTGGAGACTTCTAATTATGTTTTACTCCCTCATAACGTAACACATTAACTTAGTTATGGTGTTTAGTGAAGTCTTGGCTGCCTGTATAGGTCTGGAGACTTCTAATTATGTTTTACTCCCTCATAACGTAACACATTAACTTAGTTATGGTGTTTAGTGAAGTCTTGGCTGCCTGTATAGGTCTGCAGACTTCTAATTATGTTTTACTCCCTCATAACGTAACACATTAACTTAGTTATGGTGTTTAGTGAAGTCTTGGCTGCCTGTATAGGTCTGGAGACTTCTAATTATGTTTTACTCCCTCATAACGTAACACATTAACTTAGTTATGGTGTTTAGTGAAGTCTTGGCTGCCTGTATAGGTCTGGAGACTTCTAATTATGTTTTACTCCCTCATAACGTAACACATTAACTTAGTTATGGAGTTTAGTGAAGTCTTGGCTGCCTGTATAGGTCTGCAGACTTCTAATTATGTTTTACTCCCTCATAACGTAATACATTAACTTAGTTATGGTGTTTAGTGAAGTCTTGGCTGCCTGTATAGGTCTGGAGACTTCTAATTATGTTTTACTCCCTCATAACGTAACACATTAACTTAGTTATGGTGTTTAGTGAAGTCTTGGCTGCCTGTATAGTTCTGGAGACTTCTAATTATGTTTTACTCCCTCATAACGTAACACATTAACTTCGTTATGGTGTTTAGTGAAGTGTTGGCTGCCTATATTGGTCTGAAGACTTCTAATTATGTTTTACTCCCTCATAACGTAACACATTAACTTAGTTATGGTGTTTAGTGAAGTCTTGGCTGCCTGTATAGGTCTGGAGACTTCTAATTATGTTTTACTCCCTCATAACGTAACACATTAACTTATTTATGGTGTTTAGTGAAGTGTTGGCTGCCTGTATAGGTCTGGAGACTTCTAATTATGTTTTACTCCCTCATAACATAACACATTAACTTAGTTATGGTGTTTAGTGAAGTCTTGGCTGCCTGTATAGGTCTGGAGACTTCTAATTATGTTTTACTCCCTGGCAATAAGGTGACACTTTAACATAGTTATGGTGTTTAGTGAAGTCTTGGCTGCCTGTATAGGTCTGGAGACTTCTAATTATGTTTTACTCCCTCATAACGTAACACATTAAATTAGGTATGGTGTTTAGTGAAGTCCTGGCTGCCTGTATAGGTCTGGAGACTTCTAATTATGTTTTACTCCCTCATAACGTAACACATTAACTTAGGTATGGGGTTTAGAGAAGTCTTGGCTGCCTGTATAGGTCTGGAGACTTCTAATTATGTTTTACTCCCTCATAACGTAACACATTAACTTAGTTATGGTGTTTAGTGAAGTCTTGGCTGCCTGTATAGGTCTAGAGACTTCTAATTATGTTTTACTCCCTCATAAGGTAACACATTAACTTAGTTATGGTGTTTAGTGAAGTCTTGGCTGCCTGTATAGGTCTGGAGACTTCTAATTATGTTTTACTCCCTCATAACGTAACACATTAACTTAGTTATGGTGTTTAGTGAAGAATTGGCTGCCTGTATAGGTCTGGAGACTTCTAATTATGTTTTACTCCCTGGCAATAAGGTGACACTTTAACTTAGTTATGGTGTTTAGTGGATTCTTGGCTGCCTGTATAGGTCTGGAGACTTCTAATTATGTTTTACTCCCTCATAACGTAACACATTAACTTAGTTATGGTGTTTAGTGAAGTCTTGGCTGCCTGTATAGGTCTGGAGACTTCTAATTATGTTTTACTCCCTCATAACGTAACACATTAACTTAGTTATGGTGTTTAGTGAAGTCTTGGATGCCTGTATAGGTCTGGAGACTTCTAATTATGTTTTACTCCCTCATAACGTAACACATTAACTTAGTTATGGTGTTTAGTGAAGTCTTGGCAGCCTTATAGTTCTGGAGACTTCTAATTATGTTTTACTCCCTCATAACGTAACACATTAACTTAGTTATGGTGTTTAGTGAAGTCTTGGCTGCCTATATTGGTCTGGAGACTTCTAATTATGTTTTACTCCCTCATAACGTAACACATTAACTTAGTTATGGTGTTTAGTGAAGTCTTGGCTGCCTGTATAGGTCTGGAGACTTCTAATTATGTTTTACTTCCTCATAACGTAACACATTAACTTAGTTATGGTGTTTAGTGAAATCTTGGCTGCCTGTATAGGTCTGGAGACTTCTAATTATGTTTTACTCCCTCATAACATAACACATTAACTTAGGTATGGTGTTTAGTGAAGTCTTGGCTGCCTGTATAGGTCTGGAGACTTCTAATTATGTTTTACTCCCTCATAACGTAACACATTAACTTAGTTATGGGGTTTAGAGAAGTCTTGGCTGCCTGTATAGGTCTGGAGACTTCTAATTATGTTTCACTCCCAGGCAATAAGGCGACACTTTAACTTAGTTATGGTGTTTAGTGAAGTCTTGGCTGCCTGTATAGGTCTGGAGACTTCTAATTACGTTTTACTCCCTCATAACGTAACACATTAACTTAGTTATGGTGTTTAGTGAAGTCTTGGCTGCCTGTATAGGTCTGGAGACATCTAATTATGTTTTACTCCCTCATAATGTAACACATTAACTTACTTATGGTGTTTAGTGATGTCTTGGCTGCCTGTATAGGTCTAGAGACTTCTAATTATGTTTTACTCCCTCATAACGTAACACATTAACTTATTTATGGTGTTTAGTGAAGTCTTGGCTGCCTGTATAGGTCTGGAGACTTCTAATTATGTTTTACTCCCTCATAACGTAACACATGAACTTAGTTATGGGGTTTAGAGAAGTCTTGGCTGCCTGTATAGGTCTGGAGACTTCTAATTATGTTTTACTCCCTCATAACGTAACACATTAACTTAGTTATGGGGTTTAGAGAAGTCTTGGCTGCCTGTATAGGTCTGGAGACTTCTAATTATGTTTTACTCCCTCATAACGTAACACATTAACTTAGTTATGGTGTTTAGTGAAGTCTTGGCTGCCTGTATAGGTCTAGAGACTTCTAATTATGTTTTACTCCCTCATAAGGTAACACATTAACTTAGTTATGGTGTTTAGTGAAGTCTTGGCTGCCTGTATAGGTCTGGAGACTTCTAATTATGTTTTACTCCCTCATAACGTAACACATTAACTTAGTTATGGTGTTTAGTGAAATCTTGGCTGCCTGTATAGGTCTGGAGACTTCTAATTATGTTTTACTCCCTCATAACGTAACACATTAACTTAGGTATGGTGTTTAGTGAAGTCTTGGCTGCCTGTATAGGTCTGGAGACTTCTAATTATGTTTCACTCCCTCATAACGTAGCACATTAACTTAGTTATGAGGTTTAGAGAAGTCTTGGCTGCCTGTATAGGTCTGGAGACTTCCAATTATGTTTTACTCCCTGGCAATAAGGTGACACTTTAACTTCGTTATGGTGTTTAGTGAAGTCTTGGCTGCCTGTATAGGTCTGGAGACTTCCAATTACGTTTTACTCCCTCATAACGTAACACATTAACTTAGTTATGGTGTTTAGTGATGTCTTGGCTGCCTGTATAGGTCTGGAGACTTCTAATTACGTTTTACTCCCTCATAACGTAACACATTAACTTATTGATGGTGTTTAGTGAAGTCTTGGCTGCCTGTATAGGTCTGGAGACTTCTAATTATGTTTTACTCCCTCATAACGTAACACATTAACTTAGTTATGGTGTTTAGTGAAGTCTTGGCTGCCTGTATAGGTCTGGAGACTTCTAATTATGTTTTACTCCCTCATTGCGTAACACATTAACTTAGTTATGGTGTTTAGTGAAGTCTTGGCTGCCTGTATAGGTCTGGAGACTTCTAATTATGTTTTACTCCCTGGCAATAAGGTGACACTTCAACTTAGTTATGGTGTTTAGTGAAGTCTTGGCTGCCTGTATAGGTCTGGAGACTTCTAATTATGTTTTACTCCCTCATAACGTAACACATTAACTTAGTTATGGGGTTTAGAGAAGTCTTGGCTGCCTGTATAGGTATGGAGACTTCTAATTATGTTTTACTCCCTCATAACGTAACACATTAACTTAGTTATGGTGTTTAGTGAAGTCTTGGCTGCCTGTATAGGTCTGGAGACTTCTAATTATGTTTTACTCCCTCATAACGTAACACATTAACTTAGTTATGGTGTTTAGTGAAGTCTTGGCTGCCTGTATAGGTCTGCAGACTTCTAATTATGTTTTACTCCCTCATAACGTAACACATTAACTTAGTTATGGTGTTTAGTGAAGTCTTGGCTGCCTGTATAGGTCTGGAGACTTCTGATTATGTTTTACTCCCTCATAACGTAACACATTAACTTAGTTATGGTGTTTAGTGAAGTCTTGGCTGCCGGTATAGTTCTGGAGACTTCTAATTATGTTTTACTCCCTCATAACGTAACACATTAACTTAGTTATGGTGTTTAGTGAAGTCTTGGCTGCCTATATTGGTCTGGAGACTTCTAATTATGTTTTACTCCCTCATAACGTAACACATTAACTTAGTTATAGTGTTTAGTGAAGTCTTGGCTGCCTGTATAGGTCTGGAGACTTCTAATTATGTTTTACTCCCACATAACGTAACACATTAACTTAGTTATGGTGTTTAGTGAAATCTTGGCTGCCTGTATAGGTCTGGAGACTTCTAATTATGTTTTACTCCCTCATAACGTAACACATTAACTTAGGTATGGTGTTTAGTGAAGTCTTGGCTGCCTGTATAGGTCTGGAGACTTCTAATTATGTTTTAATCCCACATAACATAACACATTAACTTAGTTATGGGGTTTAGAGAAGTCTTGGCTGCCTGTATAGGTCTGGAGACTTCTAATTATGTTTTACTTCCTGGCAATAAGGTGACACTTTAACTTAGTTATGGTGTTTAGTGAAGTCTTGGCTGCCTGTATAGGTCTGGAGACTTCTAATTATGTTTTACTCCCTCATAATGTAACACATTAACTTTGTTATGGTGTTTAGTGATGTCTTGGCTGCCTGTATAGGTCTGGAGACTTCTAATTATGTTTTACTCCCTCATAACGTAACACATTAACTTATTTATGGTGTTTAGTGAAGTCTTGGCTGCCTGTATAGGTCTGGAGACTTCTAATTATGTTTTACTCCCTCATAACGTAACACATTAACTTAGTTATGCTGTTTAGTGAAGTCTTGGCTGCCTGTATAGGTCTGGAGACTTCTAATTATGTTTTACTCCCTGGCAATAAGGTGACACTTCAACTTAGTTATGGTGTTTAGTGAAGTCTTGGCTGCCTGTATAGGTCTGGAGACTTCTAATTATGTTTTACTCCCTCATAACGTAACACATTAACTTAGTTATGGTGTTTAGTGAAGTCTTGGCTGCCCTTATAGGTCTGGAGACTTCTAATTATGTTTTACTCCCTCATAACGTAACACATTAACTTAGTTATGGTGTTTAGTGAAGTCTTGGCTGCCTGTATAGGTCTGGAGACTTCTAATTATGTTTTACTCCCTGGCAATAAGGTGACACATTAACTTAGTTATGGTGTTTAGTGAAGACTTGGCTGCCTGTGTAGGTCTGGAGACTTCTAATTATGTTTTACTCCCTCATAACGTAACACATTAACTTAGTTATGGTGTTTAGTCTTGGCTGCCTGTATAGGTCTGGAGACTTCTAATTATGTTTTATTCCCTCATAATGTAACACATTAACTTAGTTATGGTGTTTAGTGAAGTCTTGGCAGCCTGTATAGGTCAGGAGACTTCTAATTATGTTTTACTCCCTCATAACCTAACACATTAACTTAGTCTTGGGGTTTAGAGAAGTCTTGGCTGCCTGTATAGGTCTGGAGACTTCTAATTATGTTTTACTCCCTGGCAATAAGGTGACACTTTAACTTAGTTATGGTGTTTAGTGAAGTCTTGGCTGCCTGTATAGGTCTGGAGACTTCTAATTATGTTTTACTCCCTCATAATGTAACACATTAACTTTGTTATGGTGTTTAGTGATGTCTTGGCTGCCTGTATAGGTCTGGAGACTTCTAATTATGTTTTACTCCCTCATAACGTAACACATTAACTTATTTATGGTGTTTAGTGAAGTCTTGGCTGCCTGTATAGGTCTGGAGACTTCTAATTATGTTTTACTCCCTCATAACGTAACACATTAACTTAGTTATGGTGTTTAGTGAAGTCTTGGCTGCCTGTATAGGTCTGGAGACTTCTAATTATGTTTTACTCCCTCATAACGTAACACATTAACTTAGTTAGGGTGTTTAGTGATGTCTTGGCTGCCTGTATAGGTCTGGAGACTTCTAATTATGTTTTACTCCCTCATAACGTAACACATTAACTTATTTATGGTGTTTAGTGAAGTCTTGGCTGCCTGTATAGGTCTGGAGACTTCTAATTATGTTTTACTCCCTCATAACGTAACACATTAACTTAGTTATGGTGTTTAGTGAAGTCTTGGCTGCCTGTATAGGTCTGGAGACTTCTAATTATGTTTTACTCCCTGGCAATAAGGTGACACTTTAACTTAGTCATGGTGTTTAGTGAAGTCTTGGCTGCCTGTATAGGTCTGGAGACTTCTAATTATGTTTTACTCCCACATAACGTAACACATTAACTTATGTATGGTGTTTAGTGAAGTCTTGGCTGCCTGTATAGGTCTGGAGACTTCTAATTATGTTTTCCTCCCTCATAACGTAACACATTAACTTAGTTATGGGGTTTATAGAAGACTTGGCTGCCTGTATAGGTCTGGAGACTTCTAATTATGTTTTACTCCCTCATAACGTAACACATTAACTTAGTTATGGTGTTTAGTGAAGTCTTTGTTGCCTGTATAGGTCTAGAGATTTCTAATTATGTTTTACTCCCTCATAACGTAACACATTAACTTACTTATGGTGTTTGGTGAAGTCTTGGCTGCCTGTATAGGTCTGGAGACTTCTAATTATGTTTTACTCCCTCATAATGTAACACATTAACTTAGTTATGGTGTTTAGTGAAATCTTGGCTGCCTGTATAGGTCTGGAGACTTCTAATTATGTTTTACTCCCTCATAACGTAACACATTAACTTAGGTATGGTGTTTAGTGAAGTCTTGGCTGCCTGTATAGGTCTGGAGACTTCTAATTATGTTTTACTCCCTGGCAATAAGGTGACACTTCAACTTAGTTATGGTGTTTAGTGAAGTCTTGGCTGCCTGTATAGGTCTGGAGACTTCTAATTATGTTTTACTCCCTCATAACGTAACACATTAACTTAGTTATGGGGCTTAGAGAAGTCTTGGCTGCCTGTATAGGTCTGGAGACTTCTAATTATGTTTTACTCCCTCATAACGTAACACATTAACTTAGTTATGGTGTTTAGTGAAGTCTTGGCTGCCTGTATAGGTCTGGAGACTTCTAATTATGTTTTACTCCCTGGCAATAAGGTGACACTTCAACTTAGTTATGGTGTTTAGTGAAGTCCTGGCTGCCTGTATAGGTCTGGAGACTTCTAATTATGTTTTACTCCCTCATAACGTAACACATTAACTTAGTTATGGGGTTTAGAGAAGTCTTGGCTGCCTGTATAGGTCTGGAGACTTCTAATTATGTTTTACTCCCTCATAACGTAACATATTAACTTAGTTATGGTGATTAGTGAAGTCTTGACTGCCTGTATAGGTCTGGAGACTTCTAATTATGTTTTACCCCCTCATAACGTAACACATTAACTTAGTTATGGTGTTTAGTGAAGTCTTGGCTGCCTGTATAGGTCTGGAGACTTCTAATTATGTTTTACTCCCTCATAACGTAACACATTAACTTAGTTATGGTGTTTAGTGAAGTCTTGGCTGCCTGTATAGTTCTGGAGACTTCTAATTATGTTTTACTCCCTCATAACGTAACACATTAACTTAGTTATGGTGTTTAGTGAAGTCTTGGCTGCCTATATTGGTCTGGAGACTTCTAATTATGTTTTACTCCCTCATAACGTAACACATTAACTTAGTTATGGTGTTTAGTGAAGTCTTGGCTGCCTGTATAGGTCTGGAGACTTCTAATTATGTTTTACTCCCACATAACGTAACACATTAACTTAGTTATGGTGTTTAGTGAAATCTTGGCTGCCTGTATAGGTCTGGAGACTTCTAATTATGTTTTACTCCCTCATAACGTAACACATTAACTTAGGTATGGTGTTTAGTGAAGTCTTGGCTGCCTGTATAGGTCTGGAGACTTCTAATTATGTTTTAATCCCACATAACATAACACATTAACTTAGTTATGGGGTTTAGAGAAGTCTTGGCTGCCTGTATAGGTCTGGAGACTTCTAATTATGTTTTACTTCCTGGCAATAAGGTGACACTTTAACTTAGTTATGGTGTTTAGTGAAGTCTTGGCTGCCTGTATAGGTCTGGAGACTTCTAATTATGTTTTACTCCCTCATAATGTAACACATTAACTTTGTTATGGTGTTTAGTGATGTCTTGGCTGCCTGTATAGGTCTGGAGACTTCTAATTATGTTTTACTCCCTCATAACGTAACATATTAACTTATTTATGGTGTTTAGTGAAGTCTTGGCTGCCTGTATAGGTCTGGAGACTTCTAATTATGTTTTACTCCCTCATAACGTAACACATTAACTTAGTTATGCTGTTTAGTGAAGTCTTGGCTGCCTGTATAGGTCTGGAGACTTCTAATTATGTTTTACTCCCTGGCAATAAGGTGACACTTCAACTTAGTTATGGTGTTTAGTGAAGTCTTGGCTGCCTGTATAGGTCTGGAGACTTCTAATTATGTTTTACTCCCTCATAACGTAACACATTAACTTAGTTATGGTGTTTAGTGAAGTCTTGGCTGCCCTTATAGGTCTGGAGACTTCTAATTATGTTTTACTCCCTCATAACGTAACACATTAACTTAGTTATGGTGTTTAGTGAAGTCTTGGCTGCCTGTATAGGTCTGGAGACTTCTAATTATGTTTTACTCCCTGGCAATAAGGTGACACATTAACTTAGTTATGGTGTTTAGTGAAGACTTGGCTGCCTGTGTAGGTCTGGAGACTTCTAATTATGTTTTACTCCCTCATAACGTAACACATTAACTTAGTTATGGTGTTTAGTGAAGTCTTGGCTGCCTGTATAGGTCTGGAGACTTCTAATTATGTTTTATTCCCTCATAATGTAACACATTAACTTAGTTATGGTGTTTAGTGAAGTCTTGGCAGCCTGTATAGGTCAGGAGACTTCTAATTATGTTTTACTCCCTCATAACGTAACACATTAACTTAGTCTTGGGGTTTAGAGAAGTCTTGGCTGCCTGTATAGGTCTGGAGACTTCTAATTATGTTTTACTCCCTGGCAATAAGGTGACACTTTAACTTAGTTATGGTGTTTAGTGAAGTCTTGGCTGCCTGTATAGGTCTGGAGACTTCTAATTATGTTTTACTCCCTCATAACGTAACACATTAACGTAGTTATGGTGTTTAGTGTTGTCTTGGCTGCCTGTATAGGTCTGGAGACTTCTAATTATGTTTTACTCCCTCATAACGTAACACATTAACTTATTTATGGTGTTTAGTGAAGTCTTGGCTGCCTGTATAGGTCTGGAGACTTCTAATTATGTTTTACTCCCTCATAACGTAACACATTAACTTAGTTATGGTGTTTAGTGAAGTCTTGGCTGCCTGTATAGGTCTGGAGACTTCTAATTATGTTTTACTCCCTCATAACGTAACACATTAACTTAGTTAGGGTGTTTAGTGATGTCTTGGCTGCCTGTATAGGTCTGGAGACTTCTAATTATGTTTTACTCCCTCATAACGTAACACATTAACTTATTTATGGTGTTTAGTGAAGTCTTGGCTGCCTGTATAGGTCTGGAGACTTCTAATTATGTTTTACTCCCTCATAACGTAACACATTAACTTAGTTATGGTGTTTAGTGAAGTCTTGGCTGCCTGTATAGGTCTGGAGACTTCTAATTATGTTTTACTCCCTGGCAATAAGGTGACACTTTAACTTAGTCATGGTGTTTAGTGAAGTCTTGGCTGCCTGTATAGGTCTGGAGACTTCTAATTATGTTTTACTCCCTCATAACGTAACACATTAACTTAGGTATGGTGTTTAGTGAAGTCTTGGCTGCCTGTATAGGTCTGGAGACTTCTAATTATGTTTTCCTCCCTCATAACGTAACACATTAACTTAGTTATTGGGTTTATAGAAGACTTGGCTGCCTGTATAGGTCTGGAGACTTCTAATTATGTTTTACTCCCTCATAACGTAACACATTAACTTAGTTATGGTGTTTAGTGAAGTCTTTGTTGCCTGTATAGGTCTAGAGATTTCTAATTATGTTTTACTCCCTCATAACGTAACACATTAACTTAGTTATGGTGTTAGGTGAAGTCTTGGCTGCCTGTATAGGTCTGGAGACTTCTAATTATGTTTTACTCCCTCATAATGTAACACATTAACTTAGTTATGGTGTTTAGTGAAATCTTGGCTGCCTGTATAGGTCTGGAGACTTCTAATTATGTTTTACTCCCTCATAACGTAACACATTAACTTAGGTATGGTGTTTAGTGATGTCTTGGCTGCCTGTATAGGTCTGGAGACTTCTAATCATGTTTTACTCCCTGGCAATAAGGTGACACTTCAACTTAGTTATGGTGTTTAGTGAAGTCTTGGCTGCCTGTATAGGTCTGGAGACTTCTAATTATGTTTTACTCCCTCATAACGTAACACATTAACTTAGTTATGGGGCTTAGAGAAGTCTTGGCTGCCTGTATAGGTCTGGAGACTTCTAATTATGTTTTACTCCCTCATAACTTAACACATTAACTTAGTTATGGTGTTTAGTGAAGTCTTGGCTGCCTGTATAGGTCTGGAGACTTCTAATTATGTTTTACTCCCTGGCAATAAGGTGACACTTCAACTTAGTTATGGTGTTTAGTGAAGTCCTGGCTGCCTGTATAGGTCTGGAGACTTCTAATTATGTTTTACTCCCCCATAACGTAACACATTAACTTAGTTATGGGGTTTAGAGAAGTCTTGGCTGCCTGTATAGGTCTGGAGACTTCTAATTATGTTTTACTCCCTCATAACGTAACATATTAACTTAGTTATGGTGATTAGTGAAGTCTTGACTGCCTGTATAGGTCTGGAGACTTCTAATTATGTTTTACTCCCTCGTAACGTAACACATTAACTTAGTTATGGTGTTTAGTGAAGTCTTGGCTGCCTGTATAGGTCTGGAGACTTCTAATTATGTTTTACTCCCTCATAACATAACACATTAACTTAGTTATGGGGTTTAGAGAAGTCTTGGCTGCCTGTATAGGTCTGGAGACTTCTAATTATGTTTTACTTCCTGGCAATAAGGTGACACTTCAACTTAGTTATGGTGTTTAGTGAAGTCTTGGCTGCCTGTATAGGTCTGGAGACTTCTAATTATGTTTTACTCCCTCATAACGTAACACATTAACTTAGTTATGGGGCTTAGAGAAGTCTTGGCTGCCTGTATAGGTCTGGAGACTTCTAATTATGTTTTACTCCCTCATAACGTAACACATTAACTTAGTTATGGTGTTTAGTGAAGTCTTGGCTGCCTGTATAGGTCTGGAGACTTCTAATTATGTTTTACTCCCTGGCAATAAGGTGACACTTCAACTTAGTTATGGTGTTTAGTGAAGTCCTGGCTGCCTGTATAGGTCTGGAGACTTCTAATTATGTTTTACTCCCTCATAACGTAACACATTAACTTAGTTATGGGGTTTAGAGAAGTCTTGGCTGCCTGTATTGGTCTGGAGACTTCTAATTATGTTTTACTCCCTCATAACGTAACACATTAACTTAGTTATGGTGTTTAGTGAAGTCTTGGCTGCCTGTATAGGTCTGGAGACTTCTAATTATGTTTTACTCCCACATAACGTAACACATTAACTTAGTTATGGTGTTTAGTGAAATCTTGGCTGCCTGTATAGGTCTGGAGACTTCTAATTATGTTTTACTCCCTCATAACGTAACACATTAACTTAGGTATGGTGTTTAGTGAAGTCTTGGCTGCCTGTATAGGTCTGGAGACTTCTAATTATGTTTTAATCCCACATAACATAACACATTAACTTAGTTATGGGGTTTAGAGAAGTCTTGGCTGCCTGTATAGGTCTGGAGACTTCTAATTATGTTTTACTTCCTGGCAATAAGGTGACACTTTAACTTAGTTATGGTGTTTAGTGAAGTCTTGGCTGCCTGTATAGGTCTGGAGACTTCTAATTATGTTTTACTCCCTCATAATGTAACACATTAACTTTGTTATGGTGTTTAGTGATGTCTTGGCTGTTTGTTTGTTTGTTTGTTGGTGGTTAACGTCACATATTTATGCACTATGGCTAATCGTGACACAACATGGAGATGAAGTCATGTTTAGTCAATCGTTGATCAACATGTTGCCCATTTTAGAGGACTTTCACCCCAAGCATTGGTGACTGGGTCCTATTTTACTAGTAAAGCGGAACTGGTTTGCCACAGTAAACAAGCGCTGCTTACTTCCCGGGGTTCCCACGGGGAGATGTCTTGGCTGCCTGTATAGGTCTGGAGACTTCTAATTATGTTTTACTCCCTCATAACGTAACACATTAACTTATTTATGGTGTTTAGTGAAGTCTTGGTTGCCTGTATAGGTCTGGAGACTTCTAATTATGTTTTACTCCCTCATAACGTAACACATTAAATTAGTTATGCTGTTTAGTGAAGTCTTGGCTGCCTGTATAGGTCTGGAGACTTCTAATTATGTTTTACTCCCTGGCAATAAAGTGACACTTCAACTTAGTTATGGTGTTTAGTGAAGTCTTGGCTGCCTGTATAGGTCTGGAGACTTCTAATTATGTTTTACTCCCTCATAACGTAACACATTAACTTAGTTATGGTGTTTAGTGAAGTCTTGGCTGCCCTTATAGGTCTGGAGACTTCTAATTATGTTTTACTCCCTCATAACGTAACACATTAACTTAGTTATGGTGTTTAGTAAAGTCTTGGCTGCCTGTATAGGTCTGGGGACTTCTAATTATGTTTTACTCCCTGGCAATAAGGTGACACATTAACTTAGTTATGGTGTTTAGTGAAGACTTGGCTGCCTGTGTAGGTCTGGAGACTTCTAATTATGTTTTACTCCCTCATAACGTAACACATTAACTTAGTTATGGTGTTTAGTCTTGGCTGCCTGTATAGGTCTGGAGACTTCTAATTATGTTTTATTCCCTCATAATGTAACACATTAACTTAGTTATGGTGTTTAGTGAAGTCTTGGCAGCCTGTATAGGTCAGGAGACTTCTAATTATGTTTTACTCCCTCATAACGTAACACATTAACTTAGTCTTGGGGTTTAGAGAAGTCTTGGCTGCCTGTATATGTCTGGAGACTTCTAATTATGTTTTACTCCCTGGCAATAAGGTGACATTTTAACTTAGTTATGGTGTTTAGTGAAGTCTTGGCTGCCTGTATAGGTCAGGAGACTTCTAATTATGTTTTACTCCCTCATAACGTAACACATTAACGTAGTTATGGTGTTTAGTGTTGTCTTGGCTGCCTGTATAGGTCTGGAGACTTCTAATTATGTTTTACTCCCTCATAACGTAACACATTAACTTATTTATGGTGTTTAGTGAAGTCTTGGCTGCCTGTATAGGTCTGGAGACTTCTAATTATGTTTTACTCCCTCATAACGTAACACATTAACTTAGTTATGGTGTTTAGTGAAGTCTTGGCTGCCTGTATAGGTCTGGAGACTTCTAATTATGTTTTACTCCCTCATAACGTAACACATTAACTTAGTTATGGTGTTTAGTGATGTCTTGGCTGCCTGTATAGGTCTGGAGACTTCTAATTATGTTTTACTCCCTCATAACGTAACACATTAACTTATTTATGGTGTTTAGTGAAGTCTTGGCTGCCTGTATAGGTCTGTAGACTTCTAATTATGTTTTACTCCCTCATAACGTAACACATTAACTTAGTTATGGTGTTTAGTGAAGTCTTGGCTGCCTGTATAGGTCTGGAGACTTCTAATTATGTTTTACTCCCTGGCAATAAGGTGACACTTTAACTTAGTTATGGTGTTTAGTGAAGTCTTGGCTGCCTGTATAGGTCTGGAGACTTCTAATTATGTTTTACTCCCTCATAACGTAACACATTAACTTAGGTATGGTGTTTAGTGAAGTCTTGGCTGCCTGTATAGGTCTGGAGACTTCTAATTATGTTTTCCTCCCTCATAACGTAACACATTAACTTAGTTATGGGGCTTATAGAAGACTTGGCTGCCTGTATAGGTCTGGAGACTTCTAATTATGTTTTACTCCCTCATAACGTAACACATTAACTTAGTTATGGTGTTTAGTGAAGTCTTTGTTGCCTGTATAGGTCTAGAGATTTCTAATTATGTTTTACTCCCTGATAACGTAACACATTAACTTAGTTATGGTGTTTGGTGAAGTCTTGGCTGCCTGTATAGGTTTGGAGACTTCTAATTATGTTTTACTCCCTCATAATGTAACACATTAACTTAGTTATGGTGTTTAGTGAAATCTTGGCTGCCTGTATAGGTCTGGAGACTTCTAATTATGTTTTACTCCCTCATAACGTAACACATTAACTTAGGTATGGTGTTTAGTGAAGTCTTGGCTGCCTGTATAGGTCTGGAGACTTCTAACTATGTTTTACTCCCTGGCAATAAGGTGACACTTCAACTTAGTTATGGTGTTTAGTGAAGTCTTGGCTGCCTGTATAGGTCTGGAGACTTCTAATTATGTTTTACTCCCTCATAACGTAACACATTAACTTAGTTATGGGGCTTAGAGAAGTCTTGGCTGCCTGTATAGGTCTGGAGACTTCTAATTATGTTTTACTCCCTCATAACGTAACACATTAACTTAGTTATGGTGTTTAGTGAAGTCTTGGCTGCCTGTATAGGTCTGGAGACTTCTAATTATGTTTTACTCCCTGGCAATAAGGTGACACTTCAACTTAGTTATGGTGTTTAGTGAAGTCCTGGCTGCCTGTATAGGTCTGGAGACTTCTAATTATGTTTTACTCCCTCATAACGTAACACATTAACTTAGTTATGGGGTTTAGAGAAGTCTTGGCTGCCTGTATAGGTCTGGAGACTTCTAATTATGTTTTACTCCCTCATAACGTAACATATTAACTTAGTTATGGTGATTAGTGAAGTCTTGACTGCCTGTATAGGTCTGGAGACTTCTAATTATGTTTTACTCCCTCGTAACGTAACACATTAACTTAGTTATGGTGTTTAGTGAAGTCTTGGCTGCCTGTATAGGTCTGCAGACTTCTAATTATGTTTTACTCCCTCATAGCGTAACACATTAAGTTAGTTATGGTGTTTACTGAAGTCTTGGCTGCCTGTATAGGTCTGGAGACTTCTAATTATGTTTTATTCCCTCATAACATAACACATTAACTTAGTTATGGTGTTTAGTGAAGTCTTGGCTGCCTGTATAGGTCTGGAGACTTCTAATTATGTTTTACTCCCTCATAACGTAACACATTAACTTAGTTATGGTGTTTAGTGAAGTCTTGGCTGCCTATATTGGTCTGGAGACTTCTAATTATGTTTTACTCCCTCATAACGTAACACATTAACTTAGTTATGGTGTTTAGTGAAGTCTTGGCTGCCTGTATACGTCTGGAGACTTCTAATTATGTTTAACTCCCTCATAACATAACACATTAACTTAGTTATGGTGTTTAGTGAAATCTTGGCTGCCTGTATAGGTCTGGAGACTTCTAATTATGTTTTACTCCCTCATAACGTAACACATTAACTTAGTTATGGTGTTTAGTGAAGTCTTGGCTGCCTGTATAGTTCTGGAGACTTCTAATTATGTTTTACTCCCTCATAACGTTACACATTAACTTAGTTATGGTGTTTAGTGAAGTCTTGGCTGCCTATATTGGTCTGGAGACTTCTAATTATGTTTTACTCCCTCATAACGTAACACATTAACTAAGTTATGGTGTTTAGAGAAGTCTTGGCTGCCTGTATAGGTCTGGAGACTTCTAATTATGTTTTACTCCCTCATAACGTAACACATTAACTTAGTGATGGTGTTTAGTGAAGTCTTGGCTGCCTGTATAGGTCTGGAGACTTCTAATTAGGTTTTACTCCCTCAAAACATAACACATTAACTTAGGTATGGGGTTTAGAGAAGTCTTGTCTGCGTGTATAGGTCTGGAGACTTCTAATTACATTTTACTCCCTCATAACGTAACACATTATATATTTATTTATTGATGTTTAAGGTCACATATTTATGCACAATGGCTAATCATGACCACGACAGTTTTACGGGTGGAGGAAGCCGGAGAACCCGGAGAGAACCAGAGAGCAACGACGAGCAGCTGCCAGCTCCCCAACATCGTAACTCCGCACTGCAGCACAGGCAGCGTTAGATTGGTTGAAGACATGCGTACCATCGACGTGCAGTACGCCGTAGTACACGGCGTCATCGTGCCCCCCCTCCCCCTCCCCCGCCCCCCCCCCCCCACGCGGTCAATGGAGATGAAGTGTCTTGCCCAAGGACACAATGCAGTTGCCGCAGGTGGGATTCGAACTGAGGACCTCTCGGCTTGCAGCCTGCACCTCTACCTACTGAGCCACCGCGCTCCCACGTAACACATTAACTTAGTTATGGTGTTTAGTAAAGTCTTGGCTGCCTGTATAGGCCTGGACACTTCTAATTATGTTTTACTCCCTGGCAATAAGGTGACTCTTCAACTTAGTTATGAGGTTTAGAGAAGTCTTGGCTGCCTGTATAGGTCTGGAAACTTCTAATTATGTTTTACTCCCTCATAACGTAACACATTAACTGAGTTATGGTGTTTAGTGAAGTCTTGGCTGCCTGTATAGGCCTGGAGACTTCTAATTATGTTTTACTCCCACATAACGTAACACATTAACTTAGTTATGGTGGTTAGTGAAGTCTTGGCTGCCTGTATAGGCCTGGAGACTTCTAATTATGTTTTACTCCCTCATAACGTAACACATTAACTTAGTTATGGTGTTTAGTGAAGTCTTGGCTGCCTGTATAGGCCTGGAGACTTCTAATTATGTTTTACTCCCTCATAACGTAACACATTAACTTAGTTATGGGGTTTAGAGAAGTCTTCGCTGCCTGTATAGGTCTGGAGACTTCTAATTATGTTTTACTCCATCATAACGTAACACATTAACTTAGTTATGGCGTTTAGTGAAGTCTTGGCTGCCTGTATAGGTCTGGAGACGTCTGATTATGTTTTACTCCCTCATAACGTAACACACTAACTTAGTTATGGTGTTCAGTGAAGTCTTGGCTGCCTGTATAGGTCTGGTGACTTCTAATTATGTTTTACTCCCTGGCAATAAGGTGACACTTTAACTTAGTTATGGTGTTTAGTGAAGTCTTGGCTGCCTGTAGAGGTCTGGAGACTTCTAATTATGTTTAACTCTCACATAACGTAACACATTAACTTAGTTATGGTGTTTAGTGAAGTCTTGGCTGCCTGTGTAGGTCTGGAGAATTCTAATTACGTTTTACTCCCTCATAACATAACACATTAACTTAGTTATGGTGTTTAGTCTTGGCTGCCTGTATAGGTCTGGAGACTTCTAATTATGTTTTATTCCCTCATAACGAAACACATTAACTTAGTTATGGGGTTTAGAGGAGTCTTGGCTGCCTGTATAGGTCTGGAGACTTCTAATTATGATTTACTCCCTCATAACGTAACACATTAACTTAGTTATGGTGTTTAGTGAAGTTTTGGCTGCCCTTATAGGTCTGGAGACTTCTAATTATGTTTTACTCCCTCATAACGTAACACATTAACTTAGTTATGGTGTTTAGTGAAGTCTTGGCTGCCTGTATAGGTCTGGATACTTCTAATTATGTTTTACTCCCTGGCAATAAGGTGACACATTAACTTAGTTATGGTGTTTAGTGAAGTCTTGGCTGCCTGTGTAGGTCTGGAGACTTCTAATTATGTTTTACTCCCTCATAACGTAACACATTAACTTAGTTATGGTGTTTAGTCTTGGCTGCCTGTATAGGTCTGGAGACTTCTAATTATGTTTTATTCCTTCATAATGTAACACATTAACTTAGTTATGGTGTTTAGTGAAGTCTTGGCAGCCTGTATTGGTAAGGAGACTTCTAATTATGTTTTACTCCCTCATAACTTAACACATTAACTTAGTTATGGGGTTTAGAGAAGTCTTGGCTGCCTGTATAGGTCTGGAGACTTCTAATTATGTTTTACTCCCTCATAAAGTAACACATTAACTTAGTTCTGGTGTTTAGTGAAGTCTTGGCTGCCTGTATAGGTCTGGAGACTTCTAATTATGTTTTCCTCCCTCATAACGTAACACATTAACTTAGTTATGGGGTTTAGAGAAGTCTTGGCTGCCTGTATAGGTCTGGAGACTTCTAATTATGATTTACTTCCTCATAACGTAACACATTAACTTAGTTATGGTGTGTAGTGAAGTCTTGGCTGCCTGTATAGGTCTCGAGACTTCTAATTATGTTTTACTCCCTCATAACGTAACACATTAACTTAGTTATGGTGTTTAGTGAAGTCTTGGCTGCCTGTATAGGTCTGGAGACTTCTAATTATGTTTTACTCCCTCATAACGTAACACATTAACTTAGTTATGGTGTTTAGTGAAGTCTTGGCTGCCTGTATAGGTCTGGAGACTTCTAATTATGTTTTACTCCCTCATAACGTAACACATTAACTTAGTTATGGAGTTTAGTGAAGTCTTGGCTGCCTGTATAGTTCTGGAGACTTCTAATTATGTTTTACTCCCTGGCAATAAGGTGACACTTTAACTTAGTTATGGTGTTTAGTGAAGTCTTGGCTGCCTGTATAGGTCTGGAGACTTCTAATTATGTTTTACTCCCTCATAACGTAACACATTAACTAAGTTATGGTGTTTAGAGAAGTCTTGGCTGCCTGTATAGGTCTGGAGACTTCTAATTATGTTTTACTCCCTCATAACGTAACACATTAACTTAGTGATGGTGTTTAGTGAAGTCTTGGCTGCCTGTATAGGTCTGGAGACTTCTAATTAGGTTTTACTCCCTCATAACGTAACACATTAACTTAATTATGGTGTTTAGTGAAGTCTTGGCTGCCTGTATAGGTCTGGAGACTTCTAATTATGTTTTACTCCCTCATAACGTAACACATTAACTTAGTTATGGTGTTTAGTGAAGTCTTGGCTGCCTGTATAGTTCTGGAGACTTCTAATTATGTTTTACTCCCTCATAACGTAACACATTAACTTAGTTATGGTGTTTAGTGAAGTCTTGGCTGCCTATATTGGTCTGGAGACTTCTAATTATGTTTTACTCCCTCATAACGTAACACATTAACTTAGTTATGGTGTTTAGTGAAGTCTTGGCTGCCTGTATAGGTCTGGAGACTTCTAATTATGTTTTACTCCCTCATAACGTAACACATTAACTTAGTTATGGTGTTTAGTGAAGTCTTGGCTGCCTGTATAGGTCTGGAGACTTCTAATTATGTTTTACTCCCTCATAATGTAACACATTAACTAAGTTATGGTGTTTAGTGAAGTCTTGGCTGCCTGTGTAGGTGTGGAGACTTTTAATTATGTTTTACTCCCTCATAACGTAACACATTAACTTAGTTATGGTGTTTAGTCTTGGCTGCCTGTGTAGGTCTGGAGACTTCTACTTATGTTTTACTCCCTCATAATGTAACACATTAACTTAGTTATGGTGTTTAGTCTTGGCTGCCTGTATAGGTCTGGAGACTTCTAATTATGTTTTATTCCCTCATAATGTAACACATTAACTTAGTTATGGTGTTTAGTGAAGTCTTGGCTGCCTGTATAGGTCTGAGGACTTCTAATTATGCTTTACTCCCTCATAACATAACACATTAACTTAGTTATGGGGTTTAGAGAAGCCTTGGCTGCCTGTATAGGTCTGGAGACTTCTAATTATGTTTTACTCCCTCATAAAGTAACACATTAACTTAGTTCTGGTGTTTAGTGAAGTCTTGGCTGCCTGTATAGGTCTGGAGACTTCTAATTATGTTTTACTCCCTCATAACGTAACACATTAACTTAGTTATGGGGTTTAGAGAAGTCTTGGCTGCCTGTATAGGTCTGGAGACTTCTAATTATGATTTACTCCCTCATAACGTAACATATTAACTTAGTTATGGTTTGTAGTGAAGTCTTGGCTGCCTGTATAGGTCTGGAGACTTCTAATTATGTTTTACTCCCTCATAACGTAACACATTAACTTAGTTATGGTGTTTAGTGAAGTCTTGGCTGCCTGTATAGGTCTGGAGACTTCTAATTATGTTTTACTCCCTGGCAATAAGGTGGCACTTTAACTTAGTTATGGTGTTTAGTGAAGTCTTGGCTGCCTGTATAGGTCTGGAGACTTCTAATTATGTTTTACTCCCTCATAACGTAACACATTAACTTAGTTATGGTGTTTAGTGAAGTCTTGGCTGCCTGTATAGGTCTGGAGACTTCTAATTATGTTTTACTCCCTCATAACGTAACACATTAACTTAGTTATGGTGTTTAGTGAAGTCTTGGCTGCCTATATTGGTCTGGAGACTTCTAATTATGTTTTACTCCCTCATAACGTAACACATTAACTTAGTTATGGTGTTTAGTGAAGTCTTGGCTGCCTGTATAGGTCTGGAGACTTCTAATTATGTTTTACTCCCCCATAACGTAACACATTAACTTAGTTATGGTGCTTAGTGAAATCTTGGCTGCCTGTATAGGTCTGGAGACTTCTAATTATGTTTTACTCCCTCATAACATAACACATTAACTTAGTCTTGGGGTTTAGAGAAGTCTTGGCTTCCTGTATAGGTCTGGAGACTTCTAATTATGTTTTACTCCCTGGCAATAAGGTGACACTTTAACTTAGTTATGGTGTTTAGTGAAGTCTTGGCTGCCTGTATAGGTCTGGAGACTTCTAATTATGTTTTACTCCCTCATAACGTAACACATTAACTTAGTTATGGTGTTTAGTGTTGTGTTGGCTGCCTGTATAGGTCTGGAGACTTCTAATTATGTTTTACTCCCTCATAATGTAACACATTAACTTATTTATGGTGTTTAGTGAAGTCTTGGCTGCCTGTATAGGTCTGGAGACTTCTAATTATGTTTTACTCCCTCATAACGTAACACATTAACTTATTTATGGTGTTTAGTGAAGTCTTGGCTGCCTGTATAGGTCTGGAGACTTCTAATTATGTTTTACTCCCTCATAACGTAACACATTAACTTAGTTATGGTGTTTAGTGAAATCTTGGCTGCCTGTATAGGTCTGGAGAATTCTAATTACGTTTTACTCCCTCATAACATAACACATTAACTTAGTTATGGTGTTTAGTCTTGGCTGCCTGTATAGGTCTGGAGACTTCTAATTATGTTTTACTCCCTCATAACGTAACACATTAACTTATTTATGGTGTTTAGTGAAGTCTTGGCTGCCTGTATAGGTCTGGAGACTTCTAATTATGTTTTACTCCCTCATAATGTAACACATTAACTTAGTTATGGTGTTTAGTGAAGTCTTGGCTGCCTGTGTAGGTCTGGAGAATTCTAATTACGTTTTACTCCCTCATAACATAACACATTAACTTAGTTATGGTGTTTAGTCTTGGCTGCCTGTATAGGTCTGGAGACTTCTAATTATGTTTTATTCCCTCATAACGAAACACATTAACTTAGTTATGGGGTTTAGAGGAGTCTTGGCTGCCTGTATAGGTCTGGAGACTTCTAATTATGATTTACTCCCTCATAACGTAACACATTAACTTAGTTATGGTGTTTAGTGAAGTTTTGGCTGCCCTTATAGGTCTGGAGACTTCTAATTATGTTTTACTCCCTCATAACGTAACACATTAACTTAGTTATGGTGTTTAGTGAAGTCTTGGCTGCCTGTATAGGTCTGGATACTTCTAATTATGTTTTACTCCCTGGCAATAAGGTGACACATTAACTTAGTTATGGTGTTTAGTGAAGTCTTGGCTGCCTGTGTAGGTCTGGAGACTTCTAATTATGTTTTACTCCCTCATAACGTAACACATTAACTTAGTTATGGTGTTTAGTCTTGGCTGCCTGTATAGGTCTGGAGACTTCTAATTATGTTTTATTCCTTCATAATGTAACACATTAACTTAGTTATGGTGTTTAGTGAAGTCTTGGCAGCCTGTATTGGTAAGGAGACTTCTAATTATGTTTTACTCCCTCATAACTTAACACATTAACTTAGTTATGGGGTTTAGAGAAGTCTTGGCTGCCTGTATAGGTCTGGAGACTTCTAATTATGTTTTACTCCCTCATAAAGTAACACATTAACTTAGTTCTGGTGTTTAGTGAAGTCTTGGCTGCCTGTATAGGACTGGAGACTTCTAATTATGTTTTCCTCCCTCATAACGTAACACATTAACTTAGTTATGGGGTTTAGAGAAGTCTAGGCTGCCTGTATAGGTCTGGAGACTTCTAATTATGATTTACTTCCTCATAACGTAACACATTAACTTAGTTATGGTGTGTAGTGAAGTCTTGGCTGCCTGTATAGGTCTCGAGACTTCTAATTATGTTTTACTCCCTCATAACGTAACACATTAACTTAGTTATGGTGTTTAGTGAAGTCTTGGCTGCCTGTATAGGTCTGGAGACTTCTAATTATGTTTTACTCCCTGGCAATAAGGTGACACTTTAACTTAGTTATGGTGTTTAGTGAAGTCTTGGCTGCCTGTATAGGTCTGGAGACTTCTAATTATGTTTTACTCCCTCATAACGTAACACATTAACTTAGTTATGGTGTTTAGTGAAGTCTTGGCTGCCTGTATAGGTCTGGAGACTTCTAATTATGTTTTACTCCCTCATAACGTAACACATTAACTTAGTTATGGAGTTTAGTGAAGTCTTGGCTGCCTGTATAGTTCTGGAGACTTCTAATTATGTTTTACTCCCTGGCAATAAGGTGACACTTTAACTTAGTTATGGTGTTTAGTGAAGTCTTGGCTGCCTGTATAGGTCTGGAGACTTCTAATTATGTTTTACTCCCTCATAACGTAACACATTAACTAAGTTATGGTGTTTAGAGAAGTCTTGGCTGCCTGTATAGGTCTGGAGACTTCTAATTATGTTTTACTCCCTCATAACGTAACACATTAACTTAGTGATGGTGTTTAGTGAAGTCTTGGCTGCCTGTATAGGTCTGGAGACTTCTAATTAGGTTTTACTCCCTCATAACGTAACACATTAACTTAATTATGGTGTTTAGTGAAGTCTTGGCTGCCTGTATAGGTCTGGAGACTTCTAATTATGTTTTACTCCCTCATAACGTAACACATTAACTTAGTTATGGTGTTTAGTGAAGTCTTGGCTGCCTGTATAGTTCTGGAGACTTCTAATTATGTTTTACTCCCTCATAACGTAACACATTAACTTAGTTATGGTGTTTAGTGAAGTCTTGGCTGCCTATATTGGTCTGGAGACTTCTAATTATGTTTTACTCCCTCATAACGTAACACATTAACTTAGTTATGGTGTTTAGTGAAGTCTTGGCTGCCTGTATAGGTCTGGAGACTTCTAATTATGTTTTACTCCCTCATAACGTAACACATTAACTTAGTTATGGTGTTTAGTGAAGTCTTGGCTGCCTGTATAGGTCTGGAGACTTCTAATTATGTTTTACTCCCTCATAATGTAACACATTAACTAAGTTATGGTGTTTAGTGAAGTCTTGGCTGCCTGTGTAGGTGTGGAGACTTTTAATTATGTTTTACTCCCTCATAACGTAACACATTAACTTAGTTATGGTGTTTAGTCTTGGCTGCCTGTGTAGGTCTGGAGACTTCTACTTATGTTTTACTCCCTCATAATGTAACACATTAACTTAGTTATGGTGTTTAGTCTTGGCTGCCTGTATAGGTCTGGAGACTTCTAATTATGTTTTATTCCCTCATAATGTAACACATTAACTTAGTTATGGTGTTTAGTGAAGTCTTGGCTGCCTGTATAGGTCTGAGGACTTCTAATTATGCTTTACTCCCTCATAACATAACACATTAACTTAGTTATGGGGTTTAGAGAAGCCTTGGCTGCCTGTATAGGTCTGGAGACTTCTAATTATGTTTTACTCCCTCATAAAGTAACACATTAACTTAGTTCTGGTGTTTAGTGAAGTCTTGGCTGCCTGTATAGGTCTGGAGACTTCTAATTATGTTTTACTCCCTCATAACGTAACACATTAACTTAGTTATGGGGTTTAGAGAAGTCTTGGCTGCCTGTATAGGTCTGGAGACTTCTAATTATGATTTACTCCCTCATAACGTAACATATTAACTTAGTTATGGTTTGTAGTGAAGTCTTGGCTGCCTGTATAGGTCTGGAGACTTCTAATTATGTTTTACTCCCTCATAACGTAACACATTAACTTAGTTATGGTGTTTAGTGAAGTCTTGGCTGCCTGTATAGGTCTGGAGACTTCTAATTATGTTTTACTCCCTGGCAATAAGGTGACACTTTAACTTAGTTATGGTGTTTAGTGAAGTCTTGGCTGCCTGTATAGGTCTGGAGACTTCTAATTATGTTTTACTCCCTCATAACGTAACACATTAACTTAGTTATGGTGTTTAGTGAAGTCTTGGCTGCCTGTATAGGTCTGGAGACTTCTAATTATGTTTTACTCCCTCATAACGTAACACATTAACTTAGTTATGGTGTTTAGTGAAGTCTTGGCTGCCTATATTGGTCTGGAGACTTCTAATTATGTTTTACTCCCTCATAACGTAACACATTAACTTAGTTATGGTGTTTAGTGAAGTCTTGGCTGCCTGTATAGGTCTGGAGACTTCTAATTATGTTTTACTCCCCCATAACGTAACACATTAACTTAGTTATGGTGCTTAGTGAAATCTTGGCTGCCTGTATAGGTCTGGAGACTTCTAATTATGTTTTACTCCCTCATAACATAACACATTAACTTAGGTATGTTGTTTAGTGAAGTCTTGGCTGCCTGTATAGGTCTGGAGACTTCTAATTATGTTTTACTCCCTCATAACATAACACATTAACTTAGTCTTGGGGTTTAGAGAAGTCTTGGCTTCCTGTATAGGTCTGGAGACTTCTAATTATGTTTTACTCCCTGGCAATAAGGTGACACTTTAACTTAGTTATGGTGTTTAGTGAAGTCTTGGCTGCCTGTATAGGTCTGGAGACTTCTAATTATGTTTTACTCCCTCATAACGTAACACATTAACTTAGTTATGGTGTTTAGTGTTGTGTTGGCTGCCTGTATAGGTCTGGAGACTTCTAATTATGTTTTACTCCCTCATAATGTAACACATTAACTTATTTATGGTGTTTAGTGAAGTCTTGGCTGCCTGTATAGGTCTGGAGACTTCTAATTATGTTTTACTCCCTCATAACGTAACACATTAACTTATTTATGGTGTTTAGTGAAGTCTTGGCTGCCTGTATAGGTCTGGAGACTTCTAATTATGTTTTACTCCCTCATAACGTAACACATTAACTTAGTTATGGTGTTTAGTGAAATCTTGGCTGCCTGTATAGGTCTGGAGACTTCTAATTATGTTTTACTCCCTCATAACGTAACACATTAACTTAGGTATGGTGTTTAGTGAAGTCTTGGCTGCCTGTATAGGTCTGGAGACTTCTAATTATGTTTCACTCCCTCATAACGTAGCACATTAACTTAGTTATGAGGTTTAGAGAAGTCTTGGCTGCCTGTATAGGTCTGGAGACTTCCAATTGTGTTTTACTCCCTGGCAATAAGGTGACACTTTAACTTCGTTATGGTGTTTAGTGAAGTCTTGGCTGCCTGTATAGGTCTGGAGACTTCTAATTACGTTTTACTCCCTCATAACGTAACACATTAACTTAGTTATGGTGTTTAGTGATGTCTTGGCTGCCTGTATAGGTCTGGAGACTTCTAATTATGTTTTACTCCCTCATAACAAAACACATTAACTTATTTATGGTGTTTATTGAAGTCTTGGCTCCCTGTATAGGTCTGGAGACTTCTAATTATGTTTTACTCCCTCATAACGTAACACATTAACTTAGTTATGGTGTTTAGTGAAGTCTTGGCTGCCTGTATAGGTCTGGAGACTTCTAATTATGTTTTACTCCCTCATAGCGTAACACATTAACTTAGTTATGGTGTTTAGCGAAGTCTTGGCTGCCTGTATAGGTCTGGAGACTTCTAATTATGTTTTACTCCCTGGCAATAAGGTGACACTTCAACTTAGTTATGGTGTTTAGTGAAGTCTTGGCTGCCTGTATAGGTCTGGAGACTTCTAATTATGTTTTACTCCCTCATAACGTAACACATTAACTTAGTTATGGGGTTTAGAGAAGTCTTGGCTGCCTGTATAGGTCTGGAGACTTCTAATTATGTTTTACTCCCTCATAACGTAACACATTAACTTAGTTATGGTGTGTAGTGAAGTCTTGTCTGCCTGTATAGGTCTGGAGACTTCTAATTATGTTTTACTCCCTGGCAATAAGGTGACACTTCAACTTAGTTATGGTGTTTAGTGAAGTCTTGGCTGCCTGTATAGGTCTGGAGACTTCTAATTATGTTTTACTCCCTCATAACGTAACACATTAACTTAGTTATGGGATTTAGAGAAGTCTTGGCTGCCTGTATAGGTCTGGAGACTTCTAATTATGTTTTACTCCCTCATAACGTAACACATTAACTTAGTTATGGTGTTTAGTGAAGTCTTGGCTGCCTGTATAGGTCTGGAGACTTCTAATTATGTTTTACTCCCTCATAACGTAACACATTAACTTAGTTATGGTGTTTAGTGAAGTCTTGGCTGCCTGTATAGGTCTGCATACTTCTAATTATGTTTTACTCCCTCATAACGTAACACATTAACTTAGTTATGGTGTTTAGTGAAGTCTTGGCTGCCTGTATAGGTCTGGAGACTTCTAATTATGTTTTACTCCCTCATAACTTAACACATTAACTTAGTTATGGTGTTTAGTGAAGTCTTGGCTGCCTGTATAGTTCTGGAGACTTCTAATTATGTTTTACTCCCTCATAACGTAACACATTAACTTAGTTATGGTGTTTAGTGAAGTCTTGGCTGCCTATATTGGTCTGGAGACTTCTAATTATGTTTTACTCCCTCATAACGTAACACATTAACTTAGTTATGGTGTTTAGTGAAGTCTTGGCTGCCTGTATAGGTCTGGAGACTTCTAATTATGTTTTACTCCCACATAACGTAACACATTAACTTAGTTATGGTGTTTAGTGAAATCTTGGCTGCCTGTATAGGTCTGGAGACTTCTAATTATGTTTTACTCCCTCATAACGTAACACATTAACTTAGGTATGGTGTTTAGTGAAGTCTTGGCTGCCTGTATAGGTCTGGAGACTTCTAATTATGTTTTACTCCCTCATAACGTAACACATTAACTTAGTTATGGTGTTTAGTGAAGTCTTGGCTGCCTGTATAGTTCTGGAGACTTCTAATTATGTTTTACTCCCTGGCAATAAGGTGACACTTTAACTTAGTTATGGTGTTTAGTGAAGTCTTGGCTGCCTGTATAGGTCTGGAGACTTCTAATTATGTTTTACTCCCTCATAACGTAACACATTAACTAAGTTATGGTGTTTAGAGAAGTCTTGGCTGCCTGTATAGGTCTGGAGACTTCTAATTATGTTTTACTCCCTCATAACGTAACACATTAACTTAGTGATGGTGTTTAGTGAAGTCTTGGCTGCCTGTATAGGTCTGGAGACTTCTAATTAGGTTTTACTCCCTCATAACGTAACACATTAACTTAATTATGGTGTTTAGTGAAGTCTTGGCTGCCTGTATAGGTCTGGAGACTTCTAATTATGTTTTACTCCCTCATAACGTAACACATTAACTTAGTTATGGTGTTTAGTGAAGTCTTGGCTGCCTGTATAGTTCTGGAGACTTCTAATTATGTTTTACTCCCTCATAACGTAACACATTAACTTAGTTATGGTGTTTAGTGAAGTCTTGGCTGCCTATATTGGTCTGGAGACTTCTAATTATGTTTTACTCCCTCATAACATAACACATTAACTTAGTTATGGTGTTTAGTGAAGTCTTGGCTGCCTGTATAGGTCTGGAGACTTCTAATTATGTTTTACTCCCTCATAACATAACACATTAACTTAGTTATGGTGTTTAGTGAAGTCTTGGCTGCCTGTATAGGTCTGGAGACTTCTAATTATGTTTTACTCCCCCATAACGTAACACATTAACTTAGTTATGGTGTTTAGTGAAGTCTTGGCTGCCTGTATAGGTCTGGAGACTTCTAATTATGTTTTACTCCCCCATAACGTAACACATTAACTTAGCTATGGTGTTTAGTGATGTATTGGCTGCCTGTATAGGTCTGGAGACTTCTAATTATGTTTTACTCCCTCATAACGTAACACATTAACTTAGTTATGGTGTTTATTGAAGTCATGGCTGCCTGTATACGTCTGGAGACTTCTAATTATGTTTTACTCCCTCATAATGTAACACATTAACTAAGTTATGGTGTTTAGTGAAGTCTTGGCTGCCTGTGTAGGTCTGGAGACTTCTAATTATGTTTTACTCCCTCATAACGTAACACATTAACTTAGTTATGGTGTTTAGTCTTGGCTGCCTGTGTAGGTCTGGAGACTTCTAATTATGTTTTACTCCCTCATAACGTAACACATTAACTTAGTTATGGTGTTTAGTCTTGGCTGCCTGTATAGGTCTGGAGACTTCTAATTATGTTTTATTCCCTCATAATGTAACACATTAACTTAGTTATGGTGTTTAGTGAAGTCTTGGCTGCCTGTATAGGTCTGAGGACTTCTAATTATGCTTTACTCCCTCATAACATAACACATTAACTTAGTTATGGGGTTTAGAGAAGTCTTGGCTGCCTGTATAGGTCTGGAGACTTCTAATTATGTTTTACTCCCTCATAAAGTAACACATTAACTTAGTTCTGGTGTTTAGTGAAGTCTTGGCTGCCTGTATAGGTCTGGAGACTTCTAATTATGTTTTACTCCCTCATAACGTAACACATTAACTTAGGTATGGTGTTTAGTGAAGTCTTGGCTGCCTGTATAGGTCTGGAGACTTCTAATTATGTTTTACTCCCCCATAACGTAACACATTAACTTAGTTATGGGGTTTAGAGAAGTCTTGGCTGCCTGCATAGGTCTGGAGACTTCTAATTATGTTTTACTCCCTCATAATGTAACACATTAACTAAGTTATGGTGTTTAGTGAAGTCTTGGCTGCCTGTGTAGGTCTGGAGACTTCTAATTATGTTTTACTCCCTCATAACGTAACACATTAACTTAGTTATGGTGTTTAGTCTTGGCTGCCTGTGTAGGTCTGGAGACTTCTAATTATGTTTTACTCCCTCATAACGTAACACATTAACTTAGTTATGGTGTTTAGTCTTGGCTGCCTGTATAGGTCTGGAGACTTCTAATTATGTTTTATTCCCTCATAATGTAACACATTAACTTAGTTATGGTGTTTAGTGAAGTCTTGGCTGCCTGTATAGGTCTGAGGACTTCTAATTATGCTTTACTCCCTCATAACATAACACATTAACTTAGTTATGGGGTTTAGAGAAGTCTTGGCTGCCTGTATAGGTCTGGAGACTTCTAATTATGTTTTACTCCCTCATAAAGTAACACATTAACTTAGTTCTAGTGTTTAGTGAAGTCTTGGCTGCCTGTATAGGTCTGGAGACTTCTAATTATGTTTTACTCCCTCATAACGTAACACATTAACTTAGTTATGGGGTTTAGAGAAGTCTTGGCTGCCTGTATAGGTCTGGAGACTTCTAATTATGATTTACTCCCTCATAACGTAACACATTAACTTAGTTATGGTTTGTAGTGAAGTCTTGGCTGCCTGTATAGGTCTGGAGACTTCTAATTATGTTTTACTCCCTCATAACGTAACACATTAACTTAGTTATGGTGTTTAGTGAAGTCTTGGCTGCCTGTATAGGTCTGGAGACTTCTAATTATGTTTTACTCCCTGGCAATAAGGTGACACTTTAACTTAGTTATGGTGTTTAGTGAAGTCTTGGCTGCCTGTATAGGTCTGGAGACTTCTAATTATGTTTTACTCCCTCATAACGTAACACATTAACTTAGTTATGGTGTTTAGTGAAGTCTTGGCTGCCTGTATAGGTCTGGAGACTTCTAATTATGTTTTACTCCCTCATAACGTAACACATTAACTTAGTTATGGTGTTTAG
The DNA here is from genome assembly GCA_031216915.1 of Pictodentalium vernedei. Taxonomy (NCBI): domain Eukaryota; kingdom Metazoa; phylum Mollusca; class Scaphopoda; order Dentaliida; family Dentaliidae; genus Pictodentalium; species Pictodentalium vernedei. The sequence goes on along the minus strand of CM062294.1, from coordinate 562,223,941 downwards.
TGAAGTCTTGGCTGCCTATATTCGTCTGGAGACTTCTAATTATGTTTTACTCCCTCATAACGTAACACATTAACTTAGTTATGGTGTTTAGTGAAGTCTTGGCTGCCTGTATAGGTCTGGAGACTTCTAATTATGTTTTACTCCCCCATAACGTAACACATTAACTTAGTTATGGTGCTTAGTGAAATCTTGGCTGCCTGTATAGGTCTGGAGACTTCTAATTATGTTTTACTCCCTCATAACATAACACATTAACTTAGGTATGGTGTTTAGTGAAGTCTTGGCTGCCTGTATAGGTCTGGAGACTTCTAATTATGTTTTACTCCCTCATAACATAACACATTAACTTAGTCTTGGGGTTTAGAGAAGTCTTGGCTGCCTGTATAGGTCTGGAGACTTCTAATTATGTTTTACTCCCTGGCAATAAGGTGACACTTTAACTTAGTTATGGTGTTTAGTGAAGTCTTGGCTGCCTGTATAGGTCTGGAGACTTCTAATTATGTTTTACTCCCTCATAACGTAACACATTAACTTAGTTATGGTGTTTAGTGTTGTCTTGGCTGCCTGTATAGGTCTGGAGACTTCTAATTATGTTTTACTCCCTCATAACGTAACACATTAACTTATTTATGGTGTTTAGTGAAGTCTTGGCTGCCTGTATAGGTCTGGAGACTTCTAATTATGTTTTACTCCCTCATAACGTAACACATTAACATATTTATGGTGTTTAGTGAAGTCTTGGCTGCCTGTATAGGTCTGGAGACTTCTAATTATGTTTTACTCCCTCATAACGTAACACATTAACTTAGTTATGGTGTTTAGTGAAATCTTGGCTGCCTGTATAGGTCTGGAGACTTCTAATTATGTTTTACTCCCTCATAACGTAACACATTAACTTAGGTATGGTGTTTAGTGAAGTCTTGGCTGCCTGTATAGGTCTGGAGACTTCTAATTATGTTTCACTCCCTCATAACGTAGCACATTAACTTAGTTATGAGGTTTAGAGAAGTCTTGGCTGCCTGTATAGGTCTGGAGACTTCCAATTATGTTTTACTCCCTGGCAATAAGGTGACACTTTAACTTCGTTATGGTGTTTAGTGAAGTCTTGGCTGCCTGTATAGGTCTGGAGACTTCTAATTACGTTTTACTCCCTCATAACATAACACATTAACTTAGTTATGGTGTTTAGTGATGTCTTGGCTGCCTGTATAGGTCTGGAGACTTCTAATTATGTTTTACTCCCTCATAACGTAACACATTAACTTATTTATGGTGTTTAGTGAAGTCTTGGCTGCCTGTATAGGTCTGGAGACTTCTAATTATGTTTTACTCCCTCATAACGTAACACACTAACTTAGTTATGGTGTTTAGTGAAGTCTTGGCTGCCTGTATAGGTCTGGAGACTTCTAATTATGTTTTACTCCCTCACAGCGTAACACATTAACTTAGTTATGGTGTTTAGTGAAGTCTTGGCTGCCTGTATAGGTCTGGAGACTTCTAATTATGTTTTACTCCCTGGCAATAAGGTGACACTTCAACTTAGTTATGGTGTTTAGTGAAGTCTTGGCTGCCTGTATAGGTCTGGAGACTTCTAATTACGTTTTACTCCCTCATAACGTAACACATTAACTTAGTTATGGGGTTTAGAGAAGTCTTGGCTGCCTGTATAGGTCTGGAGACTTCTAATTATGTTTTACTCCCTCATAACGTAACACATTAACTTAGTTATGGTGTGTAGTGAAGTCTTGTCTGCCTGTATAGGTCTGGAGACTTCTAATTATGTTTTACTCCCTGGCAATAAGGTGACACTTCAACTTAGTTATGGTGTTTAGTGAAGTCTTGGCTGCCTGTATAGGTCTGGAGACTTCTAATTATGTTTTACTCCCTCATAACGTAACACATTAACTTAGTTATGGGATTTAGAGAAGTCTTGGCTGCCTGTATAGGTCTGGAGACTTCTAATTATGTTTTACTCCCTCATAACGTAACACATTAACTTAGTTATGGTGTTTAGTGAAGTCTTGGCTGCCTGTATAGGTCTGGAGACTTCTAATTATGTTTTACTCCCTCATAACGTAACACATTAACTTAGTTATGGTGTTTAGTGAGGTCTTGGCTGCCTGTATAGGTCTGGAGACTTCTAATTATGTTTTACTCCCTCATAACGTAACACATTAACTTAGTTATGGTGTTTAGTGAAGTCTTGGCTGCCTGTATAGTTCTGGAGACTTCTAATTATGTTTTACTCCCTCATAACGTAACACATTAACTTAGTTATGGTGTTTAGTGAAGTCTTGGCTGCCTATATTGGTCTGGAGACTTCTAATTATGTTTTACTCCCTCATAACGTAACACATTAACTTAGTTATGGTGTTTAGTGAAGTCTTGGCTGCCTGTATAGGTCTGGAGACTTCTAATTATGTTTTACTCCCACATAACGTAACACATTAACTTAGTTATGGTGTTTAGTGAAATCTTGGCTGCCTGTATAGGTCTGGAGACTTCTAATTATGTTTTACTCCCTCATAACGTAACACATTAACTTAGGTATGGTGTTTAGTGAAGTCTTGGCTGCCTGTATAGGTCTGGAGACTTCTAATTATGTTTTCCTTTCTGGCAATAAGGTGACACTTTAACTTAGTTATGGTGTTTAGTGAAGTCTTGGCTGCCTGTATAGGTCTGGAGACTTCTAATTATGTTTTACTCCCTCATAATGTAACACATTAACTTTGTTATGGTGTTTAGTGATGTCTTGGCTGCCTGTATAGGTCTGGAGACTTCTAATTATGTTTTACTCCCTCATAACGTAACACATTAACTTATTTATGGTGTTTAGTGAAGTCTTGGCTGCCTGTATAGGTCTGGAGACTTCTAATTATGTTTTACTCCCTCATAACGTAACACATTAACTTAGTTATGCTGTTTAGTGAAGTCTTGGCTGCCTGTATAGGTCTGGAGACTTCTAATTATGTTTTACTCCCTGGCAATAAGGTGACACTTCAACTTAGTTATGGTGTTTAGTGAAGTCTTGGCTGCCTGTATAGGTCTGGAGACTTCTAATTATGTTTTACTCCCTCATAACGTAACACATTAACTTAGTTATGGTGTTTAGTGAAGTCTTGGCTGCCCTTATAGGTCTGGAGACTTCTAATTATGTTTTACTCCCTCATAACGTAACACATTAACTTAGTTATGGTGTTTAGTGAAGTCTTGGCTGCCTGTATAGGTCTGGAGACTTCTAATTATGTTTTACTCCCTGGCAATAAGGTGACACATTAACTTAGTTATGGTGTTTAGTGAAGACTTGGCTGCCTGTGTAGGTCTGGAGACTTCTAATTATGTTTTACTCCCTCATAACGTAACACATTAACTTAGTTATGGTGTTTAGTCTTGGCTGCCTGTATAGGTCTGGAGACTTCTAATTATGTTTTATTCCCTCATAATGTAACACATTAACTTAGTTATGGTGTTTAGTGAAGTCTTGGCAGCCTGTATAGGTCAGGAGACTTCTAATTATGTTTTACTCCCTCATAACGTAACACATTAACTTAGTCTTGGGGTTTAGAGAAGTCTTGGCTGCCTGTATAGGTCTGGAGACTTCTAATTATGTTTTACTCCCTGGCAATAAGGTGACACTTTAACTTAGTTATGGTGTTTAGTGAAGTCTTGGCTGCCTGTATAGGTCTGGAGACTTCTAATTATGTTTTACTCCCTCATAACGTAACACATTAACTTATTTATGGTGTTTAGTGAAGTCTTGGCTGCCTGTATAGGTCTGGAGACTTCTAATTATGTTTTACTCCCTCATAACGTAACACATTAACTTAGTTATTGTGTTTAGTGAAGTCTTGGCTGCCTGTATAGGTCTGGAGACTTCTAATTATGTTTTACTCCCTCATAACGTAACACATTAACTTAGTTATGGTGTTTAGTGATGTCTTGGCTGCCTGTATAGGTCTAGAGGCTTCTAATTATGTTTTACTCCCTCATAACGTAACACATTAACTTATTTATGGTGTTTAGTGAAGTCTTGGCTGCCTGTATAGGTCTGGAGACTTCTAATTATGTTTTACTCCCTCATAACGTAACACATTAACTTAGTTATGGTGTTTAGTGAAGTCTTGGCTGCCTGTATAGGTCTGGAGACTTCTAATTATGTTTTACTCCCTGGCAATAAGGTGACACTTTAACTTAGTCATGGTGTTTAGTGAAGTCTTGGCTGCCTGTATAGGTCTGGAGACTTCTAATTATGTTTTACTCCCTCATAACGTAACACATTAACTTAGTTATGGTGTTTAGTGAAATCTTGGCTGCCTGTATAGGTCTGGAGACTTCTAATTATGTTTTACTCCCTCATAACGTAACACATTAACTTAGGTATGGTGTTTAGTGAAGTCTTGGCTGCCTGTATAGGTCTGGAGACTTCTAATTATGTTTTACTTTCTGGCAATAAGGTGACACTTTAACTTAGTTATGGTGTTTAGTGAAGTCTTGGCTGCCTGTATAGGTCTGGAGACTTCTAATTATGTTTTACTCCCTCATAATGTAACACATTAACTTTGTTATGGTGTTTAGTGATGTCTTGGCTGCCTGTATAGGTCTGGAGACTTCTAATTATGTTTTACTCCCTCATAACGTAACACATTAACTTATTTATGGTGTTTAGTGAAGTCTTGGCTGCCTGTATAGGTCTGGAGACTTCTAATTATGTTTTACTCCCTCATAACGTAACACATTAACTTAGTTATGCTGTTTAGTGAAGTCTTGGCTGCCTGTATAGGTCTGGAGACTTCTAATTATGTTTTACTCCCTGGCAATAAGGTGACACTTCAACTTAGTTATGGTGTTTAGTGAAGTCTTGGCTGCCTGTATAGGTCTGGAGACTTCTAATTATGTTTTACTCCCTCATAACGTAACACATTAACTTAGTTATGGTGTTTAGTGAAGTCTTGGCTGCCCTTATAGGTCTGGAGACTTCTAATTATGTTTTACTCCCTCATAACGTAACACATTAACTTAGTTATGGTGTTTAGTGAAGTCTTGGCTGCCTGTATAGGTCTGGAGACTTCTAATTATGTTTTACTCCCTGGCAATAAGGTGACACATTAACTTAGTTATGGTGTTTAGTGAAGACTTGGCTGCCTGTGTAGGTCTGGAGACTTCTAATTATGTTTTACTCCCTCATAACGTAACACATTAACTTAGTTATGGTGTTTAGTCTTGGCTGCCTGTATAGGTCTGGAGACTTCTAATTATGTTTTATTCCCTCATAATGTAACACATTAACTTAGTTATGGTGTTTAGTGAAGTCTTGGCAGCCTGTATAGGTCAGGAGACTTCTAATTATGTTTTACTCCCTCATAACGTAACACATTAACTTAGTCTTGGGGTTTAGAGAAGTCTTGGCTGCCTGTATAGGTCTGGAGACTTCTAATTATGTTTTACTCCCTGGCAATAAGGTGACACTTTAACTTAGTTATGGTGTTTAGTGAAGTCTTGGCTGCCTGTATAGGTCTGGAGACTTCTAATTATGTTTTACTCCCTCATAACGTAACACATTAACTTATTTATGGTGTTTAGTGAAGTCTTGGCTGCCTGTATAGGTCTGGAGACTTCTAATTATGTTTTACTCCCTCATAACGTAACACATTAACTTAGTTATTGTGTTTAGTGAAGTCTTGGCTGCCTGTATAGGTCTGGAGACTTCTAATTATGTTTTACTCCCTCATAACGTAACACATTAACTTAGTTATGGTGTTTAGTGATGTCTTGGCTGCCTGTATAGGTCTAGAGGCTTCTAATTATGTTTTACTCCCTCATAACGTAACACATTAACTTATTTATGGTGTTTAGTGAAGTCTTGGCTGCCTGTATAGGTCTGGAGACTTCTAATTATGTTTTACTCCCTCATAACGTAACACATTAACTTAGTTATGGTGTTTAGTGAAGTCTTGGCTGCCTGTATAGGTCTGGAGACTTCTAATTATGTTTTACTCCCTGGCAATAAGGTGACACTTTAACTTAGTCATGGTGTTTAGTGAAGTCTTGGCTGCCTGTATAGGTCTGGAGACTTCTAATTATGTTTTACTCCCTCATAACGTAACACATTAACTTAGTTATGGTGTTTAGTGAAATCTTGGCTGCCTGTATAGGTCTGGAGACTTCTAATTATGTTTTACTCCCTCATAACGTAACACATTAACTTAGGTATGGTGTTTAGTGAAGTCTTGGCTGCCTGTATAGGTCTGGAGACTTCTAATTATGTTTCACTCCCTCATAACGTAGCACATTAACTTAGTTATGAGGTTTAGAGAAGTCTTGGCTGCCTGTATAGGTCTGGAGACTTCCAATTATGTTTTACTCCCTGGCAATAAGGTGACACTTTAACTTCGTTATGGTGTTTAGTGAAGTCTTGGCTGCCTGTATAGGTCTGGGGACTTCTAATTACGTTTTACTCCCTCATAACATAACACATTAACTTAGTTATGGTGTTTAGTGATGTCTTGGCTGCCTGTATAGGTCTGGAGACTTCTAATTATGTTTTACTCCCTCATAACGTAACACATTAACTTATTTATGGTGTTTAGTGAAGTCTTGGCTGCCTGTATAGGTCTGGAGACTTCTAATTATGTTTTACTCCCTCATAGCGTAACACATTAACTTAGTTATGGTGTTTAGTGAAGTCTTGGCTGCCTGTATAGGTCTGGAGACTTCTAATTATGTTTTACTCCCTGGCAATAAGGTGACACTTCAACTTAGTTATGGTGTTTAGTGAAGTCTTGGCTGCCTGTATAGGTCTGGAGACTTCTAATTATGTTTTACTCCCTCATAACGTAACACATTAACTTAGTTATGGGGTTTAGAGAAGTCTTGGCTGCCTGTATAGGTCTGGAGACTTCTAATTATGTTTTACTCCCTCATAACGTAACACATTAACTTAGTTATGGTGTTTAGTGAAGTCTTGGCTGCCTGTATAGGTCTGGAGACTTCTAATTATGTTTTACTCCCTCATAACGTAACACATTAACTTAGTTATGGGATTTAGAGAAGTCTTGGCTGCCTGTATAGGTCTGGAGACTTCTAATTATGTTTTACTCCCTCATAACGTAACACATTAACTTAGTTATGGTGTTTAGTGAAGTCTTGGCTGCCTGTATAGGTCTGGAGACTTCTAATTATGTTTTACTCCCTGGCAATAAGGTGACACTTCAACTTAGTTATGGTGTTTAGTGAAGTCTTGGCTGCCTGTATAGGTCTGGAGACTTCTAATTATGTTTTACTCCCTCATAACGTAACACATTAACTTAGTTATGGGATTTAGAGAAGTCTTGGCTGCCTGTATAGGTCTGGAGACTTCTAATTATGTTTTACTCCCTCATAACGTAACACATTAACTTAGTTATGGTGTTTAGTGAAGTCTTGGCTGCCTGTATAGGTCTGGAGACTTCTAATTATGTTTTACTCCCTCATAACGTAACACATTAACTTAGTTATGGTGTTTAGTGAGGTCTTGGCTGCCTGTATAGGTCTGGAGACTTCTAATTATGTTTTACTCCCTCATAACGTAACACATTAACTTAGTTATGGTGTTTAGTGAAGTCTTGGCTGCCTGTATAGTTCTGGAGACTTCTAATTATGTTTTACTCCCTCATAACGTAACACATTAACTTAGTTATGGTGTTTAGTGAAGTCTTGGCTGCCTATATTGGTCTGGAGACTTCTAATTATGTTTTACTCCCTCATAACGTAACACATTAACTTAGTTATGGTGTTTAGTGAAGTCTTGGCTGCCTGTATAGGTCTGGAGACTTCTAATTATGTTTTACTCCCACATAACGTAACACATTAACTTAGTTATGGTGTTTAGTGAAATCTTGGCTGCCTGTATAGGTCTGGAGACTTCTAATTATGTTTTACTCCCTCATAACGTAACACATTAACTTAGGTATGGTGTTTAGTGAAGTCTTGGCTGCCTGTATAGGTCTGGAGACTTCTAATTATGTTTTAATCCCACATAACATAACACATTAACTTAGTTATGGGGTTTAGAGAAGTCTTGGCTGCCTGTATAGGTCTGGAGACTTCTAATTATGTTTTACTTTCTGGCAATAAGGTGACACTTTAACTTAGTTATGGTGTTTAGTGAAGTCTTGGCTGCCTGTATAGGTCTGGAGACTTCTAATTATGTTTTACTCCCTCATAATGTAACACATTAACTTTGTTATGGTGTTTAGTGATGTCTTGGCTGCCTGTATAGGTCTGGAGACTTCTAATTATGTTTTACTCCCTCATAACGTAACACATTAACTTATTTATGGTGTTTAGTGAAGTCTTGGCTGCCTGTATAGGTCTGGAGACTTCTAATTATGTTTTACTCCCTCATAACGTAACACATTAACTTAGTTATGCTGTTTAGTGAAGTCTTGGCTGCCTGTATAGGTCTGGAGACTTCTAATTATGTTTTACTCCCTGGCAATAAGGTGACACTTCAACTTAGTTATGGTGTTTAGTGAAGTCTTGGCTGCCTGTATAGGTCTGGAGACTTCTAATTATGTTTTACTCCCTCATAACGTAACACATTAACTTAGTTATGGTGTTTAGTGAAGTCTTGGCTGCCCTTATAGGTCTGGAGACTTCTAATTATGTTTTACTCCCTCATAACGTAACACATTAACTTAGTTATGGTGTTTAGTGAAGTCTTGGCTGCCTGTATAGGTCTGGAGACTTCTAATTATGTTTTACTCCCTGGCAATAAGGTGACACATTAACTTAGTTATGGTGTTTAGTGAAGACTTGGCTGCCTGTGTAGGTCTGGAGACTTCTAATTATGTTTTACTCCCTCATAACGTAACACATTAACTTAGTTATGGTGTTTAGTCTTGGCTGCCTGTATAGGTCTGGAGACTTCTAATTATGTTTTATTCCCTCATAATGTAACACATTAACTTAGTTATGGTGTTTAGTGAAGTCTTGGCAGCCTGTATAGGTCAGGAGACTTCTAATTATGTTTTACTCCCTCATAACGTAACACATTAACTTAGTCTTGGGGTTTAGAGAAGTCTTGGCTGCCTGTATAGGTCTGGAGACTTCTAATTATGTTTTACTCCCTGGCAATAAGGTGACACTTTAACTTAGTTATGGTGTTTAGTGAAGTCTTGGCTGCCTGTATAGGTCTGGAGACTTCTAATTATGTTTTACTCCCTCATAACGTAACACATTAACGTAGTTATGGTGTTTAGTGTTGTCTTGGCTGCCTGTATAGGTCTGGAGACTTCTAATTATGTTTTACTCCCTCATAACGTAACACATTAACTTATTTATGGTGTTTAGTGAAGTCTTGGCTGCCTGTATAGGTCTGGAGACTTCTAATTATGTTTTACTCCCTCATAACGTAACACATTAACTTAGTTATTGTGTTTAGTGAAGTCTTGGCTGCCTGTATAGGTCTGGAGACTTCTAATTATGTTTTACTCCCTCATAACGTAACACATTAACTTAGTTATGGTGTTCAGTGATGTCTTGGCTGCCTGTATAGGTCTGGAGGCTTCTAATTATGTTTTACTCCCTCATAACGTAACACATTAACTTATTTATGGTGTTTAGTGAAGTCTTGGCTGCCTGTATAGGTCTGGAGACTTCTAATTATGTTTTACTCCCTCATAATGTAACACATTAACTTAGTTATGGTGTTTAGTGAAGTCTTGGCTGCCTGTATAGGTCTGGAGACTTCTAATTATGTTTTACTCCCTGGCAATAAGGTGACACTTTAACTTAGTCATGGTGTTTAGTGAAGTCTTGGCTGCCTGTATAGGTCTGGAGACTTCTAATTATGTTTTACTCCCTCATAACGTAACACATTAACTTAGGTATGGTGTTTAGTGAAGTCTTGGCTGCCTGTATAGGTCTGGAGACTTCTAATTATGTTTTCCTCCCTCATAACGTAACACATTAACTTAGTTATGGGGTTTATAGAAGACTTGGCTGCCTGTATAGGTCTGGAGACTTCTAATTATGTTTTACTCCCTCATAACGTAACACATTAACTTAGTTATGGTGTTTAGTGAAGTCTTTGTTGCCTGTATAGGTCTAGAGATTTCTAATTATGTTTTACTCCCTCATAACGTAACACATTAACTTAGTTATGGTGTTTGGTGAAGTCTTGGCTGCCTGTATAGGTCTGGAGACTTCTAATTATGTTTTACTCCCTCATAATGTAACACATTAACTTAGTTATGGTGTTTAGTGAAATCTTGGCTGCCTGTATAGGTCTGGAGACTTCTAATTATGTTTTACTCCCTCATAACGTAACACATTAACTTAGGTATGGTGTTTAGTGAAGTCTTGGCTGCCTGTATAGGTCTGGAGACTTCTAATTATGTTTTACTCCCTGGCAATAAGGTGACACTTCAACTTAGTTATGGTGTTTAGTGAAGTCTTGGCTGCCTGTATAGGTCTGGAGACTTCTAATTATGTTTTACTCCCTCATAACGTAACACATTAACTTAGTTATGGGGCTTAGAGAAGTCTTGGCTGCCTGTATAGGTCTGGAGACTTCTAATTATGTTTTACTCCCTCATAACGTAACACATTAACTTAGTTATGGTGTTTAGTGAAGTCTTGGCTGCCTGTATAGGTCTGGAGACTTCTAATTATGTTTTACTCCCTGGCAATAAGGTGACACTTCAACTTAGTTATGGTGTTTAGTGAAGTCCTGGCTGCCTGTATAGGTCTGGAGACTTCTAATTATGTTTTACTCCCTCATAACGTAACACATTAACTTAGATATGGGGTTTAGAGAAGTCTTGGCTGCCTGTATAGGTCTGGAGACTTCTAATTATGTTTTACTCCCTCATAACGTAACATATTAACTTAGTTATGGTGATTAGTGAAGTCTTGACTGCCTGTATAGGTCTGGAGACTTCTAATTATGTTTTACTCCCTCGTAACGTAACACATTAACTTAGTTATGGTGTTTAGTGAAGTCTTGGCTGCCTGTATAGGTCTGCAGACTTCTAATTATGTTTTACTCCCTCATAGCGTAACACATTAACTTAGTTATGGTGTTTAGTGAAGTCTTGGCTGCCTGTATAGGTCTGGAGACTTCTAATTATGTTTTACTCCCTCATAACATAACACATTAACTTAGTTATGGGGTTTAGAGAAGTCTTGGCTGCCTGTATAGGTCTGGAGACTTCTAATTATGTTTTATTTCCTGGCAATAAGGTGACACTTCAACTTAGTTATGGTGTTTAGTGAAGTCTTGGCTGCCTGTATAGGTCTGGAGACTTCTAATTATGTTTTACTCCCTCATAACGTAACACATTAACTTAGTTATGGGGCTTAGAGAAGTCTTGGCTGCCTGTATAGGTCTGGAGACTTCTAATTATGTTTTACTCCCTCATAACGTAACACATTAACTTAGTTATGGTGTTTAGTGAAGTCTTGGCTGCCTGTATAGGTCTGGAGACTTCTAATTATCTTTTACTCCCTGGCAATAAGGTGACACTTCAACTTAGTTATGGTGTTTAGTGAAGTCCTGGCTGCCTGTATAGGTCTGGAGACTTCTAATTATGTTTTACTCCCTCATAACGTAACACATTAACTTAGTTATGGGGTTTAGAGAAGTCTTGGCTGCCTGTATTGGTCTGGAGACTTCTAATTATGTTTTACTCCCTCATAACGTAACACATTAACTTAGGTATGGTGTTTAGTGAAGTCTTGGCTGCCTGTATAGGTCTGGAGACTTCTAATTATGTTTTAATCCCACATAACATAACACATTAACTTAGTTATGGGGTTTAGAGAAGTCTTGGCTGCCTGTATAGGTCTGGAGACTTCTAATTATGTTTTACTTTCTGGCAATAAGGTGACACTTTAACTTAGTTATGGTGTTTAGTGAAGTCTTGGCTGCCTGTATAGGTCTGGAGACTTCTAATTATGTTTTACTCCCTCATAATGTAACACATTAACTTTGTTATGGTGTTTAGTGATGTCTTGGCTGCCTGTATAGGTCTGGAGACTTCTAATTATGTTTTACTCCCTCATAACGTAACACATTAACTTATTTATGGTGTTTAGTGAAGTCTTGGCTGCCTGTATAGGTCTGGAGACTTCTAATTATGTTTTACTCCCTCATAACGTAACACATTAACTTAGTTATGCTGTTTAGTGAAGTCTTGGCTGCCTGTATAGGTCTGGAGACTTCTAATTATGTTTTACTCCCTGGCAATAAGGTGACACTTCAACTTAGTTATGGTGTTTAGTGAAGTCTTGGCTGCCTGTATAGGTCTGGAGACTTCTAATTATGTTTTACTCCCTCATAACGTAACACATTAACTTAGTTATGGTGTTTAGTGAAGTCTTGGCTGCCCTTATAGGTCTGGAGACTTCTAATTATGTTTTACTCCCTCATAACGTAACACATTAACTTAGTTATGGTGTTTAGTGAAGTCTTGGCTGCCTGTATAGGTCTGGAGACTTCTAATTATGTTTTACTCCCTGGCAATAAGGTGACACATTAACTTAGTTATGGTGTTTAGTGAAGACTTGGCTGCCTGTGTAGGTCTGGAGACTTCTAATTATGTTTTACTCCCTCATAACGTAACACATTAACTTAGTTATGGTGTTTAGTCTTGGCTGCCTGTATAGGTCTGGAGACTTCTAATTATGTTTTATTCCCTCATAATGTAACACATTAACTTAGTTATGGTGTTTAGTGAAGTCTTGGCAGCCTGTATAGGTCAGGAGACTTCTAATTATGTTTTACTCCCTCATAACGTAACACATTAACTTAGTCTTGGGGTTTAGAGAAGTCTTGGCTGCCTGTATAGGTCTGGAGACTTCTAATTATGTTTTACTCCCTGGCAATAAGGTGACACTTTAACTTAGTTATGGTGTTTAGTGAAGTCTTGGCTGCCTGTATAGGTCTGGAGACTTCTAATTATGTTTTACTCCCTCATAACGTAACACATTAACGTAGTTATGGTGTTTAGTGTTGTCTTGGCTGCCTGTATAGGTCTGGAGACTTCTAATTATGTTTTACTCCCTCATAACGTAACACATTAACTTATTTATGGTGTTTAGTGAAGTCTTGGCTGCCTGTATAGGTCTGGAGACTTCTAATTATGTTTTACTCCCTCATAACGTAACACATTAACTTAGTTATTGTGTTTAGTGAAGTCTTGGCTGCCTGTATAGGTCTGGAGACTTCTAATTATGTTTTACTCCCTCATAACGTAACACATTAACTTAGTTATGGTGTTTAGTGATGTCTTGGCTGCCTGTATAGGTCTGGAGACTTCTAATTATGTTTTACTCCCTCATAACGTAACACATTAACTTATTTATGGTGTTTAGTGAAGTCTTGGCTGCCTGTATAGGTCTGGAGACTTCTAATTATGTTTTACTCCCTCATAACGTAACACATTAACTTAGTTATGGTGTTTAGTGAAGTCTTGGCTGCCTGTATAGGTCTGGAGACTTCTAATTATGTTTTACTCCCTGGCAATAAGGTGACACTTTAACTTAGTCATGGTGTTTAGTGAAGTCTTGGCTGCCTGTATAGGTCTGGAGACTTCTAATTATGTTTTACTCCCTCATAACGTAACACATTAACTTAGGTATGGTGTTTAGTGAAGTCTTGGCTGCCTGTATAGGTCTGGAGACTTCTAATTATGTTTTCCTCCCTCATAACGTAACACATTAACTTAGTTATGGGGTTTATAGAAGACTTGGCTGCCTGTATAGGTCTGGAGACTTCTAATTATGTTTTACTCCCTCATAACGTAACACATTAACTTAGTTATGGTGTTTAGTGAAGTCTTTGTTGCCTGTATAGGTCTAGAGATTTCTAATTATGTTTTACTCCCTCATAACGTAACACATTAACTTAGTTATGGTGTTTGGTGAAGTCTTGGCTGCCTGTATAGGTCTGGAGACTTCTAATTATGTTTTACTCCCTCATAATGTAACACATTAACTTAGTTATGGTGTTTAGTGAAATCTTGGCTGCCTGTATAGGTCTGGAGACTTCTAATTATGTTTTACTCCCTCATAACGTAACACATTAACTTAGGTATGGTGTTTAGTGAAGTCTTGGCTGCCTGTATAGGTCTGGAGACTTCTAATTATGTTTTACTCCCTGGCAATAAGGTGACACTTCAACTTAGTTATGGTGTTTAGTGAAGTCTTGGCTGCCTGAATAGGTCTGGAGACTTCTAATTATGTTTTACTCCCTCATAACGTAACACATTAACTTAGTTATGGGGCTTAGAGAAGTCTTGGCTGCCTGTATAGGTCTGGAGACTTCTAATTATGTTTTACTCCCTCATAACGTAACACATTAACTTAGTTATGGTGTTTAGTGAAGTCTTGGCTGCCTGTATAGGTCTGGAGACTTCTAATTATGTTTTACTCCCTGGCAATAAGGTGACACTTCAACTTAGTTATGGTGTTTAGTGAAGTCCTGGCTGCCTGTATAGGTCTGGAGACTTCTAATTATGTTTTACTCCCTCATAACGTAACACATTAACTTAGATATGGGGTTTAGAGAAGTCTTGGCTGCCTGTATAGGTCTGGAGACTTCTAATTATGTTTTACTCCCTCATAACGTAACATATTAACTTAGTTATGGTGATTAGTGAAGTCTTGACTGCCTGTATAGGTCTGGAGACTTCTAATTATGTTTTACTCCCTCGTAACGTAACACATTAACTTAGTTATGGTGTTTAGTGAAGTCTTGGCTGCCTGTATAGGTCTGCAGACTTCTAATTATGTTTTACTCCCTCATAGCGTAACACATTAACTTAGTTATGGTGTTTAGAGAAGTCTTGGCTGCCTGTATAGGTCTGGAGACTTCTAATTATGTTTTACTCCCTCATAACATAACACATTAACTTAGTTATGGGGTTTAGAGAAGTCTTGGCTGCCTGTATAGGTCTGGAGACTTCTAATTATGTTTTATTTCCTGGCAATAAGGTGACACTTCAACTTAGTTATGGTGTTTAGTGAAGTCTTGGCTGCCTGTATAGGTCTGGAGACTTCTAATTATGTTTTACTCCCTCATAACGTAACACATTAACTTAGTTATGGGGCTTAGAGAAGTCTTGGCTGCCTGTATAGGTCTGGAGACTTCTAATTATGTTTTACTCCCTCATGACGTAACACATTAACTTAGTTATGGTGTTTAGTGAAGTCTTGGCTGCCTGTATAGGTCTGGAGACTTCTAATTATCTTTTACTCCCTGGCAATAAGGTGACACTTCAACTTAGTTATGGTGTTTAGTGAAGTCCTGGCTGCCTGTATAGGTCTGGAGACTTCTAATTATGTTTTACTCCCTCATAACGTAACACATTAACTTAGTTATGGGGTTTAGAGAAGTCTTGGCTGCCTGTATTGGTCTGGAGACTTCTAATTATGTTTTACTCCCTCATAACGTAACACATTAACTTAGTTATGGTGTTTAGTGAAGTCTTGGCTGCCTGTATAGGTCTGGAGACTTCTAATTATGTTTTACTCCCACATAACGTAACACATTAACTTAGTTATGGTGTTTAGTGAAATCTTGGCTGCCTGTATAGGTCTGGAGACTTCTAATTATGTTTTACTCCCTCATAACGTAACACATTAACTTAGGTATGGTGTTTAGTGAAGTCTTGGCTGCCTGTATAGGTCTGGAGACTTCTAATTATGTTTTAATCCCACATAACATAACACATTAACTTAGTTATGGGGTTTAGAGAAGTCTTGGCTGCCTGTATAGGTCTGGAGACTTCTAATTATGTTTTACTTCCTGGCAATAAGGTGACACTTTAACTTAGTTATGGTGTTTAGTGAAGTCTTGGCTGCCTGTATAGGTCTGGAGACTTCTAATTATGTTTTACTCCCTCATAATGTAACACATTAACTTTGTTATGGTGTTTAGTGATGTCTTGGCTGCCTGTATAGGTCTGGAGACTTCTAATTATGTTTTACTCCCTCATAACGTAACACATTAACTTATTTATGGTGTTTAGTGAAGTCTTGGTTGCCTGTATAGGTCTGGAGACTTCTAATTATGTTTTACTCCCTCATAACGTAACACATTAAATTAGTTATGCGGTTTAGTGAAGTCTTGGCTGCCTGTATAGGTCTGGAGACTTCTAATTATGTTTTACTCCCTGGCAATAAGGTGACACTTCAACTTAGTTATGGTGTTTAGTGAAGTCTTGGCTGCCTGTATAGGTCTGGAGACTTCTAATTATGTTTTACTCCCTCATAACGTAACACATTAACTTAGTTATGGTGTTTAGTGAAGTCTTGGCTGCCCTTATAGGACTGGAGACTTCTAATTATGTTTTACTCCCTCATAACGTAACACATTAACTTAGTTATGGTGTTTAGTGAAGTCTTGGCTGCCTGTATAGGTCTGGAGACTTCTAATTATGTTTTACTCCCTGGCAATAAGGTGACACATTAACTTAGTTATGGTGTTTAGTGAAGACTTGGCTGCCTGTGTAGGTCTGGAGACTTCTAATTATGTTTTACTCCCACATAACGTAACACATTAACTTAGTTATGGTGTTTAGTCTTGGCTGCCTGTATAGGTCTGGAGACTTCTAATTATGTTTTATTCCCTCATAATGTAACACATTAACTTAGTTATGGTGTTTAGTGAAGTCTTGGCAGCCTGTATAGGTCAGGAGACTTCTAATTATGTTTTACTCCCTCATAACGTAACACATTAACTTAGTCTTGGGGTTTAGAGAAGTCTTGGCTGCCTGTATAGGTCTGGAGACTTCTAATTATGTTTTACTCCCTGGCAATAAGGTGACACTTTAACTTAGTTATGGTGTTTAGTGAAGTCTTGGCTGCCTGTATAGGTCTGGAGACTTCTAATTATGTTTTACTCCCTCATAACGTAACACATTAACGTAGTTATGGTGTTTAGTGTTGTCTTGGCTGCCTGTATAGGTCTGGAGACTTCTAATTATGTTTTACTCCCTCATAACGTAACACATTAACTTATTTATGGTGTTTAGTGAAGTCTTGGCTGCCTGTATAGGTCTGGAGACTTCTAATTATGTTTTACTCCCTCATAACGTAACACATTAACTTAGTTATGGTGTTTAGTGAAGTCTTGGCTGCCTGTATAGGTCTGGAGACTTCTAATTATGTTTTACTCCCTCATAACGTAACACATTAACTTAGTTATGCTGTTTAGTGAAGTCTTGGCTGCCTGTATAGGTCTGGAGACTTCTAATTATGTTTTACTCCCTGGCAATAAGGTGACACTTCAACTTAGTTATGGTGTTTAGTGAAGTCTTGGCTGCCTGTATAGGTCTGGAGACTTCTAATTATGTTTTACTCCCTCATAACGTAACACATTAACTTAGTTATGGGGCTTAGAGAAGTCTTGGCTGCCTGTATAGTTCTGGAGACTTCTAATTATGTTTTACTCCCTCATAACGTAACACATTAACTTAGTTATGGTGTTTAGTGAAGTCTTGGCTGCCTGTATAGGTCTGGAGACTTCTAATTATGTTTTACTCCCTGGCAATAAGGTGACACTTCAACTTAGTTATGGTGTTTAGTGAAGTCCTGGCTGCCTGTATAGGTCTGGAGACTTCTAATTATGTTTTACTCCCTCATAACGTAACACATTAACTTAGTTATGGGGTTTAGAGAAGTCTTGGCTGCCTGTATAGGTCTGGAGACTTCTAATTATGTTTTACTCCCTCATAACGTAACATATTAACTTAGTTATGGTGATTAGTGAAGACTTGACTGCCTGTATAGGTCTGGAGACTTCTAATTATGTTTTACTCCCTCATAACGTAACACATTAACTTAGTTATGGTGTTTAGTCTTGGCTGCCTGTATAGGTCTGGAGACTTCTAATTATGTTTTATTCCCTCATAATGTAACACATTAACTTAGTTATGGTGTTTAGTGAAGTCTTGGCAGCCTGTATAGGTCAGGAGACTTCTAATTATGTTTTACTCCCTCATAACGTAACACATTAACTTAGTCTTGGGGTTTAGAGAAGTCTTGGCTGCCTGTATAGGTCTGGAGACTTCTAATTATGTTTTACTCCCTGGCAATAAGGTGACACTTTAACTTAGTTATGGTGTTTAGTGAAGTCTTGGCTGCCTGTATAGGTCTGGAGACTTCTAATTATGTTTTACTCCCTCATAACGTAACACATTAACGTAGTTATGGTGTTTAGTGTTGTCTTGGCTGCCTCTATAGGCTGGAGACTTCTAATTATGTTTTACTCCCTCATAACGTAACACATTAACTTATTTATGGTGTTTAGTGAAGTCTTGGCTGCCTGTATAGGTCTGGAGACTTCTAATTATGTTTTACTCCCTCATAACGTAACACATTAAATTAGTTATGGTGTTTAGTGAAGTCTTGGCTGCCTGTATAGGTCTGGAGACTTCTAATTATGTTTTACTCCCTCATAACGTAACACATTAACTTAGTTATGGTGTTTAGTGAAGTCTTGGCTGCCTGTATAGGTCTGGAGACTTCTAATTATGTTTTACTCCCTGGCAATAAGGTGACACTTTAACTTAGTTATGGTGTTTAGTGAAGTCTTGGCTGCCTGTATAGGTCTGGAGACTTCTAATTATGTTTTACTCCCCCATAAAGTAACACATTAACTTAGGTATGGTGTTTAGTGAAGTCTTGGCTGCCTGTATAGGTCTGGAGACTTCTAATTATGTTTTCCTCCCTCATAACGTAACACATTAACTTAGTTATGGGGTTTATAGAAGACTTGGCTGCCTGTATAGGTCTGGAGACTTCTAATTATGTTTTACTCCCTCATAATGTAACACATTAACTTAGTTATGGTGTTTAGTGAAATCTTGGCTGCCTGTATAGGTCTGGAGACTTCTAATTATGTTTTACTCCCTCATAACGTAACACATTAACTTAGGTATGGTGTTTAGTGAAGTCTTGGCTGCCTGTATAGGTCTGGAGACTTCTAATTATGTTTTACTCCCTGGCAATAAGGTGACACTTCAACTTAGTTATGGTGTTTAGTGAAGTCTTGGCTGCCTGTATAGGTCTGGAGACTTCTAATTATGTTTTACTCCCTCATAACGTAACACATTAACTTAGTTATGGGGCTTAGAGAAGTCTTGGCTGCCTGTATAGGTCTGGAGACTTCTAATTATGTTTTACTCCCTCATAACGTAACACATTAACTTAGTTATGGTGTTTAGTGAAGTCTTGGCTGCCTGTATAGGTCTGGAGACTTCTAATTATGTTTTACTCCCTGGCAATAAGGTGACACTTCAACTTAGTTATGGTGTTTAGTGAAGTCCTGGCTGCCTGTATAGGTCTGGAGACTTCTAATTATGTTTTACTCCCTCATAACGTAACACATTAACTTAGTTATGGGGTTTAGAGAAGTCTTGGCTGCCTGTATAGGTCTGGAGACTTCTAATTATGTTTTACTCCCTCATAACGTAACATATTAACTTAGTTATGGTGATTAGTGAAGTCTTGACTGCCTGTATAGGTCTGGAGACTTCTAATTATGTTTTACTCCCTCGTAACGTAACACATTAACTTAGTTATGGTGTTTAGTGAAGTCTTGGCTGCCTGTATAGGTCTGCAGACTTCTAATTATGTTTTACTCCCTCATAGCGTAACACATTAACTTAGTTATGGTGTTTAGTGAAGTCTTGGCTGCCTGTATAGGTCTGGAGACTTCTAATTATGTTTTACTCCCTCATTACATAACACATTAACTTAGTTATGGTGTTTAGTGAAGTCTTGGCTGCCTGTATAGGTCTGGAGACTTCTAATTATGTTTTACTCCCTCATAACGTAACACATTAACTTAGTTATGGTGTTTAGTGAAGTCTTGGCTGCCTATATTGGTCTGGAGACTTCTAATTATGTTTTAGTCCCTCATAACGTAACACATTAACTTAGTTATGGTGTTTAGTGAAGTCTCGGCTGCCTGTATACGTCTGGAGACTTCTAATTATGTTTAACTCCCTCATAACATAACACATTAACTTAGTTATGGTGTTTAGTGAAATCTTGGCTGTCTGTATAGGTCTGGAGACTTCTAATTATGTTTTACTCCCTCATAACGTAACACATTAACTTAGTTATGGTGTTTAGTGAAGTCTTGGCTGCCTGTATAGTTCTGGAGACTTCTAATTATGTTTTACTCGCTCATAACGTTACACATTAACTTAGTTATGGTGTTTAGTGAAGTCTTGGCTGCCTATATTGGTCTGGAGACTTCTAATTATGTTTTACTCCCTCATAACGTAACACATTAACTAAGTTATGGTGTTTAGAGAAGTCTTGGCTGCCTGTATAGGTCTGGAGACTTCTAATTATGTTTTACTCCCTCATAACGTAACACATTAACTTAGTGATGGTGTTTAGTGAAGTCTTGGCTGCCTGTATAGGTCTGGAGACTTCTAATTAGGTTTTACTCCCTCATAACATAACACATTAACTTAGGTATGGGGTTTAGAGAAGTCATGGCTGCGTGTATAGGTCTGGAGACTTCTAATTACATTTTACTCCCTCATAACGTAACACATTATATATTTATTTATTGATGTTTAAGGTCACATATTTATGCACAATGGCTAATCATGACCACGACAGTTTTACTGGTGGAGGAAGCCGGAGAACCCGGAGAGAACCAGAGAGCAACGACGAGCAGCTGCCAGCTCCCCAACATCGTAACTCCGCACTGCAGCACAGGCAGGGTTAGATTGGTTGAAGACATGCGTACCATCGACGTGCAGTATGCCGTAGTACACGGCGTCATCGTGCCCCCCCCTCCCCCCCCCCCCCCCCCCCCCCACGCGGTCAATGGAGATGAAGTGTCTTGCCCAAGGACACAATGCAGTTGCCGCAGGTGGGATTCGAACTGAGGACCTCTCGGCTTGCAGCCTGCACCTCTACCTACTGAGCCACCGCGCTCCCACGTAACACATTAACTTAGTTATGGTGTTTAGTAAAGTCTTGGCTGCCTGTATAGGCCTGGACACTTCTAATTATGTTTTACTCCCTGGCAATAAGGTGACTCTTCAACTTAGTTATGAGGTTTAGAGAAGTCTTGGCTGCCTGTATAGGTCTGGAAACTTCTAATTATGTTTTACTCCCTCATAACGTAACACATTAACTGAGTCATGGTGTTTAGTGAAGTCTTGGCTGCCTGTATAGGCCTGGAGACTTCTAATTATGTTTTACTCCCACATAACGTAACACATTAACTTAGTTATGGTGGTTAGTGAAGTCTTGGCTGCCTGTATAGGTCTGGAGACTTCTAATTATGTTTTACTCCCTCATAACGTAACACATTAACTTAGTTATGGTGTTTAGTGAAGTCTTGGCTGCCTGTATAGGCCTGGAGACTTCTAATTATGTTTTACTCCCTCATAACGTAACACATTAACTTAGTTATGGGGTTTAGAGAAGTCTTCGCTGCCTGTATAGGTCTGGAGACTTCTAATTATGTTTTACTCCCTCATAACGTAACACATTAACTTAGTTATGGTGTTTAGTGAAGTCTTGGCTGCCTGTATAGGTCTGGAGACGTCTGATTATGTTTTACTCCCTCATAACGTAACACACTAACTTAGTTATGGTGTTCAGTGAAGTCTTGGCTGCCTGTATAGGTCTGGTGACTTCTAATTATGTTTTACTCCCTGGCAATAAGGTGACACTTTAACTTAGTTATGGTGTTTAGTGAAGTCTTGGCTGCCTGTAGAGGTCTGGAGACTTCAAATTATGTTTTACTCCAACATAACGTAACACATTAACTTAGTTATGGTGTTTAGTGAAGTCTTGGCTGCCTGTGTAGGTCTGGAGAATTCTAATTACGTTTTACTCCCTCATAACATAACACATTAACTTAGTTATGGTGTTTAGTCTTGGCTGCCTGTATAGGTCTGGAGACTTCTAATTATGTTTTATTCCCTCATAACGAAACACATTAACTTAGTTATGGGGTTTAGAGGAGTCTTGGCTGCCTGTATAGGTCTGGAGACTTCTAATTATGATTTACTCCCTCATAACGTAACACATTAACTTAGTTATGGTGTTTAGTGAAGTTTTGGCTGCCCTTATAGGTCTGGAGACTTCTAATTATGTTTTACTCCCTCATAACGTAACACATTAACTTAGTTATGGTGTTTAGTGAAGTCTTGGCTGCCTGTATAGGTCTGGAGACTTCTAATTATGTTTTACTCCCTGGCAATAAGGTGACACATTAACTTAGTTATGGTGTTTAGTGAAGTCTTGGCTGCCTGTGTAGGTCTGGAGACTTCTAATTATGTTTTACTCCCTCATAACGTAACACATTAACTTAGTTATGGTGTTTAGTCTTGGCTGCCTGTATAGGTCTGGAGACTTCTAATTATGTTTTATTCCCTCATAATGTAACACATTAACTTAGTTATGGTGTTTAGTGAAGTCTTGGCAGCCTGTATTGGTAAGGAGACTTCTAATTATGTTTTACTCCCTCATAACTTAACACATTAACTTAGTTATGGGGTTTAGAGAAGTCTTGGCTGCCTGTATAGGTCTGGAGACTTCTAATTATGTTTTACTCCCTCATAAAGTAACACATTAACTTAGTTCTGGTGTTTACTGAAGTCTTGGCTGCCTGTATAGGTCTGGAGACTTCTAATTATGTTTTCCTCCCTCATAACGTAACACATTAACTTAGTTATGGGGTTTAGAGAAGTCTTGGCTGCCTGTAAAGGTCTGGAGACTTCTAATTATGATTTACTCCCTCATAACGTAACACATTAACTTAGTTATGGTGTGTAGTGAAGTCTTGGCTGCCTGTATAGGTCTGGAGACTTCTAATTATGTTTTACTCCCTCATAACGTAACACATTAACTTAGTTATGGTGTTTAGTGAAGTCTTGGCTGCCTGTATAGGTCTGGAGACTTCTAATTATGTTTTACTCCCTGGCAATAAGGTGACACTTTAACTTAGTTATGGTGTTTAGTGAAGTCTTGGCTGCCTGTATAGGTCTGGAGACTTCTAATTATGTTTTACTCCCTCATAACGTAACACATTAACTTAGTTATGGTGTTTAGTGAAGTCTTGGCTGCCTGTATAGGTCTGGAGACTTCTAATTATGTTTTACTCCCTCATAACGTAACACATTAACTTAGTTATGGTGTTTAGTGAAGTCTTGGCTGCCTGTATAGTTCTGCAGACTTCTAATTATGTTTTACTCCCTGGCAATAAGGTGACACTTTAACTAAGTTATGGTGTTTAGTGAAGTCTTGGCTGCCTGTATAGGTCTGGAGACTTCTAATTATGTTTTACTCCCTCATAACGTAACACATTAACTAAGTTATGGTGTTTAGAGAAGTCTTGGCTGCCTGTATAGGTCTGGAGACTTCTAATTATGTTTTACTCCCTCATAACGTAACACATTAACTTAGTGATGGTGTTTAGTGAAGTCTTGGCTGCCTGTATAGGTCTGGAGACTTCTAATTAGGTTTTAGTCCCTCATAACGTAACACATTAACTTAATTATGGTGTTTAGTGAAGTCTTGGCTGCCTGTGTAGGTCTGGAGACTTCTAATTATGTTTTACTCCCTCATAATGTAACACATTAACTAAGTTATGGTGTTTAGTGAAGTCTTGGCTGCCTGTGTAGGTCTGGAGACTTCTAATTATGTTTTACTCCCTCATAACGTAACACATTAACTTAGTTATGGTGTTTAGTCTTGGCTGCCTGTGTAGGTCTGGAGACTTCTAATTATGTTTTACTCCCTCATAACGTAACACATTAACTTAGTTATGGTGTTTAGTCTTGGCTGCCTGTATAGGTCTGGAGACTTCTAATTATGTTTTATTCCCTCATAATGTAACACATTAACTTAGTTATGGTGTTTAGTGAAGTCTTGGCTGCCTGTATAGGTCTGAGGACTTCTAATTATGCTTTACTCCCTCATAACATAACACATTAACTTAGTTATGGGGTTTAGAGAAGTCTTGGCTGCCTGTATAGGTCTGGAGACTTCTAATTATGTTTTACTCCCTCATAAAGTAACACATTAACTTAGTTCTGGTGTTTAGTGAAGTCTTGGCTGCCTGTATAGGTCTGGAGACTTCTAATTATGTTTTACTCCCTCATAACGTAACACATTAACTTAGTTATGGGGTTTAGAGAAGTCTTGGCTGCCTGTATAGGTCTGGAGACTTCTAATTATGATTTACTCCCTCATAACGTAACACATTAACTTAGTTATGGTTTGTAGTGAAGTCTTGGCTGCCTGTATAGGTCTGGAGACTTCTAATTATGTTTTACTCCCTCATAACGTAACACATTAACTTAGTTATGGTGTTTAGTGAAGTCTTGGCTGCCTGTATAGGTCTGGAGACTTCTAATTATGTTTTACTCCCTGGCAATAAGGTGACACTTTAACTTAGTTATGGTGTTTAGTGAAGTCTTGGCTGCCTGTATAGGTCTGGAGACTTCTTATTATGTTTTACTCCCTCATAACGTAACACATTAACTTAGTTATGGTGTTTAGTGAAGTCTTGGCTGCCTGTATAGGTCTGGAGACTTCTAATTATGTTTTACTCCCTCATAACGTAACACATTAACTTAGTTATGGTGTTTAGTGAAGTCTTGGCTGCCTATATTGGTCTGGAGACTTCTAATTATGTTTTACTCCCTCATAACGTAACACATTAACTTAGTTATGGTGTTTAGTGAAGTCTTGGCTGCCTGTATAGGTCTGGAGACTTCTAATTATGTTTTACTCCCCCATAACGTAACACATTAACTTAGTTATGGTGCTTAGTGAAATCTTGGCTGCCTGTATAGGTCTGGAGACTTCTAATTATGTTTTACTCCCTCATAACATAACACATTAACTTAGGTATGGTGTTTAGTGAAGTCTTGGCTGCCTGTATAGGTCTGGAGACTTCTAATTATGTTTTACTCCCTCATAACATAACACATTAACTTAGTCTTGGGGTTTAGAGAAGTCTTGGCTGCCTGTATAGGTCTGGAGACTTCTAATTATGTTTTACTCCCTGGCAATAAGGTGACACTTTAACTTAGTTATGGTGTTTAGTGAAGTCTTGGCTGCCTGTATAGGTCTGGAGACTTCTAATTATGTTTTACTCCCTCATAACGTAACACATTAACTTAGTTATGGTGTTTAGTGTTGTCTTGGCAGCCTGTATAGGTCTGGAGACTTCTAATTATGTTTTACTCCCTCATAACATAACACATTAACTTATTTATGGTGTTTAGTGAAGTCTTGGCTGCCTGTATAGGTCTGGAGACTTCTAATTATGTTTTACTCCCTCATAACGTAACACATTAACTTATTTATGGTGTTTAGTGAAGTCTTGGCTGCCTGTATAGGTCTGGAGACTTCTAATTATGTTTTACTCCCTCATAATGTAACACATTAACTTATTTATGGTGTTTAGTGAAGTCTTGGCTGCCTGTATAGGTCTGGAGACTTCTAATTATGTTTTACTCCCTCATAACGTAACACATTAACTTAGTTATGGTGTTTAGTGTTGTCTTGGCAGCCTGTATAGGTCTGGAGACTTCTAATTATGTTTTACTCCCTCATAACGTAACACATTAACTTAGTTATGGTGTTTAGTGAAGTCTTGGCTGCCTATATTGGTCTGGAGACTTCTAATTATGTTTTACTCCCTCATAACGTAACACATTAACTTAGTTATGGTGTTTAGTGAAGTCTTGGCTGCCTGTATACGTCTGGAGACTTCTAATTATGTTTAACTCCCTCATAACATAACACATTAACTTAGTTATGGTGTTTAGTGAAATCTTGGCTGCCTGTATAGGTCTGGAGACTTCTAATTATGTTTTACTCCCTCATAACGTAACACATTAACTTAGTTATGGTGTTTAGTGAAGTCTTGGCTGCCAGTATAGTTCTGGAGACTTCTAATTATGTTTTACTCCCTCATAACGTTACACATTAACTTAGTTATGGTGTTTAGTGAAGTCTTGGCTGCCTATATTGGTCTGGAGACTTCTAATTATGTTTTACTCCCTCATAACGTAACACATTAACTTAGTTATGGTGTTTAGTGAAATCTTGGCTGCCTGTATAGGTCTGGAGACTTCTAATTATGTTTTACTCCCTGGCAATAAGGTGACACTTTAACTTAGTTATGGTGTTTAGTGAAGTCTTGGCTGCCTGTATAGGTCTGGAGACTTCTAATTATGTTTTACTCCCTCATAATGTAACACATTAACTTAGTTATGGCATTTAGTGATGTCTTGGCTGCCTGTATAGGTCTGGAGACTTCTAATTATGTTTTATTCCCTCATAACGTAACACATTAACTTATTTATGGTGTTTAGTGAAGTCTTGGCTGCCTGTATAGGTCTGGAGACTTCTAATTATGTTTTACTCCCTCATAACGTAACACATTAACTTAGTTATGCTGTTTAGTGAAGTCTTGGCTGCCTGTATAGGTCTGGAGACTTCTAATTATGTTTTACTCCCTCATAACGTAACACATTAACTTAGTTATGGGGTTTAGAGAAGTCTTGGCTGCCTGTATAGGTCTGGACACTTCTAATTATGTTTTACTCCCTCATAACGTAACACATTAACTTAGTTATGGTGTTTAGTGAAGTCTTGGCTGCCTGTATAGGTCTGGAGACTTCTAATTATGTTTTACTCCCTGGCAATAAGGTGACACTTCAACTTAGTTATGGTGTTTAGTGAAGTCTTGGCTGCCTGTATAGGTCTGGAGACTTCTAATTATGTTTTACTCCCTCATAACGTAACACATTAACTTAGTTATGGGGTTTAGAGAAGTCTTGGCTGCCTGTATAGGTCTGGAGACTTCTAATTATGTTTTACTCCCTCATAACGTAACACATTAACTTAATTACGGTGTTTAGTGAAGTCTTGGCTGCCTGTATAGGTCTGGAGACTTCTAATTATGTTTTACTCCCTCATAACGTAACACATTAACTTAGTTATGGTGTTTAGTGAAGTCTTGGCTGCCTGCATAGGTCTGCAGACTTCTAATTATGTTTTACTCCCTCATAACGTAACACATTAACTTAGTTATGGTGTTTAGTGAAGTCTTGGCTGCCTGTATAGGTCTGGAGACTTCTAATTATGTTTTACTCCCTCATAACGTAACACATTAACTTAGTTATGCTGTTTAGTGAAGTCTTGGCTGCCTGTATAGTTCTGGAGACTTCTAATTATGTTTTACTCCCTCATAACGTAACACATTAACTTAGTTATGGTGTTTAGTGAAGTCTTGGCTGCCTGTATAGGTCTGGAGACTTCTAATTATGTTTTCCTCCCTCATAACGTAACACATTAACTTAGTTATGGTGTTTAGTGAAGTCTTGGCTGCCTGTATAGGTCTGGAGACTTCTAATTATGTTTTACTCCCTGGCAATAAGGTGACACTTCAACTTAGTTATGGTGTTTAGTGAAGTCTTGGCTTCCTGTATAGGTCTGGAGACTTCTAATTATGTTTTACTCCCTCATAACGTAACACATTAACTTAGTTATGGGGTTTAGAGAAGTCTTGGCTGCCTGTATAGGTCTGGAGACTTCTAATTATGATTTACTCACTCATAACGTAACACATTAACTTAGTTATGGTGTTTAGTGAAGTCTTGGCTGCCTGTATAGGTCTGGAGACTTCTAATTATGTTTTACTCCCTCATAACGTAACACATTAACTTAGTTATGGTGTTTAGTGAAGTCTTGGCTGCCTATATAGGTCTGGAGACTTCTAATTATGTTTTACTCCCTGGCAATAAGGTGACACTTTAACTTAGTTATGGTGTTTAGTGAAGTCTTGGCTGCCTGTATAGGTCTGGAGACTTCTAATTATGTTTTACTCCCTCATAACGTAACACATTAACTTAGTTATGGTGTTTAGTGAAGTCTTGGCTGCCTGTATAGGTCTGGAGACTTCTAATTATGTTTTACTCCCTCATCACGTAACACATTAACTTAGTTATGGTGTTTAGTGAAGTCTTAGCTGCCTGTATAGGTCTACAGACTTCTAATTATGTTTTACTCCCTCATAACGTAACACATTAACTTAGTTATGGTGTTTAGTGAGTCTTGGCTGCCTGTATAGGCCTGGAGACTTCTAATTATGTTTTACTCCCTCATAACGTAACACATTAACTTAGTTATGGGGTTTAGAGAAGTCTTGGCTGCCTGTATAGTTCTGGAGACTTCTAATTATGTTTTACTCCCTCATAACATAACACATTAACTTAGTTATGGTGTTTAGTGAAGTCTTGGCTGCCTGTATAGGTCTGGAGACGTCTGATTATGTTTTACTCCCTCATAACGTAACACATTAACTTAGTTATGGTGTTCAGTGAAGTCTTGGCTGCCTGTATAGGTCTGGAGACTTCTAATTATGTTTTACTCCCTAGCAATAAGGTGACACTTTAACTTAGTTATGGTGTTCAGTGAAGTCTTGGCTGCCTGTAGAGGTCTGGAGACTTCTATGTATGTTTAACTCTCACGTAACGTAACACATTAACTTAGTTATTGTGTTTAGTGAAGTCTTGGCTGCCTGTATAGGTCTGGAGACTTCTAATTATGTTTTACTCCCTAGCAATAAGGTGACACTTTAACTTAGTTATGGTGTTTAGTGAAGTCTTGGCTGCCCGTTTAGGTCAAGAGACTTCTAATTATGTTTTAATCCAACATAACGTAACACATTAACTTAGTTATGGTGTTTAGTGAAGTCTTGGCTGTCTGTATACGTCTGGAGACTTCTAATTATCTTTTACTCCCTCATAACGTAACACATTAACTTAGTTATGGTGTTTAGTGATGTATTGGCTGCCTGTATAGGTCTGGAGACTTCTAATTATGTTTTACTCCCTCATAATGTAACACATTAACTTAGTTATGGTGTTTAGTGAAGTCTTGACTGCCTGTGTAGGTCTGGAGACTTCAAATTATGTTTTACTCCCTCATAACGTAACACATTAACTTAGTTATGGTGTTTAGTCTTGGCTGCCTGTATAGGTCTGGAGACTTCTAATTATGTTTTATTCCCTCATAATGTAACACATTAACTTAGTTATGGTGTTTAGTGAAGTCTTGGCTGCCTGTATAGGTCTGGAGACTTCTAATTATGTTTTACTCCCTCATAACATAACACATTAACTTAGTTATGGGGTTTAGAGAAGTCTTGGCTGCCTGTATAGGTCTGGAGACTTCTAATTATGTTTTACTCCCTCATAAAGTAACACATTAACTTAGTTCTGGTGTTTAGTGAAGTCTTGGCTGCCTGTATAGGTCTGGAGACTTCTAATTATGTTTTACTCCCTCATAACGTAACACATTAACTTAGTTATGGGGTTTAGAGAAGTCTTGGCTGCCTGTATAGGTCTGGAGACTTCTAATTATGATTTACTCCCTCATAACGTAACACATTAACTTAGTTATGGTGTGTAGTGAAGTCTTGGCTGCCTGTATAGGTCTGGAGACTTCTAATTATGTTTTACTCCTTCATAACGTAACACATTAACTTAGTTATGGTGTTTAGTGAAGTCTTGGCCGCCTGTATAGGTCTGGAGACTTCTAATTATGTTTTACTCCCTGGCAATAAGGTGACACTTTAACTTAGTTATGATGTTTAGTGAAGTCTTGGCTGTCTGTATAGGTCTGGAGACTTCTAATTATGTTTTACTCCCTCATAACGTAACACATTAACTTAGTTATGGTGTTTAGTGAAGTCTTGGCTGCCTGTATAGGTCTGGAGACTTCTAATTATGTTTTACTCCCTCATAACGTAACACATTAACTTAGTTATGGTGTTTAGTGAAGTCTTGGCTGCCTATATTGGTCTGGAGACTTCTAATTATGTTTTACTCCCTCATAACGTAACACATTAACTTAGTTATGGTGTTTAGTGAAGTCTTGGCTACCTGTATAGGTCTGGAGACTTCTAATTATGTTTTACTCCCCCATAACGTAACACATTAACTTAGTTATGGTGCTTAGTGAAATCTTGGCTGCCTGTATAGGTCTGGAGACTTATAATTATGTTTTACTCCCTCATAACATAACACATTAACTTAGGAATGGTGTTTAGTGAAGTCTTGGCTGCCTGTATAGGTCTGGAGACTTCTAATTATGTTTTACTCCCTCATAACGTAACACATTAACTTAGTCTTGGGGTTTAGAGAAGTCTTGGCTGCCTGTATAGGTCTGGAGACTTCTAATTATGTTTTACTCCCTGGCAATAAGGTGACACTTTAACTTAGTTATGGTGTTTAGTGAAGTCTTGGCTGCCTGTATAGGTCTGGAGACTTCTAATTATGTTTTACTCCCTCATAACGTAACACATTAACTTAGTTATGGTGTTTAGTGTTGTCTTGGCTGCCTGTATAGGTCTGGAGACTTCTAATTATGTTTTACTCCCTCATAACATAAAACATTAACTTATTTATGGTGTTTAGTGAAGTCTTGGCTGCCTGTATAGGTCTGGAGACTTCTAATTATGTTTTACTCCCTCATAACGTAACACATTAACTTAGTTATGGTGTTTAGTGAAGTCTTGGCTGCCTGTATAGGTCTGGAGACTTCTACTTATGTTTTACTCCCTCATAACGTAACACATTAACTTAGTTATGGTGTTTAGTGATGTCTTGGCTGCCTGTATAGGTCTGGAGACTTCTAATTATGTTTTACTCCCTCATAATGTAACACATTAACTTATTTATGGTGTTTAGTGAAGTCTTGGCTGCCTGTATAGGTCTGGAGACTTCTAATTATGTTTTACTCCCTCATAACGTAACACATTAACTTAGTTATGGTGTTTAGTGAAGTCTTGGCTGCCTGTATAGGTCTGGAGACTTCTAATTATGTTTTACTCCCTGGCAATAAGGTGACACTTTAACTTAGTTATGGTGTTTAGTGAAGTCTTGGCTGCCTGTCTAGGTCTGGAGACTTCTAATTATGTTTTACTCCCTCATAACGTAACACATTAACTTAGGTATGGTGTTTAGTGAAGTCTTGGCTGCCTGTATAGGTCTGGAGACTTCTAATTATGTTTTCCTCCCTCATAACGTAACACATTAACTTAGTTATGGGGTTTAGAGAAGACTTGGCTGCCTGTATAGGTCTGGAGACTTCTAATTATGTTTTACTCCCTCATAACGTAACACATTAACTTAGTTATGGTGTTTAGTGAAGTCTTTGTTGCCTGTATAGGTCTAGAGATTTCTAATTATGTTTTACTCCCTCATAACGTAACACATTAACTTAGTTATGGTGTTTGGTGAAGTCTTGGCTGCCTGTATAGGTCTGGAGACTTCTAATTATGTTTTACTCCCTCATAATGTAACACATTAACTTAGTTATGGTGTTTAGTGAAGTCTTGGCTGCCTGTATTTGTCTGGAGACTTCTAATTATGTTTTACTCCCTCATAACGTAACACATTAACTTAGTTATGGTGTTTAGTGAAGTCTTGGCTGCCTGTATAGGTCTGGAGACTTCTAATTATGTTTTACTCCCTGGCAATAAGGTGACACTTCAACTTAGTTATGGTGTTTAGTGAAGTCTTGGCTGCCTGTATAGGTCTAGAGACTTCTAATTATGTTTTACTCCCTCATAACGTAACACATTAACTTAGTTATGGGGCTTAGAGAAGTCTTGGCTGCCTGTATAGGTCTGGAGACTTCTAATTATGTTTTACTCCCTCATAACGTAACACATTAACTTAGTTATGGTGTTTAGTGAAGTCTTGGCTGCCTGTATAGGTCTGGAGACTTCTAATTATGTTTTACTCCCTGGCAATAAGGTGACACTTTAACATAGTTATGGTGTTTAGTGAAGTCTTGGCTGCCTGTATAGGTCTGGAGACTTCTAATTATGTTTTACTCCCTCATAACGTAACACATTAACTTAGTTATGGTGTTTAGTGAAGTCTTGGCTGCCTGTATAGGTCTGGAGACTTCTAATTATGTTTTACTCCCTCATAACGTAACACATTAACTTAGTTATGGTGTTTAGTGAAGTCTTGGCTGCCTGTATAGTTCTGGAGACTTCTAATTATGTTTTACTCCCTGGCAATAAGGTGACACTTTAACTAAGTTATGGTGTTTAGTGAAGTCTTGGCTGCCTGTATAGGTCTGGAGACTTCTAATTATGTTTTACTCCCTCATAACGTAACACATTAACTAAGTTATGGTGTTTAGAGAAGTCTTGGCTGCCTGTATAGGTCTGGAGACTTCTAATTATGTTTTACTCCCTCATAACGTAACACATTAACTTAGTGATGGTGTTTAGTGAAGTCTTGGCTGCCTGTATAGGTCTGGAGACTTCTAATTAGGTTTTACTCCCTCATAACGTAACACATTAACTTAATTATGGTGTTTAGTGAAGTCTTGGCTGCCTGTATAGGTCTGGAGACTTCTAATTATGTTTTACTCCCTCATAACGTAACACATTAACTTAGTTATGGTGTTTAGTGAAGTCTTGGCTGCCTGTATAGTTCTGGAGACTTCTAATTATGTTTTACTCCCTCATAACGTAACACATTAACTTAGTTATGGTGTTTAGTGAAGTCTTGGCTGCCTATATTGGTCTGGAGACTTCTAATTATGTTTTACTCCCTCATAACGTAACACATTAACTTAGTTATGGTGTTTAGTGAAGTCTTGGCTGCCTGTATAGGTCTGGAGACTTCTAATTATGTTTTACTCCCTCATAATGTAACACATTAACTAAGTTATGGTGTTTAGTGAAGTCTTGGCTGCCTGTGTAGGTCTGGAGACTTCTAATTATGTTTTACTCCCTCATAACGTAACACATTAACTTAGTTATGGTGTTTAGTCTTGGCTGCCTGTATAGGTCTTGAGGACTTCTAATTATGCTTTACTCCCTCATAACATAACACATTAACTTAGTTATGGGGTTTAGAGAAGTCTTGGCTGCCTGTATAGGTCTGGAGACTTCTATTTATGTTTTACTCCCCCATAACGTAACACATTAACTTAGTTATGGTGCTTAGTGAAATCTTGGCTGCCTGTATAGGTCTGGAGACTTCTAATTATGTTTTACTCCCTCATAACATAACACATTAACTTAGGTATGGTGTTTAGTGAAGTCTTGGCTGCCTGTATAGGTCTGGAGACTTCTAATTATGTTTTACTCCCTCATAACATAACACATTAACTTAGTCTTGGGGTTTAGAGAAGTCTTGGCTGCCTGTATAGGTCTGGAGACTTCTAATTATGTTTTACTCCCTGGCAATAAGGTGACACTTTAACATAGTTATGGTGTTTAGTGAAGTCTTGGCTGCCTGTATAGGTCTGGAGACTTCTAATTATGTTTTACTCCCTGGCAATAAGGTGACACTTCAACTTAGTTATGGTGTTTAGTGAAGTCTTGGCTGCCTGTATAGGTCTAGAGACTTCTAATTATGTTTTACTCCCTCATAACGTAACACATTAACTTAGTTATGGGGCTTAGAGAAGTCTTGGCTGCCTGTATAGGTCTGGAGACTTCTAATTATGTTTTACTCCCTCATAACGTAACACATTAACTTAGTTATGGTGTTTAGTGAAGTCTTGGCTGCCTGTATAGGTCTGGAGACTTCTAATTATGTTTTACTCCCTGGCAATAAGGTGACACTTTAACTTAGTTATGGTGTTTAGTGAAGTCTTGGCTGCCTGTATAGGTCTGGAGACTTCTAATTATGTTTTACTCCCTCATAACGTAACACATTAACTTAGTTATGGTGTTTAGTGAAGTCTTGGCTGCCTGTATAGGTCTGGAGACTTCTAATTATGTTTTACTCCCTCATAACGTAACACATTAACTTAGTTATGGTGTTTAGTGAAGTCTTGGCTGCCTGTATAGTTCTGGAGACTTCTAATTATGTTTTACTCCCTGGCAATAAGGTGACACTTTAACTAAGTTATGGTGTTTAGTGAAGTCTTGGCTGCCTGTATAGGTCTGGAGACTTCTAATTATGTTTTACTCCCTCATAACGTAACACATTAACTAAGTTATGGTGTTTAGAGAAGTCTTGGCTGCCTGTATAGGTCTGGAGACTTCTAATTATGTTTTACTCCCTCATAACGTAACACATTAACTTAGTGATGGTGTTTAGTGAAGTCTTGGCTGCCTGTATAGGTCTGGAGACTTCTAATTAGGTTTTACTCCCTCATAACGTAACACATTAACTTAATTATGGTGTTTAGTGAAGTCTTGGCTGCCTGTATAGGTCTGGAGACTTCTAATTATGTTTTACTCCCTCATAACGTAACACATTAACTTAGTTATGGTGTTTAGTGAAGTCTTGGCTGCCTGTATAGTTCTGGAGACTTCTAATTATGTTTTACTCCCTCATAACGTAACACATTAACTTAGTTATGGTGTTTAGTGAAGTCTTGGCTGCCTATATTGGTCTGGAGACTTCTAATTATGTTTTACTCCCTCATAACGTAACACATTAACTTAGTTATGGTGTTTAGTGAAGTCTTGGCTGCCTGTATAGGTCTGGAGACTTCTAATTATGTTTTGCTCCCCCATAACGTAACACATTAACTTAGCTATGGTGTTTAGTGATGTATTGGCTGCCTGTATAGGTCTGGAGACTTCTAATTATGTTTTACTCCCTCATAACGTAACACATTAACTTAGTTATGGGGTTTAGAGAAGTCTTGGCTGCCTGCATAGGTCTGGAGACTTCTAATTATGTTTTACTCCCTCATAATGTAACACATTAACTAAGTTATGGTGTTTAGTGAAGTCTTGGCTGCCTGTGTAGGTCTGGAGACTTCTAATTATGTTTTACTCCCTCATAACGTAACACATTAACTTAGTTATGGGGTTTAGAGAAGTCTTGGCTGCCTGCATAGGTCTGGTGACTTCTAATTATGTTTTACTCCCTCATAATGTAACACATTAACTTATTTATGGTGTTTAGTGAAGTCTTGGCTGCCTGTGTAGGTCTGGAGACTTCTAATTATGTTTTACTCCCTCATAACGTAACACATTAACTTAGTTATGGGGTTTAGAGAAGTCTTGGCTGCCTGCATAGGTCTGGAGACTTCTAATTATGTTTTACTCCCTCATAATGTAACACATTAACTAAGTTATGGTGTTTAGTGAAGTCTTGGCTGCCTGTGTAGGTCTGGAGACTTCTAATTATGTTTTACTCCCTCATAACGTAACACATTAACTTAGTTATGGTGTTTAGTCTTGGCTGCCTGTGTAGGTCTGGAGACTTCTAATTATGTTTTACTCCCTCATAACGTAACACATTAACTTAGTTATGGTGTTTAGTCTTGGCTGCCTGTATAGGTCTGGAGACTTCTAATTATGTTTTATTCCCTCATAATGTAACACATTAACTTAGTTATGGTGTTTAGTGAAGTCTTGGCTGCCTGTATAGGTCTGAGGACTTCTAATTATGCTTTACTCCCTCATAACATAACACATTAACTTAGTTATGGGGTTTAGAGAAGTCTTGGCTGCCTGTATAGGTCTGGAGACTTCTAATTATGTTTTACTCCCTCATAAAGTAACACATTAACTTAGTTCTGGTGTTTAGTGAAGTCTTGGCTGCCTGTATAGGTCTGGAGACTTCTAATTATGTTTTACTCCCTCATAACGTAACACATTAACTTAGTTATGGGGTTTAGAGAAGTCTTGGCTGCCTGTATAGGTCTGGAGACTTCTAATTATGATTTACTCCCTCATAACGTAACACATTAACTTAGTTATGGTTTGTAGTGAAGTCTTGGCTGCCTGTATAGGTCTGGAGACTTCTAATTATGTTTTACTCCCTCATAACGTAACACATTAACTTAGTTATGGTGTTTAGTGAAGTCTTGGCTGCCTGTATAGGTCTGGAGACTTCTAATTATGTTTTACTCCCTGGCAATAAGGTGACACTTTAACTTAGTTATGGTGTTTAGTGAAGTTATGGCTGCCTGTATAGGTCTGGAGACTTCTAATTATGTTTTACTCCCTCATAACGTAACACATTAACTTAGTTATGGTGTTTAGTGAAGTCTTGGCTGCCTGTATAGGTCTGGAGACTTCTAATTATGTTTTACTCCCTCATAACGCAACACATTAACTTAGTTATGGTGTTTAGTGAAGTCTTGGCTGCCTATATTGGTCTGGAGACTTCTAATTATGTTTTACTCCCTCATAACGTAACACATTAACTTAGTTATGGTGTTTAGTGAAGTCTTGGCTGCCTGTATAGGTCTGGAGACTTCTAATTATGTTTTATTCCCCCATAACGTAACACATTAACTTAGTTATGGTGCTTAGTGAAATCTTGGCTGCCTGTATAGGTCTGGAGACTTCTAATTATGTTTAACTCCCTCATAACATAACACATTAACTTAGGTATGGTGTTTAGTGAAGTCTTGGCTGCCTGTATAGGTCTGGAGACTTCTAATTATGTTTTACTCCCTCATAACATAACACATTAACTTAGTCTTGGGGTTTAGAGAAGTCTTGGCTGCCTGTATAGTTCTGGAGACTTCTAATTATGTTTTACTCCCTGGCAATAAGGTGACACTTTAACTTAGTTATGGTGTTTAGTGAAGTCTTGGCTGCCTGTATAGGTCTGGAGACTTCTAATTATGTTTTACTCCCTCATAACGTAACACATAAACTTAGTTATGGTGTTTAGTGTTGTCTTGGCAGCCTGTATAGGTCTGGAGACTTCTAATTATGTTTTACTCCCTCATAACGTAACACATTAACTTATTTATGGTGTTTAGTGAAGTCTTGGCTGCCTGTATAGGTCTGGAGACTTCTAATTATGTTTTACTCCCTCATAACGTAACACATTAACTTATTTATGGTGTTTAGTGATGTCTTGGCTGCCTGTATAGGTCTGGAGACTTCTAATTATGTTTTACTCCCTCATAACGTAACACATTAACTTAGTTATGGTGTTTAGTGATGTCTTGGCTGCCTGTATAGGTCTGGAGACTTCTAATTATGTTTTACTCCCTCATAACGTAACACATTAACTTATTTATGGTGTTTAGTGAAGTCTTGGCTGCCTGTATAGGTCTGGAGACTTCTAATTATGTTTTACTCCCTCATAACGTAACACATTAACTTAGTTATGGTGTTTAGTGAAGTCTTGGCTGCCTGTATAGGTCTGGAGACTTCTAATTATGTTTTACTCCCTGGCAATAAGGTGACACTTTAACTTAGTTATGGTGTTTAGTGAAGTCTTGGCTGCCTGTATAGGTCTGGAAACTTCTAATTATGTTTTACTCCCTCATAACGTAACACATTAACTTAGGTATGGTGTTTAGTGAAGTCTTGGCTGCCTGTATAGGTCTGGAGACTTCTAATTATGTTTTCCTCCCTCATAACGTAACACATTAACTTAGTTATGGGGTTTAGAGAAGACTTGGCTGCCTGTATAGGTCGGGAGACTTCTAATTATGTTTTACTCCCTCATAACGTAACACATTAACTTAGTTATGGTGTTTAGTGAAGTCTTTGTTGCCTGTATAGGTCTAGAGATTTCTAATTATGTTTTACTCCCTCATAACGTAACACATTAACTTAGTTATGGTGTTTGGTGAATTCTTGGCTGCCTGTATAGGTCTGGAGACTTCTAATTATGTTTTACTCCCTCATAATGTAACACATTAACTTAGTTATGGTGTTTAGTGAAATCTTGGCTACCTGTATAGGTCTGGAGACTTCTAATTATGTTTTACTCCCTCATAACGTAACACATTAACTTAAATATGGTGTTTAGTGAAGTCTTGGCTGCCTGTATAGGTCTGGAGACTTCTAATTATGTTTTACTCCCTGGCAATAAGGTGACACTTCAACTTAGTTATGGTGTTTAGTGAAGTCTTGGCTGCCTGTATAGGTCTGGAGACTTCTAATTATGTTTTACTCCCTCATAAGGTAACACATTAACTTAGTTATGGGGCTTAGAGAAGTCTTGGCTGCCTGTATAGGTCTGGAGACTTCTAATTATGTTTTACTCCCTCATAACGTAACACATTAACTTAGTTATGGTGTTTAGTGAAGTCTTGGCTGCCTGTATAGGTCTGGAGACTTCTAATTATGTTTTACTCCTTGGCAATAAGGTGACACTTCAACTTAGTTATGGTGTTTAGTGAAGTCTTGGCTGCCTGTATAGGTCTGGAGACTTCTAATTATGTTTTACTCCCTCATAACGTAACACATTAACTTAGTTATGGGGTTTAGAGAAGTCTTGGCTGCCTGTACAGGTCTGGAGACTTCTAATTATGTTTTACTCCCTCATAACGTAACATATTAACTTAGTTATGGTGATTAGTGAAGTCTTGACTGCCTGTATAGGTCTGGAGACTTCTAATTATGTTTTACTCCCTCGTAACGTAACACATTAACTTAGTTATGGTGTTTAGTGAAGTCTTGGCCGCCTGTATAAGTCTGCAGACTTCTAATTATGTTTTACTCCCTCATAGCGTAACACATTAACTTAGTTATGGTGTTTAGTGAAGTCTTGGCTGCCTGTATAGGTCTGGAGACTTCTAATTATGTTTTACTCCCTCATAACGTAACACATTAACTTAGTTATGGTGTTTAGTGAAGTCTTGGCTGCCTGTATAGGTCTGGAGACTTCTAATTATGTTTTACTCCCTCATAACATAACACATTAACTTAGTTATGGTGTTTAGTGAAGTCTTGGCTGCCTATATTGGTCTGGAGACTTCTAATTATGTTTTACTCCCTCATAACGTAACACATTAACTTAGTTATGGTGTTTAGAGAAGTCTTGGCTGCCTGTATACGTCTGGAGACTTCTAATTATGTTTAACTCCCTCATAACATAACACATTAACTTAGTTATGGTGTTTAGTGAAATCTTGGCTGCCTGTATAGGTCTGGAGACTTCTAATTATGTTTTACTCCCTCATAACGTAACACATTAACTTAGTTATGGTGTTTAGTGAAGTCTTGGCTGCCTGTATAGTTCTGGAGACTTCTAATTATGTTTTACTCCCTCATAACGTTACACATTAACTTAGTTATGGTGTTTAGTGAAGTCTTGGCTGCCTATATTGGTCTGGAGACTTCTAATTATGTTTTACTCCCTCATAACGTAACACATTAACTTAGTTATGGTGTTTAGTGAAATCTTGGCTGCCTGTATAGGTCTGGAGACTTCTAATTATGTTTTACTCCCTGGCAATAAGGTGACACTTTAACTTAGTTATGGTGTTTAGTGAAGTCTTGGCTGCCTGTATAGGTCTGGAGACTTCTAATTATGTTTTACTCCCTCATAATGTAACACATTAACTTAGTTATGGCATTTAGTGATGTCTTGGCTGCCTGTATAGGTCTGGAGACTTCTAATTATGTTTTATTCCCTCATAACGTAACACATTAACTTATTTATGGTGTTTAGTGAAGTCTTGGCTGCCTGTATAGGTCTGGAGACTTCTAATTATGTTTTACTCCCTCATAACGTAACACATTAACTTAGTTATGCTGTTTAGTGAAGTCTTGGCTGCCTGTATAGGTCTGGAGACTTCTAATTATGTTTTACTCCCTGGCAATAAGGTGACACTTCAACTTAGTTATGGTGTTTAGTGAAGTCTTGGCTGCCTGTATAGGTCTGGAGACTTCTAATTATGTTTTACTCCCTCATAACGTAACACATTAACTTAGTTATGGGGTTTAGAGAAGTCTTGGCTGCCTGTATAGGTCTGGAGACTTCTAATTATGTTTTACTCCCTCATAACGTAACACATTAACTTAATTATGGTGTTTAGTGAAGTCTTGGCTGCCTGTATAGGTCTGGAGACTTCTAATTATGTTTTACTCCCTCATAACGTAACACATTAACTTAGTTATGGTGTTTAGTGAAGTCTTGGCTGCCTGCATAGGTCTGCAGACTTCTAATTATGTTTTACTCCCTCATAACGTAACACATTAACTTAGTTATGGTGTTTAGTGAAGTCTTGGCTGCCTGTATAGGTCTGGAGACTTCTAATTATGTTTTACTCCCTCATAACGTAACACATTAACTTAGTTATGCTGTTTAGTGAAGTCTTGGCTGCCTGTATACTTCTGGAGACTTCTAATTATGTTTTACTCCCTCATAACGTAACACATTAACTTAGTTATGGTGTTTAGTGAAGTCTTGGCTGCCTGTATAGGTCTGGAGACTTCTAATTATGTTTTCCTCCCTCATAACGTAACACATTAACTTAGTTATGGTGTTT
Organism: Pictodentalium vernedei; assembly: GCA_031216915.1. Classification (NCBI taxonomy): domain Eukaryota; kingdom Metazoa; phylum Mollusca; class Scaphopoda; order Dentaliida; family Dentaliidae; genus Pictodentalium; species Pictodentalium vernedei. The sequence goes on along the minus strand of CM062294.1, from coordinate 562,183,711 downwards.
AGTGAAGTCTTGGCTGCCTGTATAGGTCTGGAGACTTCTAATTATGTTTTACTCCCTGGCAATAAGGTGACACTTCAACTTAGTTATGGTGTTTAGTGAAGTCTTGGCTGCCTGTATAGGTCTGGAGACTTCTAATTATGTTTTACTCCCTCATAACGTAACACATTAACTTAGTTATGGGGTTTAGAGAAGTCTTGGCTGCCTGTATAGGTCTGGAGACTTCTAATTATGATTTACTCACTCATAACGTAACACATTAACTTAGTTATGGTGTTTAGTGAAGTCTTGGCTGCCTGTATAGGTCTGGAGACTTCTAATTATGTTTTACTCCCTCATAACGTAACACATTAACTTAGTTATGGTGTTTAGTGAAGTCTTGGCTGCCTATATAGGTCTGGAGACTTCTAATTATGTTTTACTCCCTGGCAATAAGGTGACACTTTAACTTAGTTATGGTGTTTAGTGAAGTCTTGGCTGCCTGTATAGGTCTGGAGACTTCTAATTATGTTTTACTCCCTCATAACGTAACACATTAACTTAGTTATGGTGTTTAGTGAAGTCTTGGCTGCCTGTATAGGTCTGGAGACTTCTAATTATGTTTTACTCCCTCATCACGTAACACATTAACTTAGTTATGGTGTTTAGTGAAGTCTTAGCTGCCTGTATAGGTCTACAGACTTCTAATTATGTTTTACTCCCTCATAACGTAACACATTAACTTAGTTATGGTGTTTAGTGAGTCTTGGCTGCCTGTATAGGCCTGGAGACTTCTAATTATGTTTTACTCCCTCATAACGTAACACATTAACTTAGTTATGGGGTTTAGAGAAGTCTTGGCTGCCTGTATAGTTCTGGAGACTTCTAATTATGTTTTACTCCCTCATAACATAACATATTAACTTAGTTATGGTGTTTAGTGAAGTCTTGGCTGCCTGTATAGGTCTGGAGACGTCTGATTATGTTTTACTCCCTCATAACGTAACACATTAACTTAGTTATGGTGTTCAGTGAAGTCTTGGCTGCCTGTATAGGTCTGGAGACTTCTAATTATGTTTTACTCCCTAGCAATAAGGTGACACTTTAACTTAGTTATGGTGTTCAGTGAAGTCTTGGCTGCCTGTAGAGGTCTGGAGACTTCTATGTATGTTTAACTCTCACGTAACGTAACACATTAACTTAGTTATGGTGTTTAGTGAAGTCTTGGCTGCCTGTATAGGTCTGGAGACTTCTAATTATGTTTTACTCCCTAGCAATAAGGTGACACTTTAACTTAGTTATGGTGTTTAGTGAAGTCTTGGCTGCCCGTTTAGGTCAAGAGACTTCTAATTATGTTTTAATCCAACATAACGTAACACATTAACTTAGTTATGGTGTTTAGTGAAGTCTTGGCTGTCTGTATACGTCTGGAGACTTCTAATTATGTTTTACTCCCTCATAATGTAACACATTAACTTAGTTATGGTGTTTAGTGAAGTCTTGGCTGCCTGTGTAGGTCTGGAGACTTCAAATTATGTTTTACTCCCTCATAACGTAACACATTAACTTAGTTATGGTGTTTAGTCTTGGCTGCCTGTATAGGTCTGGAGACTTCTAATTATGTTTTATTCCCTCATAATGTAACACATTAACTTAGTTATGGTGTTTAGTGAAGTCTTGGCTGCCTGTATAGGTCTGGAGACTTCTAATTATGTTTTACTCCCTCATAACATAACACATTAACTTAGTTATGGGGTTTAGAGAAGTCTTGGCTGCCTGTATAGGTCTGGAGACTTCTAATTATGTTTTACTCCCTCATAAAGTAACACATTAACTTAGTTCTGGTGTTTAGTGAAGTCTTGGCTGCCTGTATAGGTCTGGAGACTTCTAATTATGTTTTACTCCCTCATAACGTAACACATTAACTTAGTTATGGGGTTTAGAGAAGTCTTGGCTGCCTGTATAGGTCTGGAGACTTCTAATTATGATTTACTCCCTCATAACGTAACACATTAACTTAGTTATGGTGTGTAGTGAAGTCTTGGCTGCCTGTATAGGTCTGGAGACTTCTAATTATGTTTTACTCCCTCATAACGTAACACATTAACTTAGTTATGGTGTTTAGTGAAGTCTTGGCTGCCTGTATAGTTCTGCAGACTTCTAATTATGTTTTACTCCCTGGCAATAAGGTGACACTTTAACTAAGTTATGGTGTTTAGTGAAGTCTTGGCTGCCTGTATAGGTCTGGAGACTTCTAATTATGTTTTACTCCCTCATAACGTAACACATTAACTAAGTTATGGTGTTTAGAGAAGTCTTGGCTGCCTGTATAGGTCTGGAGACTTCTAATTATGTTTTACTCCCTCATAACGTAACACATTAACTTAGTGATGGTGTTTAGTGAAGTCTTGGCTGCCTGTATAGGTCTGGAGACTTCTAATTAGGTTTTAGTCCCTCATAACGTAACACATTAACTTAATTATGGTGTTTAGTGAAGTCTTGGCTGCCTGTGTAGGTCTGGAGACTTCTAATTATGTTTTACTCCCTCATAATGTAACACATTAACTAAGTTATGGTGTTTAGTGAAGTCTTGGCTGCCTGTGTAGGTCTGGAGACTTCTAATTATGTTTTACTCCCTCATAACGTAACACATTAACTTAGTTATGGTGTTTAGTCTTGGCTGCCTGTGTAGGTCTGGAGACTTCTAATTATGTTTTACTCCCTCATAACGTAACACATTAACTTAGTTATGGTGTTTAGTCTTGGCTGCCTGTATAGGTCTGGAGACTTCTAATTATGTTTTATTCCCTCATAATGTAACACATTAACTTAGTTATGGTGTTTAGTGAAGTCTTGGCTGCCTGTATAGGTCTGAGGACTTCTAATTATGCTTTACTCCCTCATAACATAACACATTAACTTAGTTATGGGGTTTAGAGAAGTCTTGGCTGCCTGTATAGGTCTGGAGACTTCTAATTATGTTTTACTCCCTCATAAAGTAACACATTAACTTAGTTCTGGTGTTTAGTGAAGTCTTGGCTGCCTGTATAGGTCTGGAGACTTCTAATTATGTTTTACTCCCTCATAACGTAACACATTAACTTAGTTATGGGGTTTAGAGAAGTCTTGGCTGCCTGTATAGGTCTGGAGACTTCTAATTATGATTTACTCCCTCATAACGTAACACATTAACTTAGTTATGGTTTGTAGTGAAGTCTTGGCTGCCTGTATAGGTCTGGAGACTTCTAATTATGTTTTACTCCCTCATAACGTAACACATTAACTTAGTTATGGTGTTTAGTGAAGTCTTGGCTGCCTGTATAGGTCTGGAGACTTCTAATTATGTTTTACTCCCTGGCAATAAGGTGACACTTTAACTTAGTTATGGTGTTTAGTGAAGTCTTGGCTGCCTGTATAGGTCTGGAGACTTCTTATTATGTTTTACTCCCTCATAACGTAACACATTAACTTAGTTATGGTGTTTAGTGAAGTCTTGGCTGCCTGTATAGGTCTGGAGACTTCTAATTATGTTTTACTCCCTCATAACGTAACACATTAACTTAGTTATGGTGTTTAGTGAAGTCTTGGCTGCCTATATTGGTCTGGAGACTTCTAATTATGTTTTACTCCCTCATAACGTAACACATTAACTTAGTTATGGTGTTTAGTGAAGTCTTGGCTGCCTGTATAGGTCTGGAGACTTCTAATTATGTTTTACTCCCCCATAACGTAACACATTAACTTAGTTATGGTGCTTAGTGAAATCTTGGCTGCCTGTATAGGTCTGGAGACTTCTAATTATGTTTTACTCCCTCATAACATAACACATTAACTTAGGTATGGTGTTTAGTGAAGTCTTGGCTGCCTGTATAGGTCTGGAGACTTCTAATTATGTTTTACTCCCTCATAACATAACACATTAACTTAGTCTTGGGGTTTAGAGAAGTCTTGGCTGCCTGTATAGGTCTGGAGACTTCTAATTATGTTTTACTCCCTGGCAATAAGGTGACACTTTAACTTAGTTATGGTGTTTAGTGAAGTCTTGGCTGCCTGTATAGGTCTGGAGACTTCTAATTATGTTTTACTCCCTCATAACGTAACACATTAACTTAGTTATGGTGTTTAGTGTTGTCTTGGCAGCCTGTATAGGTCTGGAGACTTCTAATTATGTTTTACTCCCTCATAACATAACACATTAACTTATTTATGGTGTTTAGTGAAGTCTTGGCTGCCTGTATAGGTCTGGAGACTTCTAATTATGTTTTACTCCCTCATAACGTAACACATTAACTTATTTATGGTGTTTAGTGAAGTCTTGGCTGCCTGTATAGGTCTGGAGACTTCTAATTATGTTTTACTCCCTCATAATGTAACACATTAACTTATTTATGGTGTTTAGTGAAGTCTTGGCTGCCTGTATAGGTCTGGAGACTTCTAATTATGTTTTACTCCCTCATAACGTAACACATTAACTTAGTTATGGTGTTTAGTGTTGTCTTGGCAGCCTGTATAGGTCTGGAGACTTCTAATTATGTTTTACTCCCTCATAACGTAACACATTAACTTAGTTATGGTGTTTAGTGAAGTCTTGGCTGCCTATATTGGTCTGGAGACTTCTAATTATGTTTTACTCCCTCATAACGTAACACATTAACTTAGTTATGGTGTTTAGTGAAGTCTTGGCTGCCTGTATACGTCTGGAGACTTCTAATTATGTTTAACTCCCTCATAACATAACACATTAACTTAGTTATGGTGTTTAGTGAAATCTTGGCTGCCTGTATAGGTCTGGAGACTTCTAATTATGTTTTACTCCCTCATAACGTAACACATTAACTTAGTTATGGTGTTTAGTGAAGTCTTGGCTGCCAGTATAGTTCTGGAGACTTCTAATTATGTTTTACTCCCTCATAACGTTACACATTAACTTAGTTATGGTGTTTAGTGAAGTCTTGGCTGCCTATATTGGTCTGGAGACTTCTAATTATGTTTTACTCCCTCATAACGTAACACATTAACTTAGTTATGGTGTTTAGTGAAATCTTGGCTGCCTGTATAGGTCTGGAGACTTCTAATTATGTTTTACTCCCTGGCAATAAGGTGACACTTTAACTTAGTTATGGTGTTTAGTGAAGTCTTGGCTGCCTGTATAGGTCTGGAGACTTCTAATTATGTTTTACTCCCTCATAATGTAACACATTAACTTAGTTATGGCATTTAGTGATGTCTTGGCTGCCTGTATAGGTCTGGAGACTTCTAATTATGTTTTATTCCCTCATAACGTAACACATTAACTTATTTATGGTGTTTAGTGAAGTCTTGGCTGCCTGTATAGGTCTGGAGACTTCTAATTATGTTTTACTCCCTCATAACGTAACACATTAACTTAGTTATGCTGTTTAGTGAAGTCTTGGCTGCCTGTATAGGTCTGGAGACTTCTAATTATGTTTTACTCCCTCATAACGTAACACATTAACTTAGTTATGGGGTTTAGAGAAGTCTTGGCTGCCTGTATAGGTCTGGACACTTCTAATTATGTTTTACTCCCTCATAACGTAACACATTAACTTAGTTATGGTGTTTAGTGAAGTCTTGGCTGCCTGTATAGGTCTGGAGACTTCTAATTATGTTTTACTCCCTGGCAATAAGGTGACACTTCAACTTAGTTATGGTGTTTAGTGAAGTCTTGGCTGCCTGTATAGGTCTGGAGACTTCTAATTATGTTTTACTCCCTCATAACGTAACACATTAACTTAGTTATGGGGTTTAGAGAAGTCTTGGCTGCCTGTATAGGTCTGGAGACTTCTAATTATGTTTTACTCCCTCATAACGTAACACATTAACTTAATTACGGTGTTTAGTGAAGTCTTGGCTGCCTGTATAGGTCTGGAGACTTCTAATTATGTTTTACTCCCTCATAACGTAACACATTAACTTAGTTATGGTGTTTAGTGAAGTCTTGGCTGCCTGCATAGGTCTGCAGACTTCTAATTATGTTTTACTCCCTCATAACGTAACACATTAACTTAGTTATGGTGTTTAGTGAAGTCTTGGCTGCCTGTATAGGTCTGGAGACTTCTAATTATGTTTTACTCCCTCATAACGTAACACATTAACTTAGTTATGCTGTTTAGTGAAGTCTTGGCTGCCTGTATAGTTCTGGAGACTTCTAATTATGTTTTACTCCCTCATAACGTAACACATTAACTTAGTTATGGTGTTTAGTGAAGTCTTGGCTGCCTGTATAGGTCTGGAGACTTCTAATTATGTTTTCCTCCCTCATAACGTAACACATTAACTTAGTTATGGTGTTTAGTGAAGTCTTGGCTGCCTGTATAGGTCTGGAGACTTCTAATTATGTTTTACTCCCTGGCAATAAGGTGACACTTCAACTTAGTTATGGTGTTTAGTGAAGTCTTGGCTTCCTGTATAGGTCTGGAGACTTCTAATTATGTTTTACTCCCTCATAACGTAACACATTAACTTAGTTATGGGGTTTAGAGAAGTCTTGGCTGCCTGTATAGGTCTGGAGACTTCTAATTATGATTTACTCACTCATAACGTAACACATTAACTTAGTTATGGTGTTTAGTGAAGTCTTGGCTGCCTGTATAGGTCTGGAGACTTCTAATTATGTTTTACTCCCTCATAACGTAACACATTAACTTAGTTATGGTGTTTAGTGAAGTCTTGGCTGCCTATATAGGTCTGGAGACTTCTAATTATGTTTTACTCCCTGGCAATAAGGTGACACTTTAACTTAGTTATGGTGTTTAGTGAAGTCTTGGCTGCCTGTATAGGTCTGGAGACTTCTAATTATGTTTTACTCCCTCATAACGTAACACATTAACTTAGTTATGGTGTTTAGTGAAGTCTTGGCTGCCTGTATAGGTCTGGAGACTTCTAATTATGTTTTACTCCCTCATCACGTAACACATTAACTTAGTTATGGTGTTTAGTGAAGTCTTAGCTGCCTGTATAGGTCTACAGACTTCTAATTATGTTTTACTCCCTCATAACGTAACACATTAACTTAGTTATGGTGTTTAGTGAGTCTTGGCTGCCTGTATAGGCCTGGAGACTTCTAATTATGTTTTACTCCCTCATAACGTAACACATTAACTTAGTTATGGGGTTTAGAGAAGTCTTGGCTGCCTGTATAGTTCTGGAGACTTCTAATTATGTTTTACTCCCTCATAACATAACACATTAACTTAGTTATGGTGTTTAGTGAAGTCTTGGCTGCCTGTATAGGTCTGGAGACGTCTGATTATGTTTTACTCCCTCATAACGTAACACATTAACTTAGTTATGGTGTTCAGTGAAGTCTTGGCTGCCTGTATAGGTCTGGAGACTTCTAATTATGTTTTACTCCCTAGCAATAAGGTGACACTTTAACTTAGTTATGGTGTTCAGTGAAGTCTTGGCTGCCTGTAGAGGTCTGGAGACTTCTATGTATGTTTAACTCTCACGTAACGTAACACATTAACTTAGTTATTGTGTTTAGTGAAGTCTTGGCTGCCTGTATAGGTCTGGAGACTTCTAATTATGTTTTACTCCCTAGCAATAAGGTGACACTTTAACTTAGTTATGGTGTTTAGTGAAGTCTTGGCTGCCCGTTTAGGTCAAGAGACTTCTAATTATGTTTTAATCCAACATAACGTAACACATTAACTTAGTTATGGTGTTTAGTGAAGTCTTGGCTGTCTGTATACGTCTGGAGACTTCTAATTATGTTTTACTCCCTCATAACGTAACACATTAACTTAGTTATGGTGTTTAGTGATGTATTGGCTGCCTGTATAGGTCTGGAGACTTCTAATTATGTTTTACTCCCTCATAATGTAACACATTAACTTAGTTATGGTGTTTAGTGAAGTCTTGACTGCCTGTGTAGGTCTGGAGACTTCAAATTATGTTTTACTCCCTCATAACGTAACACATTAACTTAGTTATGGTGTTTAGTCTTGGCTGCCTGTATAGGTCTGGAGACTTCTAATTATGTTTTATTCCCTCATAATGTAACACATTAACTTAGTTATGGTGTTTAGTGAAGTCTTGGCTGCCTGTATAGGTCTGGAGACTTCTAATTATGTTTTACTCCCTCATAACATAACACATTAACTTAGTTATGGGGTTTAGAGAAGTCTTGGCTGCCTGTATAGGTCTGGAGACTTCTAATTATGTTTTACTCCCTCATAAAGTAACACATTAACTTAGTTCTGGTGTTTAGTGAAGTCTTGGCTGCCTGTATAGGTCTGGAGACTTCTAATTATGTTTTACTCCCTCATAACGTAACACATTAACTTAGTTATGGGGTTTAGAGAAGTCTTGGCTGCCTGTATAGGTCTGGAGACTTCTAATTATGATTTACTCCCTCATAACGTAACACATTAACTTAGTTATGGTGTGTAGTGAAGTCTTGGCTGCCTGTATAGGTCTGGAGACTTCTAATTATGTTTTACTCCTTCATAACGTAACACATTAACTTAGTTATGGTGTTTAGTGAAGTCTTGGCCGCCTGTATAGGTCTGGAGACTTCTAATTATGTTTTACTCCCTGGCAATAAGGTGACACTTTAACTTAGTTATGATGTTTAGTGAAGTCTTGGCTGTCTGTATAGGTCTGGAGACTTCTAATTATGTTTTACTCCCTCATAACGTAACACATTAACTTAGTTATGGTGTTTAGTGAAGTCTTGGCTGCCTGTATAGGTCTGGAGACTTCTAATTATGTTTTACTCCCTCATAACGTAACACATTAACTTAGTTATGGTGTTTAGTGAAGTCTTGGCTGCCTATATTGGTCTGGAGACTTCTAATTATGTTTTACTCCCTCATAACGTAACACATTAACTTAGTTATGGTGTTTAGTGAAGTCTTGGCTACCTGTATAGGTCTGGAGACTTCTAATTATGTTTTACTCCCCCATAACGTAACACATTAACTTAGTTATGGTGCTTAGTGAAATCTTGGCTGCCTGTATAGGTCTGGAGACTTATAATTATGTTTTACTCCCTCATAACATAACACATTAACTTAGGAATGGTGTTTAGTGAAGTCTTGGCTGCCTGTATAGGTCTGGAGACTTCTAATTATGTTTTACTCCCTCATAACGTAACACATTAACTTAGTCTTGGGGTTTAGAGAAGTCTTGGCTGCCTGTATAGGTCTGGAGACTTCTAATTATGTTTTACTCCCTGGCAATAAGGTGACACTTTAACTTAGTTATGGTGTTTAGTGAAGTCTTGGCTGCCTGTATAGGTCTGGAGACTTCTAATTATGTTTTACTCCCTCATAACGTAACACATTAACTTAGTTATGGTGTTTAGTGTTGTCTTGGCTGCCTGTATAGGTCTGGAGACTTCTAATTATGTTTTACTCCCTCATAACATAAAACATTAACTTATTTATGGTGTTTAGTGAAGTCTTGGCTGCCTGTATAGGTCTGGAGACTTCTAATTATGTTTTACTCCCTCATAACGTAACACATTAACTTAGTTATGGTGTTTAGTGAAGTCTTGGCTGCCTGTATAGGTCTGGAGACTTCTACTTATGTTTTACTCCCTCATAACGTAACACATTAACTTAGTTATGGTGTTTAGTGATGTCTTGGCTGCCTGTATAGGTCTGGAGACTTCTAATTATGTTTTACTCCCTCATAATGTAACACATTAACTTATTTATGGTGTTTAGTGAAGTCTTGGCTGCCTGTATAGGTCTGGAGACTTCTAATTATGTTTTACTCCCTCATAACGTAACACATTAACTTAGTTATGGTGTTTAGTGAAGTCTTGGCTGCCTGTATAGGTCTGGAGACTTCTAATTATGTTTTACTCCCTGGCAATAAGGTGACACTTTAACTTAGTTATGGTGTTTAGTGAAGTCTTGGCTGCCTGTCTAGGTCTGGAGACTTCTAATTATGTTTTACTCCCTCATAACGTAACACATTAACTTAGGTATGGTGTTTAGTGAAGTCTTGGCTGCCTGTATAGGTCTGGAGACTTCTAATTATGTTTTCCTCCCTCATAACGTAACACATTAACTTAGTTATGGGGTTTAGAGAAGACTTGGCTGCCTGTATAGGTCTGGAGACTTCTAATTATGTTTTACTCCCTCATAACGTAACACATTAACTTAGTTATGGTGTTTAGTGAAGTCTTTGTTGCCTGTATAGGTCTAGAGATTTCTAATTATGTTTTACTCCCTCATAACGTAACACATTAACTTAGTTATGGTGTTTGGTGAAGTCTTGGCTGCCTGTATAGGTCTGGAGACTTCTAATTATGTTTTACTCCCTCATAATGTAACACATTAACTTAGTTATGGTGTTTAGTGAAGTCTTGGCTGCCTGTATTTGTCTGGAGACTTCTAATTATGTTTTACTCCCTCATAACGTAACACATTAACTTAGTTATGGTGTTTAGTGAAGTCTTGGCTGCCTGTATAGGTCTGGAGACTTCTAATTATGTTTTACTCCCTGGCAATAAGGTGACACTTCAACTTAGTTATGGTGTTTAGTGAAGTCTTGGCTGCCTGTATAGGTCTAGAGACTTCTAATTATGTTTTACTCCCTCATAACGTAACACATTAACTTAGTTATGGGGCTTAGAGAAGTCTTGGCTGCCTGTATAGGTCTGGAGACTTCTAATTATGTTTTACTCCCTCATAACGTAACACATTAACTTAGTTATGGTGTTTAGTGAAGTCTTGGCTGCCTGTATAGGTCTGGAGACTTCTAATTATGTTTTACTCCCTGGCAATAAGGTGACACTTTAACATAGTTATGGTGTTTAGTGAAGTCTTGGCTGCCTGTATAGGTCTGGAGACTTCTAATTATGTTTTACTCCCTCATAACGTAACACATTAACTTAGTTATGGTGTTTAGTGAAGTCTTGGCTGCCTGTATAGGTCTGGAGACTTCTAATTATGTTTTACTCCCTCATAACGTAACACATTAACTTAGTTATGGTGTTTAGTGAAGTCTTGGCTGCCTGTATAGTTCTGGAGACTTCTAATTATGTTTTACTCCCTGGCAATAAGGTGACACTTTAACTAAGTTATGGTGTTTAGTGAAGTCTTGGCTGCCTGTATAGGTCTGGAGACTTCTAATTATGTTTTACTCCCTCATAACGTAACACATTAACTAAGTTATGGTGTTTAGAGAAGTCTTGGCTGCCTGTATAGGTCTGGAGACTTCTAATTATGTTTTACTCCCTCATAACGTAACACATTAACTTAGTGATGGTGTTTAGTGAAGTCTTGGCTGCCTGTATAGGTCTGGAGACTTCTAATTAGGTTTTACTCCCTCATAACGTAACACATTAACTTAATTATGGTGTTTAGTGAAGTCTTGGCTGCCTGTATAGGTCTGGAGACTTCTAATTATGTTTTACTCCCTCATAACGTAACACATTAACTTAGTTATGGTGTTTAGTGAAGTCTTGGCTGCCTGTATAGTTCTGGAGACTTCTAATTATGTTTTACTCCCTCATAACGTAACACATTAACTTAGTTATGGTGTTTAGTGAAGTCTTGGCTGCCTATATTGGTCTGGAGACTTCTAATTATGTTTTACTCCCTCATAACGTAACACATTAACTTAGTTATGGTGTTTAGTGAAGTCTTGGCTGCCTGTATAGGTCTGGAGACTTCTAATTATGTTTTACTCCCTCATAATGTAACACATTAACTAAGTTATGGTGTTTAGTGAAGTCTTGGCTGCCTGTGTAGGTCTGGAGACTTCTAATTATGTTTTACTCCCTCATAACGTAACACATTAACTTAGTTATGGTGTTTAGTCTTGGCTGCCTGTATAGGTCTGAGGACTTCTAATTATGCTTTACTCCCTCATAACATAACACATTAACTTAGTTATGGGGTTTAGAGAAGTCTTGGCTGCCTGTATAGGTCTGGAGACTTCTATTTATGTTTTACTCCCCCATAACGTAACACATTAACTTAGTTATGGTGCTTAGTGAAATCTTGGCTGCCTGTATAGGTCTGGAGACTTCTAATTATGTTTTACTCCCTCATAACATAACACATTAACTTAGGTATGGTGTTTAGTGAAGTCTTGGCTGCCTGTATAGGTCTGGAGACTTCTAATTATGTTTTACTCCCTCATAACATAACACATTAACTTAGTCTTGGGGTTTAGAGAAGTCTTGGCTGCCTGTATAGGTCTGGAGACTTCTAATTATGTTTTACTCCCTGGCAATAAGGTGACACTTTAACATAGTTATGGTGTTTAGTGAAGTCTTGGCTGCCTGTATAGGTCTGGAGACTTCTAATTATGTTTTACTCCCTGGCAATAAGGTGACACTTCAACTTAGTTATGGTGTTTAGTGAAGTCTTGGCTGCCTGTATAGGTCTAGAGACTTCTAATTATGTTTTACTCCCTCATAACGTAACACATTAACTTAGTTATGGGGCTTAGAGAAGTCTTGGCTGCCTGTATAGGTCTGGAGACTTCTAATTATGTTTTACTCCCTCATAACGTAACACATTAACTTAGTTATGGTGTTTAGTGAAGTCTTGGCTGCCTGTATAGGTCTGGAGACTTCTAATTATGTTTTACTCCCTGGCAATAAGGTGACACTTTAACTTAGTTATGGTGTTTAGTGAAGTCTTGGCTGCCTGTATAGGTCTGGAGACTTCTAATTATGTTTTACTCCCTCATAACGTAACACATTAACTTAGTTATGGTGTTTAGTGAAGTCTTGGCTGCCTGTATAGGTCTGGAGACTTCTAATTATGTTTTACTCCCTCATAACGTAACACATTAACTTAGTTATGGTGTTTAGTGAAGTCTTGGCTGCCTGTATAGTTCTGGAGACTTCTAATTATGTTTTACTCCCTGGCAATAAGGTGACACTTTAACTAAGTTATGGTGTTTAGTGAAGTCTTGGCTGCCTGTATAGGTCTGGAGACTTCTAATTATGTTTTACTCCCTCATAACGTAACACATTAACTAAGTTATGGTGTTTAGAGAAGTCTTGGCTGCCTGTATAGGTCTGGAGACTTCTAATTATGTTTTACTCCCTCATAACGTAACACATTAACTTAGTGATGGTGTTTAGTGAAGTCTTGGCTGCCTGTATAGGTCTGGAGACTTCTAATTAGGTTTTACTCCCTCATAACGTAACACATTAACTTAATTATGGTGTTTAGTGAAGTCTTGGCTGCCTGTATAGGTCTGGAGACTTCTAATTATGTTTTACTCCCTCATAACGTAACACATTAACTTAGTTATGGTGTTTAGTGAAGTCTTGGCTGCCTGTATAGTTCTGGAGACTTCTAATTATGTTTTACTCCCTCATAACGTAACACATTAACTTAGTTATGGTGTTTAGTGAAGTCTTGGCTGCCTATATTGGTCTGGAGACTTCTAATTATGTTTTACTCCCTCATAACGTAACACATTAACTTAGTTATGGTGTTTAGTGAAGTCTTGGCTGCCTGTATAGGTCTGGAGACTTCTAATTATGTTTTGCTCCCCCATAACGTAACACATTAACTTAGCTATGGTGTTTAGTGATGTATTGGCTGCCTGTATAGGTCTGGAGACTTCTAATTATGTTTTACTCCCTCATAACGTAACACATTAACTTAGTTATGGGGTTTAGAGAAGTCTTGGCTGCCTGCATAGGTCTGGAGACTTCTAATTATGTTTTACTCCCTCATAATGTAACACATTAACTAAGTTATGGTGTTTAGTGAAGTCTTGGCTGCCTGTGTAGGTCTGGAGACTTCTAATTATGTTTTACTCCCTCATAACGTAACACATTAACTTAGTTATGGGGTTTAGAGAAGTCTTGGCTGCCTGCATAGGTCTGGTGACTTCTAATTATGTTTTACTCCCTCATAATGTAACACATTAACTTATTTATGGTGTTTAGTGAAGTCTTGGCTGCCTGTGTAGGTCTGGAGACTTCTAATTATGTTTTACTCCCTCATAACGTAACACATTAACTTAGTTATGGGGTTTAGAGAAGTCTTGGCTGCCTGCATAGGTCTGGAGACTTCTAATTATGTTTTACTCCCTCATAATGTAACACATTAACTAAGTTATGGTGTTTAGTGAAGTCTTGGCTGCCTGTGTAGGTCTGGAGACTTCTAATTATGTTTTACTCCCTCATAACGTAACACATTAACTTAGTTATGGTGTTTAGTCTTGGCTGCCTGTGTAGGTCTGGAGACTTCTAATTATGTTTTACTCCCTCATAACGTAACACATTAACTTAGTTATGGTGTTTAGTCTTGGCTGCCTGTATAGGTCTGGAGACTTCTAATTATGTTTTATTCCCTCATAATGTAACACATTAACTTAGTTATGGTGTTTAGTGAAGTCTTGGCTGCCTGTATAGGTCTGAGGACTTCTAATTATGCTTTACTCCCTCATAACATAACACATTAACTTAGTTATGGGGTTTAGAGAAGTCTTGGCTGCCTGTATAGGTCTGGAGACTTCTAATTATGTTTTACTCCCTCATAAAGTAACACATTAACTTAGTTCTGGTGTTTAGTGAAGTCTTGGCTGCCTGTATAGGTCTGGAGACTTCTAATTATGTTTTACTCCCTCATAACGTAACACATTAACTTAGTTATGGGGTTTAGAGAAGTCTTGGCTGCCTGTATAGGTCTGGAGACTTCTAATTATGATTTACTCCCTCATAACGTAACACATTAACTTAGTTATGGTTTGTAGTGAAGTCTTGGCTGCCTGTATAGGTCTGGAGACTTCTAATTATGTTTTACTCCCTCATAACGTAACACATTAACTTAGTTATGGTGTTTAGTGAAGTCTTGGCTGCCTGTATAGGTCTGGAGACTTCTAATTATGTTTTACTCCCTGGCAATAAGGTGACACTTTAACTTAGTTATGGTGTTTAGTGAAGTTATGGCTGCCTGTATAGGTCTGGAGACTTCTAATTATGTTTTACTCCCTCATAACGTAACACATTAACTTAGTTATGGTGTTTAGTGAAGTCTTGGCTGCCTGTATAGGTCTGGAGACTTCTAATTATGTTTTACTCCCTCATAACGCAACACATTAACTTAGTTATGGTGTTTAGTGAAGTCTTGGCTGCCTATATTGGTCTGGAGACTTCTAATTATGTTTTACTCCCTCATAACGTAACACATTAACTTAGTTATGGTGTTTAGTGAAGTCTTGGCTGCCTGTATAGGTCTGGAGACTTCTAATTATGTTTTATTCCCCCATAACGTAACACATTAACTTAGTTATGGTGCTTAGTGAAATCTTGGCTGCCTGTATAGGTCTGGAGACTTCTAATTATGTTTAACTCCCTCATAACATAACACATTAACTTAGGTATGGTGTTTAGTGAAGTCTTGGCTGCCTGTATAGGTCTGGAGACTTCTAATTATGTTTTACTCCCTCATAACATAACACATTAACTTAGTCTTGGGGTTTAGAGAAGTCTTGGCTGCCTGTATAGTTCTGGAGACTTCTAATTATGTTTTACTCCCTGGCAATAAGGTGACACTTTAACTTAGTTATGGTGTTTAGTGAAGTCTTGGCTGCCTGTATAGGTCTGGAGACTTCTAATTATGTTTTACTCCCTCATAACGTAACACATAAACTTAGTTATGGTGTTTAGTGTTGTCTTGGCAGCCTGTATAGGTCTGGAGACTTCTAATTATGTTTTACTCCCTCATAACGTAACACATTAACTTATTTATGGTGTTTAGTGAAGTCTTGGCTGCCTGTATAGGTCTGGAGACTTCTAATTATGTTTTACTCCCTCATAACGTAACACATTAACTTATTTATGGTGTTTAGTGATGTCTTGGCTGCCTGTATAGGTCTGGAGACTTCTAATTATGTTTTACTCCCTCATAACGTAACACATTAACTTAGTTATGGTGTTTAGTGATGTCTTGGCTGCCTGTATAGGTCTGGAGACTTCTAATTATGTTTTACTCCCTCATAACGTAACACATTAACTTATTTATGGTGTTTAGTGAAGTCTTGGCTGCCTGTATAGGTCTGGAGACTTCTAATTATGTTTTACTCCCTCATAACGTAACACATTAACTTAGTTATGGTGTTTAGTGAAGTCTTGGCTGCCTGTATAGGTCTGGAGACTTCTAATTATGTTTTACTCCCTGGCAATAAGGTGACACTTTAACTTAGTTATGGTGTTTAGTGAAGTCTTGGCTGCCTGTATAGGTCTGGAGACTTCTAATTATGTTTTACTCCCTCATAACGTAACACATTAACTTAGGTATGGTGTTTAGTGAAGTCTTGGCTGCCTGTATAGGTCTGGAGACTTCTAATTATGTTTTCCTCCCTCATAACGTAACACATTAACTTAGTTATGGGGTTTAGAGAAGACTTGGCTGCCTGTATAGGTCGGGAGACTTCTAATTATGTTTTACTCCCTCATAACGTAACACATTAACTTAGTTATGGTGTTTAGTGAAGTCTTTGTTGCCTGTATAGGTCTAGAGATTTCTAATTATGTTTTACTCCCTCATAACGTAACACATTAACTTAGTTATGGTGTTTGGTGAATTCTTGGCTGCCTGTATAGGTCTGGAGACTTCTAATTATGTTTTACTCCCTCATAATGTAACACATTAACTTAGTTATGGTGTTTAGTGAAATCTTGGCTACCTGTATAGGTCTGGAGACTTCTAATTATGTTTTACTCCCTCATAACGTAACACATTAACTTAAATATGGTGTTTAGTGAAGTCTTGGCTGCCTGTATAGGTCTGGAGACTTCTAATTATGTTTTACTCCCTGGCAATAAGGTGACACTTCAACTTAGTTATGGTGTTTAGTGAAGTCTTGGCTGCCTGTATAGGTCTGGAGACTTCTAATTATGTTTTACTCCCTCATAAGGTAACACATTAACTTAGTTATGGGGCTTAGAGAAGTCTTGGCTGCCTGTATAGGTCTGGAGACTTCTAATTATGTTTTACTCCCTCATAACGTAACACATTAACTTAGTTATGGTGTTTAGTGAAGTCTTGGCTGCCTGTATAGGTCTGGAGACTTCTAATTATGTTTTACTCCTTGGCAATAAGGTGACACTTCAACTTAGTTATGGTGTTTAGTGAAGTCTTGGCTGCCTGTATAGGTCTGGAGACTTCTAATTATGTTTTACTCCCTCATAACGTAACACATTAACTTAGTTATGGGGTTTAGAGAAGTCTTGGCTGCCTGTACAGGTCTGGAGACTTCTAATTATGTTTTACTCCCTCATAACGTAACATATTAACTTAGTTATGGTGATTAGTGAAGTCTTGACTGCCTGTATAGGTCTGGAGACTTCTAATTATGTTTTACTCCCTCGTAACGTAACACATTAACTTAGTTATGGTGTTTAGTGAAGTCTTGGCCGCCTGTATAAGTCTGCAGACTTCTAATTATGTTTTACTCCCTCATAGCGTAACACATTAACTTAGTTATGGTGTTTAGTGAAGTCTTGGCTGCCTGTATAGGTCTGGAGACTTCTAATTATGTTTTACTCCCTCATAACGTAACACATTAACTTAGTTATGGTGTTTAGTGAAGTCTTGGCTGCCTGTATAGGTCTGGAGACTTCTAATTATGTTTTACTCCCTCATAACATAACACATTAACTTAGTTATGGTGTTTAGTGAAGTCTTGGCTGCCTATATTGGTCTGGAGACTTCTAATTATGTTTTACTCCCTCATAACGTAACACATTAACTTAGTTATGGTGTTTAGAGAAGTCTTGGCTGCCTGTATACGTCTGGAGACTTCTAATTATGTTTAACTCCCTCATAACATAACACATTAACTTAGTTATGGTGTTTAGTGAAATCTTGGCTGCCTGTATAGGTCTGGAGACTTCTAATTATGTTTTACTCCCTCATAACGTAACACATTAACTTAGTTATGGTGTTTAGTGAAGTCTTGGCTGCCTGTATAGTTCTGGAGACTTCTAATTATGTTTTACTCCCTCATAACGTTACACATTAACTTAGTTATGGTGTTTAGTGAAGTCTTGGCTGCCTATATTGGTCTGGAGACTTCTAATTATGTTTTACTCCCTCATAACGTAACACATTAACTTAGTTATGGTGTTTAGTGAAATCTTGGCTGCCTGTATAGGTCTGGAGACTTCTAATTATGTTTTACTCCCT
The DNA here is from genome assembly GCA_031216915.1 of Pictodentalium vernedei. Lineage (NCBI taxonomy): Eukaryota > Metazoa > Mollusca > Scaphopoda > Dentaliida > Dentaliidae > Pictodentalium > Pictodentalium vernedei. The sequence goes on along the minus strand of CM062294.1, from coordinate 562,165,589 downwards.
GGCAATAAGGTGACACTTTAACTTAGTTATGGTGTTTAGTGAAGTCTTGGCTGCCTGTATAGGTCTGGAGACTTCTAATTATGTTTTACTCCCTCATAATGTAACACATTAACTTAGTTATGGCATTTAGTGATGTCTTGGCTGCCTGTATAGGTCTGGAGACTTCTAATTATGTTTTATTCCCTCATAACGTAACACATTAACTTATTTATGGTGTTTAGTGAAGTCTTGGCTGCCTGTATAGGTCTGGAGACTTCTAATTATGTTTTACTCCCTCATAACGTAACACATTAACTTAGTTATGCTGTTTAGTGAAGTCTTGGCTGCCTGTATAGGTCTGGAGACTTCTAATTATGTTTTACTCCCTGGCAATAAGGTGACACTTCAACTTAGTTATGGTGTTTAGTGAAGTCTTGGCTGCCTGTATAGGTCTGGAGACTTCTAATTATGTTTTACTCCCTCATAACGTAACACATTAACTTAGTTATGGGGTTTAGAGAAGTCTTGGCTGCCTGTATAGGTCTGGAGACTTCTAATTATGTTTTACTCCCTCATAACGTAACACATTAACTTAATTATGGTGTTTAGTGAAGTCTTGGCTGCCTGTATAGGTCTGGAGACTTCTAATTATGTTTTACTCCCTCATAACGTAACACATTAACTTAGTTATGGTGTTTAGTGAAGTCTTGGCTGCCTGCATAGGTCTGCAGACTTCTAATTATGTTTTACTCCCTCATAACGTAACACATTAACTTAGTTATGGTGTTTAGTGAAGTCTTGGCTGCCTGTATAGGTCTGGAGACTTCTAATTATGTTTTACTCCCTCATAACGTAACACATTAACTTAGTTATGCTGTTTAGTGAAGTCTTGGCTGCCTGTATACTTCTGGAGACTTCTAATTATGTTTTACTCCCTCATAACGTAACACATTAACTTAGTTATGGTGTTTAGTGAAGTCTTGGCTGCCTGTATAGGTCTGGAGACTTCTAATTATGTTTTCCTCCCTCATAACGTAACACATTAACTTAGTTATGGTGTTTAGTGAAGTCTTGGCTGCCTGTATAGGTCTGGAGACTTCTAATTATGTTTTACTCCCTGGCAATAAGGTGACACTTCAACTTAGTTATGGTGTTTAGTGAAGTCTTGGCTGCCTGTATAGGTCTGGAGACTTCTAATTATGTTTTACTCCCTCATAACGTAACACATTAACTTAGTTATGGGGTTTAGAGAAGTCTTGGCTGCCTGTATAGGTCTGGAGACTTCTAATTATGATTTACTCACTCATAACGTAACACATTAACTTAGTTATGGTGTTTAGTGAAGTCTTGGCTGCCTGTATAGGTCTGGAGACTTCTAATTATGTTTTACTCCCTCATAACGTAACACATTAACTTAGTTATGGTGTTTAGTGAAGTCTTGGCTGCCTATATAGGTCTGGAGACTTCTAATTATGTTTTACTCCCTGGCAATAAGGTGACACTTTAACTTAGTTATGGTGTTTAGTGAAGTCTTGGCTGCCTGTATAGGTCTGGAGACTTCTAATTATGTTTTACTCCCTCATAACGTAACACATTAACTTAGTTATGGTGTTTAGTGAAGTCTTGGCTGCCTGTATAGGTCTGGAGACTTCTAATTATGTTTTACTCCCTCATCACGTAACACATTAACTTAGTTATGGTGTTTAGTGAAGTCTTAGCTGCCTGTATAGGTCTACAGACTTCTAATTATGTTTTACTCCCTCATAACGTAACACATTAACTTAGTTATGGTGTTTAGTGAGTCTTGGCTGCCTGTATAGGCCTGGAGACTTCTAATTATGTTTTACTCCCTCATAACGTAACACATTAACTTAGTTATGGGGTTTAGAGAAGTCTTGGCTGCCTGTATAGTTCTGGAGACTTCTAATTATGTTTTACTCCCTCATAACATAACATATTAACTTAGTTATGGTGTTTAGTGAAGTCTTGGCTGCCTGTATAGGTCTGGAGACGTCTGATTATGTTTTACTCCCTCATAACGTAACACATTAACTTAGTTATGGTGTTCAGTGAAGTCTTGGCTGCCTGTATAGGTCTGGAGACTTCTAATTATGTTTTACTCCCTAGCAATAAGGTGACACTTTAACTTAGTTATGGTGTTCAGTGAAGTCTTGGCTGCCTGTAGAGGTCTGGAGACTTCTATGTATGTTTAACTCTCACGTAACGTAACACATTAACTTAGTTATGGTGTTTAGTGAAGTCTTGGCTGCCTGTATAGGTCTGGAGACTTCTAATTATGTTTTACTCCCTAGCAATAAGGTGACACTTTAACTTAGTTATGGTGTTTAGTGAAGTCTTGGCTGCCCGTTTAGGTCAAGAGACTTCTAATTATGTTTTAATCCAACATAACGTAACACATTAACTTAGTTATGGTGTTTAGTGAAGTCTTGGCTGTCTGTATACGTCTGGAGACTTCTAATTATGTTTTACTCCCTCATAATGTAACACATTAACTTAGTTATGGTGTTTAGTGAAGTCTTGGCTGCCTGTGTAGGTCTGGAGACTTCAAATTATGTTTTACTCCCTCATAACGTAACACATTAACTTAGTTATGGTGTTTAGTCTTGGCTGCCTGTATAGGTCTGGAGACTTCTAATTATGTTTTATTCCCTCATAATGTAACACATTAACTTAGTTATGGTGTTTAGTGAAGTCTTGGCTGCCTGTATAGGTCTGGAGACTTCTAATTATGTTTTACTCCCTCATAACATAACACATTAACTTAGTTATGGGGTTTAGAGAAGTCTTGGCTGCCTGTATAGGTCTGGAGACTTCTAATTATGTTTTACTCCCTCATAAAGTAACACATTAACTTAGTTCTGGTGTTTAGTGAAGTCTTGGCTGCCTGTATAGGTCTGGAGACTTCTAATTATGTTTTACTCCCTCATAACGTAACACATTAACTTAGTTATGGGGTTTAGAGAAGTCTTGGCTGCCTGTATAGGTCTGGAGACTTCTAATTATGATTTACTCCCTCATAACGTAACACATTAACTTAGTTATGGTGTGTAGTGAAGTCTTGGCTGCCTGTATAGGTCTGGAGACTTCTAATTATGTTTTACTCCCTCATAACGTAACACATTAACTTAGTTATGGTGTTTAGTGAAGTCTTGGCCGCCTGTATAGGTCTGGAGACTTCTAATTATGTTTTACTCCCTGGCAATAAGGTGACACTTTAACTTAGTTATGATGTTTAGTGAAGTCTTGGCTGTCTGTATAGGTCTGGAGACTTCTAATTATGTTTTACTCCCTCATAACGTAACACATTAACTTAGTTATGGTGTTTAGTGAAGTCTTGGCTGCCTGTATAGGTCTGGAGACTTCTAATTATGTTTTACTCCCTCATAACGTAACACATTAACTTAGTTATGGTGTTTAGTGAAGTCTTGGCTGCCTATATTGGTCTGGAGACTTCTAATTATGTTTTACTCCCTCATAACGTAACACATTAACTTAGTTATGGTGTTTAGTGAAGTCTTGGCTGCCTGTATAGGTCTGGAGACTTCTAATTATGTTTTACTCCCCCATAACGTAACACATTAACTTAGTTATGGTGCTTAGTGAAATCTTGGCTGCCTGTATAGGTCTGGAGACTTCTAATTATGTTTTACTCCCTCATAACATAACACATTAACTTAGGTATGGTGTTTAGTGAAGTCCTGGCTGCCTGTATAGGTCTGGAGACTTCTAATTATGTTTTACTCCCTCATAACGTAACACATTAACTTAGTCTTGGGGTTTAGAGAAGTCTTGGCTGCCTGTATAGGTCTGGAGACTTCTAATTATGTTTTACTCCCTGGCAATAAGGTGACACTTTAACTTAGTTATGGTGTTTAGTGAAGTCTTGGCTGCCTGTATAGGTCTGGAGACTTCTAATTATGTTTTACTCCCTCATAACGTAACACATTAACTTAGTTATGGTGTTTAGTGTTGTCTTGGCTGCCTGTATAGGTCTGGAGACTTCTAATTATGTTTTACTCCCTCATAACGTAACACATTAACTTATTTATGGTGTTTAGTGAAGTCTTGGCTGCCTGTATAGGTCTGGAGACTTCTAATTATGTTTTACTCCCTCATAACGTAACACATTAACTTAGTTATGGTGTTTAGTGAAGTCTTGGCTGCCTGTATAGGTCTGGAGACTTCTACTTATGTTTTACTCCCTCATAACGTAACACATTAACTTAGTTATGGTGTTTAGTGATGTCTTGGCTGCCTGTATAGGTCTGGAGACTTCTAATTATGTTTTACTCCCTCATAATGTAACACATTAACTTATTTATGGTGTTTAGTGAAGTCTTGGCTGCCTGTATAGGTCTGGAGACTTCTAATTATGTTTTACTCCCTCATAACGTAACACATTAACTTAGTTATGGTGTTTAGTGAAGTCTTGGCTGCCTGTATAGGTCTGGAGACTTCTAATTATGTTTTACTCCCTGGCAATAAGGTGACACTTTAACTTAGTTATGGTGTTTAGTGAAGTCTTGGCTGCCTGTCTAGGTCTGGAGACTTCTAATTATGTTTTACTCCCTCATAACGTAACACATTAACTTAGGTATGGTGTTTAGTGAAGTCTTGGCTGCCTGTATAGGTCTGGAGACTTCTAATTATGTTTTCCTCCCTCATAACGTAACACATTAACTTAGTTATGGGGTTTAGAGAAGACTTGGCTGCCTGTATAGGTCTGGAGACTTCTAATTATGTTTTACTCCCTCATAACGTAACACATTAACTTAGTTATGGTGTTTAGTGAAGTCTTTGTTGCCTGTATAGGTCTAGAGATTTCTAATTATGTTTTACTCCCTCATAACGTAACACATTAACTTAGTTATGGTGTTTGGTGAAGTCTTGGCTGCCTGTATAGGTCTGGAGACTTCTAATTATGTTTTACTCCCTCATAATGTAACACATTAACTTAGTTATGGTGTTTAGTGAAATCTTGGCTGCCTGTATAGGTCTGGAGACTTCTAATTATGTTTTACTCCCTCATAACGTAACACATTAACTTAGGTATGGTGTTTAGTGAAGTCTTGGCTGCCTGTATTTGTCTGGAGACTTCTAATTATGTTTTACTCCCTCATAACGTAACACATTAACTTAGTTATGGTGTTTAGTGAAGTCTTGGCTGCCTGTATAGGTCTGGAGACTTCTAATTATGTTTTACTCCCTGGCAATAAGGTGACACTTCAACTTAGTTATGGTGTTTAGTGAAGTCTTGGCTGCCTGTATAGGTCTAGAGACTTCTAATTATGTTTTACTCCCTCATAACGTAACACATTAACTTAGTTATGGGGCTTAGAGAAGTCTTGGCTGCCTGTATAGGTCTGGAGACTTCTAATTATGTTTTACTCCCTCATAACGTAACACATTAACTTAGTTATGGTGTTTAGTGAAGTCTTGGCTGCCTGTATAGGTCTGGAGACTTCTAATTATGTTTTACTCCCTGGCAATAAGGTGACACTTCAACTTAGTTATGGTGTTTAGTGAAGTCTTGGCTGCCTGTATAGGTCTGGAGACTTCTAATTATGTTTTACTCCCTCATAACGTAACACATTAACTTAGTTATGGGGTTTAGAGAAGTCTTGGCTGTCTGTATAGGTCTGGAGACTTCTAATTATGTTTTACTCCCTCATAACGTAACATATTAGTTATGGTGTTTAGTGAAGTCTTGACTGCCTGTATATGTCTGGAGACTTCTAATTATGTTTTACTCCCTCGTAACGTAACACATTAACTTAGTTATGGTGTTTAGTGAAGTCTTGGCTGCCTGTATAGGTCTGCAGACTTCTAATTATGTTTTACTCCCTCATAACGTAACACATTAACTTAGTTATGGTGTTTAGTGAAGTCTTGGCTGCCTGTATAGGTCTGGAGACTTCTAATTATGTTTTACTCCCTCATAACGTAATACATTAACTTAGTTATGGTGTTTAGTGAAGTCTTGGCTGCCTGTATAGGTCTGGAGACTTCTAATTATGTTTTACTCCCTCATAACGTAACACATTAACTTAGTTATGGTGTTTAGTGAAGTCTTGGCTGCCTATATTGGTCTGGAGACTTCTAATTATGTTTTACTCCCTCATAACGTAACACATTAACTTAGTTATGGTGTTTAGTGAAGTCTTGGCTGCCTGTATACGTCTGGAGACTTCTAATTATGTTTAACTCCCTCATAACGTAACACATTAACTTAGTTATGGTGTTTAGTGAAATCTTGGCTGCCTGTATAGGTCTGGAGACTTCTAATTATGTTTTACTCCCTCATAACGTAACACATTAACTTAGTTATGGTGTTTAGTGAAGTCTTGGCTGCCTGTATAGTTCTGGAGACTTCTAATTATGTTTTACTCCCTCATAACGTAACACATTAACTTAGTTATGGTGTTTAGTGAAGTCTTGGCTGCCTATATTGGTCTGGAGACTTCTAATTATGTTTTACTCCCTCATAACGTAACACATTAACTTAGTTATGGTGTTTAGTGAAATCTTGGCTGCCTGTATAGGTCTGGAGACTTCTAATTATGTTTTACTCCCTGGCAATAAGGTGACACTTTAACTTAGTTATGGTGTTTAGTGAAGTCTTGGCTGCCTGTATAGGTCTGGAGACTTCTAATTATGTTTTACTCCCTCATAATGTAACACATTAACTTAGTTATGGTGTTTAGTGATGTCTTGGCTGCCTGTATAGGTCTGGAGACTTCTAATTATGTTTTATTCCCTCATAACGTAACACATTAACTTATTTATGGTGTTTAGTGAAGTCTTGGCTGCCGGTATAGGTCTGGAAACTTCTAATTATGTTTTACTCCCTCATAACGTAACACATTAACTTAGTTATGCTGTTTAGTGAAGTCTTGGCTGCCTGTATAGGTCTGGAGACTTCTAATTATGTTTTACTCCCTCATAATGTAACACATTAACTTAGTTATGGGGTTTAGAGAAGTCATGGCTGCCTGTATAGGTCTGGAGACTTCTAATTATGTTTTACTCCCTCATAACGTAACACATTAACTTAGTTATGGTGTTTAGTGAAGTCTTGGCTGCCTGTATAGGTCTGGAGACTTCTAATTATGTTTTACTCCCTGGCAATAAGGTGACACTTCAACTTAGTTATGGTGTTTAGTGAAGTCTTGGCTGCCTGTATAGGTCTGGAGACTTCTAATTATGTTTTACTCCCTCATAACGTAACACATTAACTTAGTTATGGGGTTTAGAGAAGTCTTGGCTGCCTGTATAGGTCTGGAGACTTCTAATTATGTTTTACTCCCTCATAACGTAACACATTAACTTAGTTATGGTGTTTAGTGAAGTCTTGGCTGCCTGTATAGGTCTGGAGACTTCTAATTATGTTTTACTCCCTCATAACGTAACACATTAACTTAGTTATGGTGTTTAGTGAAGTCTTGGCTGCCTGTATAGGTCTGCAGACTTCTAATTATGTTTTACTCCCTCATAACGTAACACATTAACTTAGTTATGGTGTTTAGTGAAGTCTTGGCTGCCTGTATAGGTCTGGAGACTTCTAATTATGTTTTACTCCCTCATAACGTAACACATTAACTTAGTTATGGTGTTTAGTGAAGTCTTGGCTGCCTGTATAGTTCTGGAGACTTCTAATTATGTTTTACTCCATCATAACGTAACACATTAACTTAGTTATGGTGTTTAGTGAAGTCTTGGCTGCCTATATTGGTCTGGAGACTTCTAATTATGTTTTACTCCCTCATAACGTAACACATTAACTTAGTTATGGTGTTTAGTGAAGTCTTGGCTGCCTGTATAGGTCTGGAGACTTCTAATTATGTTTTACTCCCTCATAACGTAACACATTAACTTAGTTATGGTGTTTAGTGAAATCTTGGCTGCCTGTATAGGTCTGGAGACTTCTAATTATGTTTTACTCCCTCATAACGTAACACATTAACTTAGTTATGGTGTTTAGTGAAGTCTTGGCTGCCTATTTTGGTCTGGAGACTTCTAATTATGTTTTACTCCCTCATAACGTAACACATTAACTTAGTTATGGTGTTTAGTGAAGTCTTGGCTGCCTGTATACGTCTGGAGACTTCTAATTATGTTTTACTCCCTCATAACGAAACACATTAACTTATTTATGGTGTTTAGTGAAGTCTTGGCTGCCTGTATAGGTCTGGAGACTTCTAATTATGTTTTACTCCCTCATAACGTAACACATTAACTTAGTTATGGTGTTTAGTGAAGTCTTGGCTGCCTGTATAGGTCTGGAGACTTCTAATTATGTTTTACTCCCTGGCAATAAGGTGACACTTCAACTTAGTTATGGTGTTTAGTGAAGTCTTGGCTGCCTGTATAGGTCTGGAGACTTCTAATTATGTTTTACTCCCTCATAACGTAACACATTAACTTAGTTATGGGGTTTAGAGAAGTCTTGGCTGCCTGTATAGGTCTGGAGACTTCTAATTATCTTTTACTCCCTCATAACGTAACACATTATATTGGTTATGGTGTTTAGTGAAGTCTTGGCTGCCTGTATAGGTCTGGAGACTTCTAATTATGTTTTAGTCCCTCATAACGTAACACATTAACTTAGTTATGGTGTTTAGTGAAGTCTTGGCTGCCTGTATAGGTCTGGAGACTTCTAATTATGTTTTACTCCCTGGCAATAAGGTGACACTTTAACTTAGTTATGGTGTTTAGTGAAGTCTTGGATGCCTGTATAGGTCTGGAGACTTCTAATTATGTTTTACTCCCTCATAACATAACACATTAACTTAGTTATGGTGTTTAGTGAAGTCTTGGCTGCCTGTATAGGTCTGGAGACTTCTAATTATGTTTTACTCCCTCGTAACGTAACACATTAACTGAGTTGTGGTGTTTAGTGAAGTCTTGGCTGCCTGTAGAGGTCTGGAGGCTTCTAATTATGTTTTACTCCCTCATAATAACATAGCACATTAACTTGGTTATGGTGTTTAGTGAAGTCTTGGCTGCCTGTATAGGCCAGGAAACTTCCAATTATATTTTTCTTGTTCATAAAAATGTGACACTTTAACTTAGTTATGGTGATTAGTGAAGTCTTGGCTGCCTGTATAGGTCTAGAGACTTCTAATTATGTTTTACTCCCACATAATAAGGTGATACTTTAACTTAGTTATGGTGTTTAGTGAAGTCTTGGCTGCCTGTATAGGCCTGGAGACTTCTAATTATGTTTTACTCCCTCATAATAAGGTGACATTTTAACTTAGTTATGGTGTTTAGTGAAGTCATGGCTGCCTGTATAGGTCTGGATACTTCACTAGATACCACACTGCTAAGGTATTATAATTTCCATCAGCAAAGCCACCAACAGCCTGTACAGAGGAACATGTTCTATATGGTCGTTTAAGATAAGAAACTAACCAAATATTCAACTTGAATGTTAAACTCTAGTAATCATACAAATATGAAGTTTGTTTATTACTATCGAATATGTATACTGGTTGCATTCACAAAAGTATATCAGTACTCTCAAATTCTAAATCTTTAGGAAATAAAAAAGTTTAAAATCTGTTTGTCAGGCCCTCCCATACTGTCCTTTTGGCTCCTGCTGGCTCTCTTTTTATAACCAATACAAACTTAAAAAAAATAACAAAACTGAGGATGACCGCCCGGCCACAGGTGCCCCTGAACTATGGCCAAATGGCCTCTAATACTGAAATGAAAAGTTTTGTGTTGAATTTGGTGCTCACTCTAGTCCACAAGGTTTCGAATTTAATAAAATACATTTAAACATAGCAGTCAAAAGCTTTATTGACCTTATTTTCATAAGCTCAATACAGCCACTAATATGTTGGCACGTTCTCAACAGAACCATGCATATATGTGGTTGTCACTTGAATTGGCATACAGTACAAGTCAAAATAAAGTTTGAGGATAACCAATATAAACTATGTATCTTTCTCTTCCTGCATTGATAAGACCAGAAACTAACTTCATTTTCTGGAAAGCTCTCACAGAGTGCTTTCCAGAAAATGATGTCAGATTCTGGTCTGATCACTGTGCAACAGACCTTGCATCAGTCTTTACCCTTGTGTGAAGTTTCATGGAAATCCACCTAAGCATTATAGAATTATGGCTCCAGACGGATAAAATAGTCTGTGAGGGAATTAAGTTTTCCCATTCCTGTGACCTTGACCTTTGTCACTCAAGCATGGTTTGCTGTGCAAAAGACCTTCCATTGTTCTTTACCATTGTGTAAAGTTTCATGGAAATCCACCAAAGAATTACAGTACAGCCTATAATTAAGTATACCATTAAGCGATATTCTTTTGTAAATGACGCCATATTAGTGCCTTATAATGATATTCCAATAGCATTAATGCAGTATTTTGAACATGTTGTGGCAAATATCGCAAGACAAATGCATGGCGCGATATATTTTCGAAACTATGATAAACTATCATTAGTAATTTTTGGGACGAAAAGAAGAAGAGCGAATACTTATAATAATATGGACTATTTGAGTCATGCAAAGCTTGTTATGTTAAAAGAACTGACGTACCGTATTTACTCTCTGTATTGGGACACTCTATGATTTGGGACACACATTTTTTCCAGAAAAGTATATTTTTTTTATGCTCCAAAGTTTGGGACATTCAGGAGATTTGTTTCCAGTTGGCCCGTCGCTAGTAGCAGACGACACTCATAAAAAAACTCTTGGGTAACTAAAAATTTTCATTTTTTGCTTCCAAAACATAGCTTACGATCCCTCATTGGAACGAGCGCAATACGCTCGTTCCAATGAGGGATCATAAGCTATGTTTTGGAAGCAAAAAATGAAAATATAAAAAAAAATTGGACTGCGATTTTCGTATATAGTGATGGAAAATGAATCACACACAACTTTATTCAGCATCAAATCAAGACCGGGCTCTGTTCTTTCCCCATTTTCTAAGAATTGGGACACCTGTGAAAATAATTATTTTTAGCTGTCCCAATACATAGAGTAAATACGGTAGTCGATGTACTTGTTGATGACAATGCAATAAAATCTCAGATTTCCCTGGGCATACCCGGCTTCACAAGAGTCCCCAAAAGTATGTTTACATAATTGCATTTTAAACTTTTATGAATATAAACCTTCAATCTTTGAAGTCAAAGGGAGAGGGGGGGATGGGAGAGTCTTCTTGTCACATTCGATAACGATGATATCAAGCACGAATTGTGATGTAAAATAAAATAGAAATATTCGTAAAAGCAATGAAATGGCTTACTTAAATATGTAAAATGAGTTGATTAAAATTTATTTTAAAAAGGAAACGGATATTCCCGAACACTACTATTAAACTTCATCTGATAGCTCAGTTTGGACGTGCTAAAGACCATATTTCCAAATCACAGGTTAAACAAACCCACCAAAAGTTGAGCCCATCTCGAGAGAATTTTTCTTGTCTTTACGAGGCGTCGGTATTTTCATCAATTCACCCAAAACTGTCCAATTTTTATGCACTAGTCCCAAGACATTATCACCCCTACTAACTCATAAAAGCGATTCGCCGTATCAAATTATCAAGGACTTGTGCAATTGTAGGAGCGTTCCTTTTTTTTTTTGGAATGCAGCATTGAATGAAAAGCGTACAAAATGGCGATTTTTACCTGTTGGTGAAAAACACTACTGCGCACGTTCCTTTCAACACAACTGTGTGTATGTAGGGAGGGGGACTTTTTCACAACACAGACATGAACATGTGGGACATGCTGTTGATAGCAAGTATATAAGTTTTTTTATTTTGTCATCTTAGCGCGTTCGACCAGCCAAATCACGACCAACTGACACTTTATTGCTATAAAATTATCGCGATATTCAGATACATATGTGATGCAAATAGTGTGTTCAGGTTTCCACTTTATTTTAGGCTGTACAGTATTGCTCTGGATTGACAAATAAATTCGGACAGATGGACGTACACCCCTAAAATCAGGGTTTATGTGGCTAAAATATCTGAGGAATATCTAAAATCTCTCTTTTAAGTCTAATTTCTGGGTGCTAGAAAACCATAACCCTTTCAGCTTCCTGACCATAAGCCTTACCTTAACATAAAATCCCTGAAAATACAATACTCACTTTTTGTCATACAGTAGCCACATAAACCATTTTAGCCACATAATCCACTTTTTTTAGACACATAAATGCCATTTGTTAGTTCAACTTTATGTGGCTAGTCACATAAATCAGACTAGACACATAGCAGTGCTGTGTACCAACAACTCGACACATACACCTGATTTGTTGATGCGGACAAATGGATGGATGGATGGATGGACAGATGGCTGGATGGATGGACAGATAGGCAGATGCCAGATGGATGGATGAATGGGGAGATGGACAGACAGATGGATGGGCAGACGAATGGACGGACCTATGGATGAACAAATGGATGGATGGATGGATGGATGGATGGATGGATGGACAGACAACCCAGATTTAAACTGCCTCCCTATTAGGGGCATAAAAATTAAATTGTTTATGTCAGATATTTTACCCAAGTTAATAAAATTCATAAATTTGTCCCTTGAGTGCAACAAGGCCTTGCAATGCTTTAGTGACTCAAAGGATCAAATACACCAGTATTCACGTTATTCTAGGCCTAAAACATAAAACAAACCAAGAACATGAACTTTTGATGGCAAAGAAATAATTACAAAAATAAAAATAAAAAAACGCCCGCCCATATGCAATTTTACAAAAAAAAGGCATTGAGAAACAGAAGATCTACTTTGTGGGGCCTGATTCTTGCAGTATGATTCAGGATAAATTTTAAGATGTAAATTTTCTCTTTCTATCAATTTACATAGAGAGTAATCGTAGGTGGGATTCAATCCACAGACCTCTTGGCCTGCAGACTGCCCCTCTACCTAATGAGCCACCGCGTCCCCTTTGTTCTGAACAAGAGAACTGTCCAATCTATAGAGAGTAATTGCTTGACTGGACTGGTTACGTGAAATAATTCATGAGAGGTGAGGGACGTTGTACGAACACGAGTGCACAAATGCACACGAGTGTTTTACAATGTAGCCCCTCGCCTCAAATGAATTAGTACAGGTAACCAGTCCTGTCAAGCCATTACTCTGTTTATTACTTTTCATTATTAATGATAATTATATTATTTAACCCTTTACCTAACATAACGGACAGCGCTATTCTCAAAAATCACCAATTAATTTTCATTATTTTTTCATTTTTTGTCTCTAAAGCATAGTTTATGACCCTTCATAGGAACGAACTCGTCGAGCTTGTTCCAATGAGGGGTCATAACCTATGTTTTTGCAAAAAATGAAAATAATAGCTATTCAAGAATTTTATTTGCAAGTGTCATCTGCTTTTCATATTAGGTAAAGGGTTAAAAAAAACAAAAAAAGAAGTCCCCATTACATCAATCGCAAAGTGTCTTCGTTTGCACACACGGATACATGACATAATTGTTGATTGCATAATTCACTTGTGAAATTATCGTTTATAATCAAACCTGGAAATCCCAGTAAATCACACTTTGGAAAGTAATAAATTGCATTTTTTTAGAATCTCACCTCAACCTCTCAAATGCCAGTCTCTCATGGTTTTCTTCTCTAGTTTGTTCTATATTTCTCCATCCCGGGGGACAATTGAAAATGTCAGCAACAGTAGTCCCAGATCTATTCACAAACAATGTTCCTATATTAAAAGAATAAGTTTATGATAAGGCTAAAACATGATCATTTTGGCTTCTGCATTCTCTTTCTTTTTTACCTCTGCAAACTTTAAAAAAAAAATTTAACAGGTTTTCATCAGATAAAGCCTTTAGCTAATAAAATGGATAAAATGCTCCCATTATTTTATTCACTCTTCCTACCATTATTATTTTCTCTTACTACGCTTATTGTTTTTTTTATCTCTTTTTCATCAAAATACAAAAATCATTAGTATATATATATTTATTGGTGTTTAAGGTCACATATTTCTACACATGGCTAATCATGACCTCGACAGTTTTATGGGTGGAGGAAGCCGGAGTACCCGGAGAGAAACACCGATCAATGGCAAGCAACTGTCAGCTCCCCAACATACTAAGTCCACACAAGCAGGGTTAGCATTGGTTGAAGACAGGTGCACCATCGACGTGCAGTACGCCTTAATACACGTCACCATGCCCGCACGTGGGCAATGGGGGTGAAGTGTCTTGCCCAAGGACACAATGCGGTAGCTGCAGGTGGGATTCGAACCGAGGACCTCTAGGCTTGCAGCCTGCACCTCTACCAACTGAGCCACTGCGCCCCCACAAAAATCATTAGAAATTCAAAAACAGTATGTTTTGAGATAAGAAATAATAAAACAAAACAATTTTACAAATTGTATCATGAAACTCACTTAACTGTTAATGTCTTATGGGAACAAAGTTAGCATAGTTACATTTTTAAATGAAATATTAATTAACTAGAGACCTTAACTCTTTACCCAACACAGACGATATCAAAATTTATTATTTTAAATATCATTTTTTTAAATTATTCAAAAAATTTCAACAAAACCAAATCATGTGACCCCTCATTGGAACGAGCTCAATGAGCTCGTTCCAGTGAGGGGGACACATGATATGGTTTTGTTGAAATATTTTTAAAAATTTAATTTTTTCAACAGCACAATTTAGATATTACGCGGGCAGATGCGAGCGATTTGTCAGGTAAAGGGTTAACTTACTAAACGATGATAAAGTTACATCAATACAACAGTCAAACAAGAGGTGTACATCAGAGATGCAGGTGTCGAGTTATGGTGCCAATCAAAGAGTGTTGCATGTCCATAACCCGGTTATCAATCATAAGCCAGTTGTCAACCTTTGTTCAAGTTATAATGCTAGTAAGTTCAGAATTCGTAAAAATGAATTAAGGACAATAACTCTGTAATGAAAAATCGGGCTAGGCCAATTTTCGAACATGCTCGAAATATTATTGAAAAAGACATGTATGGCAAATATTAGTCAAACCAGAGAACATTTGTTCAAGTTACTGCCCTAACGAGCTCAAAATTCTTAAAAATTGACCAATTAAGGCCCACAACTCTGTAAAAAAAATCAGGCTTGGCCAGTTTTCGAAATCGCCTGAGATATTATTGCAAAAGACCTGTATGGCAAATATTAGTCAAATCGGAGAACCTTTGTTCAAGGTACTGCACTAACAGTGCGAGGATGCCTGGGGGTTGCCTGGATGTACACCAAGCATCATCAAATGATAGGTCTCGGTTGTTCAAGAATATTCCTCATATTGAACTAAGTTATAATTATAATTGGTAAGTATAAAAAATACAAATTACTGTAAATTTATAATATTTTTACACTGTAAATCAATGGCCCAGACTAGCTGAATCGTCAAAAGGTGGAGGGCCTAGGACTTCAGAATTAGTAGATCAACATAGTTCCAATCCTGCAATACAAGGTGAAAGGAAAATAAAATTATTAGGAATTACATGCATGTCTCTCTATACAGTAATAGAGAAGACATATCATACACAAGGAGCCCAGTTCAAGTAATTCTGTATACTTAGCATGAAGACTATGCTAACTGGATGTAACGAGTTCCCAATTTTTAAAGTTAGCCCAGACTAAACCCCAAAAATTGGGATGGCATATTTGAGAATGAGAGAATATCCCCCCACAAACATATGCCACACACAATAAAACTCCAGCTGTATGCAGGATATAATTACGGACAAAACAGCTTCTCTCATAGTCACATAACTATCAAGCAAGAGGAGAGGTAAAAATTCTCTCCCTCCCCCCACCCCTTTTCTTTTGAAGAAATCTTCAAAAAGAAAGAGGGGAGCGCTCTGGAATCAGTAAAAGCAGAACCAAAAAACAATATATATATTCGTCGAACGGGCACGCAGGTATTAATTTATTATTAATAAATGGTGCTTAACGCCATTTCAGAAGTTAAGGCTATAGTGACGATCTTGGTAATTAATATTGACCGCTATATAACGTACACAGCAGACAGAGTACGTAGATAGGTCGAAAACTGGTGATATAATATATAACATATACATGTCCCATCAAACCACAATGAACGATCTCTCTGGAGAGTAAACACACTTCCGAGGTAACCCACAGGCGACCCCATTCAGGTGTACAATAAATTCCAGTAACAACATTCCCCGATGTGTACTATCCGATAGTTATGACACTATAACGTGGAATATACGAGATGAGTACGGACATTAATAGAAACCTGGATCTAGAAATGGAAGTAGGTATGATGAACAGGCTCCGACACGGACCACTCCCGAAATAATTCATAATTTCAAAGGTTCATAATATACAATAAAGCATCAGCCTAATAATTATTATGTGCGTGAGCATTAAAATCCTGCATGTAATCATCTGAATACCAGTTAACTGGTAATGCAGCCTCGAGGTACCCAAAGACTAGCAATTTAATTATGATGAAATATGCGCTCGTATATGACATATAGATGAATAATCACAGGAAACCAATCCAACTAAAAAGTGGATGTGCCCATGAGGTCGCCATATAACAGGACCCAGCCGGCAATCGGAAAGTGAAGAAATGCATGTATATATTTAAACTTATATGAGGCTTGCGGGAAGAAAACTATGTCTTGCCCGGTAATCACCTCTAAACACATTGGCATGTGTGTGCGTAGGGGGAGGGGGGGGGGATTCAAAGTCATATCGAACCCTCCCCACCGGCATTACTTAACTGTTCTTGGGTTAGTCACAAAATAATATAGGAACCGCAATGGTTACCTCACGTCTAACCGACTCCATTAGGCCACTATGGGTGGAGAAGGACGTGAGGAACAAAAACTTTCCCTGATAAAGAAGGTCCTCTCGTGGAGGAAGCTTCCGGGGAACGTCCCATAACAGACACTTGAGAAGACTGATCCAAAGTTTCTGTGACGACAGAGATGCTACCAGTAGAATTCACAACAAGACTGTTTGATCTTAAACGTAATCTACTGAATCAAATGAATTGGAGGATACGCGTATCCTATCATCCACCCCCATGAGATCAGCAGAGCGTCTACTGCATGCGCTCAATGGTCTGGGCATGGTGACACAAACAACGGTAACAGATTGTTCTGTTGCGTCGCAAATGCATCTATCATGGGGTGATCCCTCTGGTAGCAAAATTGTCCAAATACTTGCTTGTTGAGCGTCCATTCCAATTGCAACAGATGACCTTTCCGAGAAAGCAAGTCTGCTAGTACGTTCAGACGACCCAGCATATGATGGATAAAAAAGATGAACAAGATGATTCATTACGTATTAGGAAAATCTTCTCTGTTAGTTGGCATAATGGAAATGAATGGGTGCCGCCCTGGTTCCCGATGTATGCAACTACTTTCAAGTTATCTGACCAAATTGAACATGAACGTCCATAATTATGTGAATCCCATGTTGTAGCGCTAGCTAATTAACATCATCTTGTTGATGTTTATGCATCTCTCAAGAAACCGAGGGTCCCAAAGACTGTGGGACTTAGGGTCGTGCCCCAACCCATCAGACTCACATCTGTCATAATTGTGAAATCCATATGCGGCAGTTGCAGTGTAACTCCCTGAGTTAACCACTGAATATCTGCCCCATTGGACCCTTGTTTTACAAGATCCATTAAAACAATACTGGTTCAAGCGAAAGCATCTTCACACTCCAGTTCTGAGTAAAGAATATCAAGAGGGGACGTGAGTGCAGACGGTCCATCGGAATGAGATTCACAGCCGCTCTGCACAACTCCAACAATCGCATGAATTCCCTCACTATTAATGCGTCTGATTGTAGACAAAAGCGAGCATAGCAACTGACTAACTTTGTTCTGGGTGAACCAGATTGTTGTGAGTCTCGAAGCTCACTCCCAAGTGAATAGACGACTTGTACGGAGCTAGATCCAACTTTTTTTTTTACAATGAAACCGAGATGTCGGAGTGAAAGAAGCAGACTCTGAACATCATTCTGAAGAATAATTCTATTACCGTATCCCTATAGAAGGTCGTCCAAGTAAGCCGACAAATGAGCACATAAGTAAGACATTACCGAGATCATTATTCGAGTGAAACGCCCAGGGGCCAGATTCAGACCAAAGCATATTGTTTTGAACTGGTACACCTTCCCTTGTACGGTGGACCGCAGGTACTTTTAGAATGCCAGATATACCAGGACATGAAAGTATGGATCCTTAGATCTATGCTTGCCACATAGTCGATGACTCAAACACCCGCTTATACCAACTGAATGATTTCCATAAATAGACTTTTAGAGCCATGATAAAGTTGTTATCCAGCTCAAGTCTATAACCGGTCGGAACGAGCTGTCTGGCTTTGGTAAGAGGAACAGGTGATCGTAAAAATCTTGATAAACCTGATTCTCGATGACCTGCATTACTTCCTTGATAAGAGAGCTTATACCTCCTGTGGGAGAAACTCTCTTATGCAACAATTTAATGGAAGATTTGTCCCACGCGGACAACTTGTTTGTGGGGTTTTACTAGGAATGATAGCCGTAAGCCATCCGAGACTACACTTCTCACCCACTAAACTTCCGTGATTGTTATCCATTTTTTTTGCTTGATAACCTTCCGCCAACTGGCCAGCAACTGAGGTCTAAACCATCACCTGTATGACCTGCGAGGCTTACGGGACGAGGAACCATGTCCTCCCCGCGAAAAAACCTTGTCTCGTCGGGCTAGGTGCATTTGACCTAGAGTTACGATCAGACCTACGCCCCTTTTTATTTAGAGTCGCTATACTGACGACCTCCAGAGTAATTAAAAGAGGGTTTCTTGCACCCTCATGAGCAGTTTCCTTTTGACAATTTTTGTCTGGAACGCCCTCCTTTACTCGTCTAATGAAGCGGGTTATTGATACGCCGACTTCAAAAGCAGAGCACTAGACGCTTTCTTAGTAGCCTGTTCATCAACTAACGAAAGCTAGTCGTCCAAAATAAAATGTCCGGAAATCAGAGCGACCTAGAGCGAGTTTTTCACCTTGTCATCTTATCAGTGATGACGATGCAAGGGCAGCATCACGTCTGATTAACTCCAGATTAGTCCCTGTTAGGGCGGAGTTATACGTGGTATACATAATTGTCCCGGAAAGAACTCTAAGAGAGGTACGAATGTCCTCAACATTCCTTTCCCTTGAGACGTTGCACCATAGCTCTTGTAAGGGGATCTACGTAAGACATAACGTCCAAATTCGCTGTATTTGAAGAAATTGCTGTCTCAATTGTGTCTGAGCGAATAGTGAATGATACAGGTAAGGATACCTCTTGATCCCCGGTCTGCTCATCCAAACGCAAAAAGAACTCTCTGAACATCTTCCCCGACCGTTTTTAAATGAACGTGGTCCAAAAGACGGTATGTATACGGAAGATGAAGATAAGAAACCGCCTTCTTCCTCACACTCAAGAGGATAAATACGGTGTTGTCTATATGGCCGAAGGTCTGTGACACCTGCATAAACTGAACTGGAAAAGAAAGGACTTCCTCCTTTGTCCGGATAAAGTCTGCACCTGATGATGCCAGCGGTTTCTCTCTTGTCGTTGCAGCATTCTGATTTGGTGGAACAAAAGCAGGGTAGTATTGATGGATGAAAGCCATCGCAACCATGTACTGTTCCGAAAGGGAAGGGTAATCCTCTTCTTTATCCCTTTTACCATCTGAGAGAATCAGTTGCGAATCTCGGTCCATTACATCTTCGTGAACAGACGACTGTACCGACCCAGCACCGTCCGACAGCTCAGATTCCGAGTCTGAGGGAGGCTGCATCTGCACTTGCTGGGATGCTGCGATTAGCTGCGCAATCTGCGACAGCAAGTCCGTCATCGAGGCCTGAGGAGCAGCAGATTTCCATTCCTTAGCCGCATGCTGCTCCTGGGACTTTGAGTTAAGTTCCAGCTGGTCTGGGCCATTGGTTTACAGTGTAAAAATATGTCCAGCCAAGGGTTAATGTCATCTTACATTGATGCATTTAACATATATATGAAATATGAAAGCCACAGCATACCGGTGGAAGCCTCCCCTCATGGACAGCAAAAACAGGTCAGAAATTTTCTAAGATTCAAACTTGACCTGTATTTTCATGTGAGTGAACCACATACCAAATCTGAAGCCAATAGTGGAATCATAACTAAAATTATCATCTGGAAAGCATATCCAGATACACACATGGACAGATAACCTTATGGATAAATCCTTGAATGGTTTTTGTTACAAACCCAACCCCTAATCACATAACAGGTAGAGTGCTCAATTATTTTTATATCTTTGTTTCTTATGTAAGAATTCTGGACGTTAGCGGTCTAATTGCACATAAAAATTCAATTGTTTCAGTTAACAGACATTCTCCAGTAAAATGATACAATTTAATATTTATTAACATATGTCTTTGTTTCATATGTAAGAATTCTGGACATTAGCGGTAAATTGCACATAAAAATTCAATTGTTCCAGTTAACAGGCATTCTCCAGTAACATGATACAATTTAATATTTATTAACAAAGGGTATTTCACCCTGATAAGTCATCTGTAAAACTACTTCAGATGGCAAAAGCCACTATAGAGTGGCTTCCAGCACCCAACCAGTTAAGGCCCAAGGAATTACCATCCAGGGAAACAATATCCAATTTTTAAACAATGGAAAACTTTGGTGTTAGGCCAAACCTCCTTCCACTTAACCCTTTACCCAACGTAGATGATATCAAAATTTATTATTTTAAATATAATTTTAAAAAAAATTTTCAAAACATTTCAACAAAACCATATCATGTGACCCCTCACTGGAACGAGCTCAATGAGCTCGTTCCAATGAGGGGTCACATGATATGGTTTTCTTGATATTTTGAAAAATGTAATTTTTTCAACTGCTCAATTTGCATATACGTTGACAGATGCGGCCGATTCGTTACGTAAAGGGTTAAGGCTAATTAATATGTGCCCACACACGAACGGGTGGATACCGTCTCTTTCTATTGTACCCCAAAACTATTTTTTTTTTAGGGGGGGGGGGGGGGGGGGGGGGGGGGGGATAAAAGTACAATATTCATCAAAGCAACAGTGTAAGGGAAATCTAAAACAATGCTGAAGAAAACACTCACCAGTAAAGAATTCCTCTGACATAGAATTTGCTGTCGAATCTTGTCGTGCAATGGATTCATTGTCTGCTTTGACTGAAATGAAATCACAAAAATATATATTCAAATGGAAAAAAGATTTACACACATGTTTATTGCCAAATTCAAAACTATAGATATAGAACATAACTGTCTTGGTCTTTATTTATTTATTTATTTCTGTTTAATAACACTTTCAACACCCAGGGTCACCTCCAAGCCTGGAAATAAGCAGACTGTCATCTGCAGAATGAGGGCCCATGAAAGTGAATTTGACGATAATACCCTGCACAAGAGGAGAGCATCACTAAATGTACCCTCTGTACACCTCAATTTGAATCATGGTCTGAAGCCTAAAAAGAAAGAGGTAACCAGAGGATAAATTGGCCCACTGTATGGGATACCATCTACAAATACCCCCTCTGGGACCTCACTTTGCAAATGACAGGTTGCTTATTTCCAGGCTTGGTCACCTTGTGCCGGACAGTTTTACGGGTGGAGGAAGCAAGAATACCAGGAGAGAACCACTAAACAGTGGTGACAGTTGTCACACACCTCAACATTTTAATTCTGCACAGGCTCAGTTAGCATTGGTTGAAGGCAAGTGCATCAGTGCTGTCCAGTTGGCCTTAGTACTAGTACTGAAATGGTTAACCTGATAACTGGTTTCAAACCGGTTACCTACCTAACCGAGTTGAAAAAATGCCAACCAATTAACCGAAATATCGATAGTGATCGTCATTCCACATTTAAAACGCAGTAAATCTGCCCCTTCTCCTTTGTGACAGATTACACATCGAAGCCACATTGAATATTTCGAGTCAAAATTGACTTTGGCATTCAAGATTTTGTTAATGATAAGCAGTTTCCGCAAGTGATGAGTAATCGCAGAAACTATTCCATAGCGTGTATACAAATGAACGTTGTCGAGTACTCGACAACGTTCATTTGTATACACACTACGGAATAGTTTGAGAATACTGCTTTCCAATTCCTAGTTTTGATCCCAGATTCGGTGAAATAATGGCTATGGTTAACCGGATATTACCCGGTTATTTCTCTCGGTTAGTCGGTTGTGAAAATGAGCCAACCGTTTCAGCCCTAATTATTTCCCTGCAAACAATAGTATCTTCAATACTGTCATTTGGTGCGTTACGAATTGGATGGATCTCTATCTCTTGACATAATCAAGACTAAAGCTAATAGTAGCGACAGTATTAACTAGAGTGATGTCACGCATGAAGCCCGACTGTCCCAGGAATAGCAATGCTTAGACGCAAAATAGTCGGAGCCATTTTTTGTTAACAGTTTACCTAACGCATCTGCCATATCTGCACTCGTGATATACAAAATTTGCTATTCAAATTTTATTTTTTCATTTCTCTACTTTAAAACATACCTCATGACCTATTAATGGAACAAACTTGATGAGCTTGTTCCAATAAGGAGTAATAAGCCATGGTTAGAAGTTTATAAAAAATGAAAAAAATCTGATGTTTCAGAAAAATAATTTGAACTGTTGGCTTCAACTTGTGTTAGGTAAAGGATTAAAGATGCAGTACATAAAGTAATGTTGGGCTATATGAGTCAGTTTTCGTTTTTGCATGTAATAACTCCCATTCCTTCAAAATGCATTTTGGGATAATTGCCTAAGTGACACGTTTCTGTGTGTGTGTGTGTGTGTGTGTGTGTGTGTGGGGGGGGGGGGGGGGGGGGGGGGGGGGGGGAAGGGGGGGGGGAGTGGAACCTATATTGAAACCTGGCCTGCATTACTAGCTGGAAAATACACATATCAACTTTGGTTGAAATCAAATAATCCACACTGGAGTTATCAGTCAGAAACCAATTGTTTACAGACAGATGGATGGACCGACAGATGGGACGGACGAAAGTCATGAAGATAGCCCTGACTATAAACAGTCAGGCTAAAAATGCATTTTGTACCAAAGAAAAAATATTGCATGAATGGCCCTGGGTGTGGAGGAGGTGGGAGGGGGAGGGGGTGGGGGAGAGTGGGGGTGTGTTAGGGGGAGTCCATTTTTTTCCACATGTGGTCAGTCTAAATCCTTCAGAATGCATTTTGAGCAGAGAAAAAAAAAACCTAACTGGCAGCATGGGGGTGGAGTGGGGGTGGGGGGGGGGGGGTGGGGGGGGGGTGTTTGTCTGGGTTTTTAACCACAAACTTGAACCAAAACTGTAAAAAATAGGCCGATGAAATCGTCAGATGTGTACCCAAACGTGCAACTAGTAGAAAGCTGTATGACGGAGGGCCACCACGGATGCCGACATTATGTGCACCATACAAGGTATGGGTACATATAGAAATGGATTGGAGGAGTGTCTAATTTGATGGATAAAGGGTTAATATCTCCGGAGCAAATTATCCGATTTACACCAAAAACTATACAGCTCGGCACATCAGTAACCTGAACACAAATATAAAGTAACTTGACAATCCAAGAAATATTTTTCAAGTTATCGAATGCCAAAGAAATGGATATGGATGCCGGACGGACAGACGGACAGACGGATGCTCCAACATTTCGGGTTTATGGGCTACCAAAAAAACATTTTGTATGTCCAAAACCTTATTTTACCCAGAACCCCACCCCCTCCACCCTAGAACTTATATTTAACCCTAACCCCACCCCCATACCCAAAAACCACACCCTAACCCTAACCCTACCCCACCCTGACCCTAAACCCTAAAAGCCCACCCCAGACCCTAATCCCCACCCACCCCAGGACCTAACCCCCAACCTTAAGCCCTACTCTGGGGCTACCCCTAACCCCCACCCCACCCCACCCCTGACCCAACCCCACCCTAGTCAAACCAATAGGATTATGAGCTATTTTTTGGTTTAGGGGCTACTAAAACTAAAACCCCACCCCTGACCCCAACCCTAACCCCCCCTGGGACCTAACCCTCCCCAACCTTAAGCCCTCCTCTGGGGCTACTCCTAACCCTAACCCCACCCCACCCCACTCCTAACCCTAACACTACCATAATTTGGAGGTAGCCCGTAATAATAATATCCCCTAAACCCCCAATGTTGGACCGGACAGACGGATGGACAAAGGATGGACGAACGACGGATGGTCACCCCGGATGCCGGCATTATGTGTACCATACATAGTATGGGTAAACATAAAAAGCATTATTGACGAAAGAAAAAAAAAGTGCCTAATGCCCTGGGGGGGGGGGGGGGGGGGGGGGTTACGTGAGTTTAAAAAAAGGTTCTGCATGTAGTGACTGTAAATAGTTCAAAATGCATATTGGAGGAAATAAAAAAAATGCCTAATTGGGGGAGGGGGAGTAGGAGGGGGGCGGTGGTGTTTGTCTGGGTTTTTAACCAAAACTGTAAACAAGCATTTTTGATGAAAGAAAAAAACTAGAACTATCACTGAAGGTGATTAATACCCCCGCTTTGGGTTTTTAGAGGAATGCACTTCTGATCATGTAGGCGAAGGCCATAAGGAAATGTATACATAAAGATCATTTTTTGTTGTTGAAATTTGTATTTGCATGTGGCCTTCCACAGAACAGCACTGAATACTTAAAGAGCCCACACATATATGGTTTACATTTGGAAAAACACATTTACAATGTGCAACATGTATTCAAAATCGGTTCATTAATGTAGGAGGAGTTGCACACACAAGAATCCTATTTGAAAACCCATAATAAATCCAAGTTAAAGGGAGATAACCTGGTTAAAATTGTCGCAGATCAAAAATTTGGGAATATGCGTATGTTCACTTAGTTGTGATAATGTTTGAAAGATTTTGTCAAAATTGATTGATAAATGTAGGAGGAGTTGCACGCACAAGAATTTCATGTAGAAACCCATAATAAATCTAAGTTAAAGGGAGATAACCTAGTTAAAATTGCCACAGCTCAAAAATTTTGGAATATGTGCATGTTCACTTAATAGTGATGATGTCTGTAAACTTTCATCCAAATTGATTGATAAATGTAGGAGGAGTTGCACACACAAGAATTTCATGCAGAAACCCATATTAAATCAAAGTTCAAGAGAGATAACCTGGTTAAAATTGTCGCAGATCAAAAAGTTTGGAATATGCACATGTTCACGTAGTAGAGATGATGTTTGAAAGGTTTCATCAAAAGCGGTTCATTAATGTAGGAGGAGTTGCGCACACAAGAATTTGTCCGGACGGAAAGACGTACGGATGGACAGACGGACGTACGTACGTACGTACGGACGTACAGGGCGATTCCTATATAGCCCCCACTTCTTCGAAGCGGGGGTACAAAAAGTGCCTAATTGGGGGGGGGGAGGATTGGGGGGGGGTGCTTTGGTTGTACATAAGTTTAAAAAAAAAGGTTCCGCATGTAGTGACTGTAAATAGTTCAAAATGCATATTGGAGAAAAGAAGAAAAAAAAGCCTAGGAGGGTGGGGGTGGGGTGGGGGGGGGGGAGTAGGGAGTGGTGGTGTTTGTCTGGGTTTTTAACCACAAACTTGGAGTCATCCTACCAACTACCAAGCTACAATGAAATCCCTTCATAATTATGGCCTGTGGAATATTCTATAAAGGTTTTTGGGCTTCGGGCCTCTGTTGCCGTCACAGTTGCCCAAAAGGGGACATTCTCATCTAGACATTATTTGAAGTCAACCTATTAAGTTACAATGAAATCCCTCCATAAATATGACCTGTAGACTGTGCTAAAGGTTTTCGGGCTTCAGGCCCCTGTTGCCATCACAAAAGGGGACGTTCTCATCTAGACATTATATGAAGTCAACTTATCAAGTTACAATGAAATCCCTCCATAAATATGATGTGTAGACTGTGCTAAAGGTTTTCGGGCTTCGGGCTCGGGCAGCCATCATGGTTGAATGATCGCAACCAAAAGGGGACATTCTCATCTGGGCATCATGTGGATTGATCCTACGAAGTTACAATGAAATCCCTTCATAAATATGACCTGTAGACTGTGCTGAAGGTTTTCGGGCTTCGGGCACCTGTAGCCGTCACAGTTGCCCAACCACGTCCAAAAGGGGACTTTCTCAAGTAGACATTATATGAAGTCAACCTATCAAGTTACAATGAAATCCCTCCATAAATATGACTTGAAGACTGTGCTAAAGGTTTTCGGGTTTTGGGCTCGGGCAGTCGTGACGGTTGATAGATCATGCCCAAATGGGGAAATTCTCATGTAGACATCATACGGAGTCATGGTATCAAGTTACAATGAAATCCATCCATATTAAACATGACCTGCATATTGTGCTAAAAGTTTTGGGGTTTCGGGCTTGGGCAGCCATCACAGCTGACAGATCATGCCCAAACAGGGACGTTCTCATTTAGGCATTATACAGAGGCATTCTATGAAGTTGCAATGAAATCCCTTCATAAATACGACCTGTAGACGGTGCTAATGGTTTTCAGGTTTTGGGCTCAGGCAGCCATACCGGTTGACCGATCTCGACCAAAAGGGGACGTTCTCATATAGACATGACCTAAAACCTGCATATGAAATTTCGTGATGATCAGACAAGAACCACCGGGTATAGCCTGTATTTGAAGGCTGAATAAAAAACTTTAACCACAAACTTTAACCAAAACTCCAAATGTCAACTAAACAGGAAAAGAAAAAAAAACAAAAAACACTTGAACCTTCAGTAAAAAACTTTAACCTCAAACTTTAACCAAAACTCTCAATGTTATCAGACTGACAGACCGACAGATGGACGGACGGACAAAAGTCATTACTATAGCCCTCACTGTAAACAGTCAGGCAAATAATAAATGACAAGCCTATGTGCTGGGGCCAAATGTGGATATACCTTTTCAAATTTGAATTCATGAACATGTATATAAATGTAACAATACAACCTTTTCTGACAAAACTCAAGAAACAAGGGCAAGTTTCAACTAAGGACCAACAGGTTGACATTTTAAAGATCATCATTGTCCCTTTGGGAATTTATATAGCAATTTTTTGTGGAGTACCAGTAATCCTATAGCTGCTATTTAGAAACTTGTATTTGTTAGTAATGCCAGAATCCCTTACGTACCTTTTGTCGCAGACTTTAATACCCGCTGAAGTTCTGATTTCCTTTAAAATTTGAACTGAGACTAGTTTAAGATTTATGATCCTGTACGTTCGAAATGAAGCAGCCCGACTTAGTACACAGCACAACCATGTGCCCCACATGAGCAATGGGGATTAAGTGCCCTGCCCATGGACATAAATCAGGTACACCTGATTATTAAGACCAAACCATGACACTTTGGGTTTGAAGTCCAATGCCAAAACCACTGAGCCACCATGCTTTCTTACAGCTATGTATTTATTGGTGTATTTAAGGTCACATATTTCTGCACAATGGCTAACCATGACCGTGACAGTTTTACGGGTGGAGGAAGCCGGAGTACCCGGAGAATCACCAAGCAACGCTGAGCAGCTGCCTGCTCCCCAACATCATAACTCCACATTGCAGCACAGGCAGGGTTGGGGTACTTAACTAACATATCATTATTAACATACTGGCATTTGTTGGGTGTGTCATGGTGGATTGTTATCAGAAAGTCGAGGACGTTAATATTTTGTTTTGAGAGCGATTGTCAATCGTGGCATGCTGAACAAAGATCAAAGCAGAACATTTGTTTGAAAGAAAATTTGTATTATTAACATTACATTTGTTCTTTGACATGATTATCTGTAATAAACGTGGTTTAAACTGAATATTCCAAGATTCTGCCAGGTGAATCTGAGACTATTCCTCATATTTATTTATTTATTTATTGGGATTTAACGACACTTTCGACAGGCAGGTCATCTTGTGTCAGACAGTTTTACAGGTGGAGGAAGCCGAAGTACCCGGAGAGAACGACCGAGCAAATTTCAGGCTCCCCAACATACTAACTCCACACAAGCAGGGTTAGCATTGGTTGAAGACAGGTGCACCAGGGACGTGCAGTACGCCTTAGTACACAACGTCACCGTGCCCCCACGTGGACAATGGGGGTGAAGTGTCTTGCACAAGGACACAATGCGGTTGCCACAGGTGGGATTCGAACCGAGGACCTCTTGGCTTGAAGCCTGCACCTCTACCAACTGAGCCACCACACCCCTCCCCCACCCACCCCCCCCACCCCCCAACAGCTAAGTGTATTTCAGTAAGCTCAGCTGGAACCCAACTAGAGTAATACTGAAAACCAGAGTCTCAAGTGAGCCTATAATTCTCACCTGGCTCACGTTGTGAAAAGTGATGAGTGTATCAGTAAATTACTGGCATACGGAGCCCGAATATTAACCCAGGGACTTGATTAAAGACTGGCGGATTAAAGAGCCCAAATATTAACCCACGGGCCTTCATTTGAACAAACTTGAATCTGACCCTAGAGATGTTGCATACCTAATATGAAAATATTCTGACTGGTGGATGTGAAAAAGAAGATTTTTAAAGAGATTGGTACATATGGTACTATGTTACAATTCAGGCTCCCATAGGGAGTATAAATATCAATCCAGGGACTTGCTTTGAACAAACTTGAATATAACCCCACAGAGATGTTGTATACCAATTATCAAAAGAATCTGACAGGTGGATCTGAAGAAGATTTTTAAAGATTATTCCCCATGAGGAGCCCAAATATTGACCCAGGGACTCGATTTGAACAAACTTGAATTTGACCCACTAGAGATGTTGTATAACTAACATGAAAGGATTCTGCCTGGTGGATCTGAAGAAGATTTTAAAAGAAATTTTGGGCTCCAATAAAGCACCCAAATATCAACCCTGGAATCCGATTTGAACAAACTTGAATGTGACCCCCATAGAGATGTTGTACACCAAATATCAAAAGAATCTGACTGGTGGATCTGAAGAAGAAGATTTTTAAAGATTATTCCCCATATTGCACTAAGTTAATATTTGAGCTCCCGTAGAGAGCCCAAATATTAACCGAGGGACTCAATTTGAACAAACTGGAATCTGACCCACCTAGAGATGTTGTGTATCAAATATCAAAAGAATCAGACTGTTAGATCTGAAGAAGAAGATTTTTAAAGCTTATTCCCATATTGCCCCAAGTTAATTATTCGGGCTCCTGTATTGAGCCCAAATATTACCCAAGGGGCTTAGTTTGAACACGCTTGTATCTGACCCCCCTATGGATGCTGTACACCGATTATATAAAGATTCTGATCAGTAGTTCTGAAGAAAAAATTTTTTTCAATTTTTGCAAATATGCTGATTCACAAGAAGATTTTTAAAGATTTTTAGGCTTTTGGAGTATTAACCAGAGCCCGAAGATGGCAGCTGCTTCATTTGAACAGAATAGAAAGGTTATACTCCATAGATGGTCTGCGCAATATATGTTTGAATTTGGCTTAACGGTTGTGAAGAAGACAAGTTTCCAAAAGTTAATGATGACGGACGACAGACGCCGAATGATGGACGCCAAGTGATGACAATAGCTCACACAGACTTACAGTCAGATGAGTTAATAGTCTGCCTGTCAAGATCATTGAGAGGTAAACCTACATGTTCTCGGAACTAACCATGAACTCTAACTTAACTGGTAGAGTACTAGAAGCCACTATCAGTGCTCTACTGAAAAGTGCTGTAAGTCACTTTATTGGCATTACTCTGTGTGTATTATTAGCTTGTGGTTTGTGCAGCAGTAGATACAGTAGCGTGGCCACGGGAGGGGGGATTGGGGGATCCCCCCCCCCACTTTCCCTCAAAGTTGGTCCCTGAAATTTGTCCAAAAATGGCATAAAAATCATAGGGTGGTTAGGTCCATGGGGGTTAGGTTGTAGATTTGTAGATTGCTTGTCCTAATATTGGTACCCCAAAATATCCGCTCAGATGCAAGGAGATGGAGGTTTTTGAACCCTGGAATTCAAAATCTTCAAAACCGACGACCCTTGGCTGCCCCATATTGGAAACATTTATTTCCCTCTGGTGAAAACCCTTATTTTTGTTACTTTGGTTATGAAGCTCAAACTTTACTTTGGGCTGGCCACGCCACTGAGTTAGATAATGAAAGGTTCATATTATTTATTATTATTTATTTATTGGTGTTTTAAGGTCACATATTTATGCACAATGGCTAATCATGACCGTAACAGTTTTACGGGTGGAGGAAGATGGAGTACCCGGAGAGAACCACCGAGCAACGGCGAGCAACTGTCAGCTCCCCAACATACTAACTCCACACAAGCAGGGTTAGCAATGGTTGAAGACAAATGCACCATCGATGTGCAGTACGCCTTAGTACACAACGCCACCATGCCCCCACGCGGGCAAAGTGTCTTGCCCAAGGACACAACGCGGTTACCGCAGGTGGGATTCGAACCGAGGACCTCTCGGCTTAAATGTTCATATAATAATGTATTGTTAACAGGCAGCCAATAGGTAGCCAATAGGTACTCTCCAAAAAATAGTAACAATACAATTATCAGAGAGTGCCAATAGGTAGCCAATAGGTACTCTCCAATAAATAGTAACAATATAATTATTGGAGAGTGTCAATAGGCAACCAATAGGTACTCAGCAACAAACAGTAACAATACAATTATTGGAGAGTGTCAATAGGTAGACAATAGGTACTCTCCAATAAATAGTAACAATACAATTATTGGAGAGTGTCAATAGGTAGCCAATAGGTACTCTCCAACAAACAGTCACAAAACAATTATTGGAGAGTGTCAATACGTAGCCAATAGGTACTCTCCAATAAATAGTAACAATACAATTATTGGAGAGTGTCAATAGGTAGCCAATAGGTACTCTCCAACAAACAGTAACAATACAATTATTGGAGTGTCAATAGGTAGCCAATAGGTAATCTCCAATAAATAGTAACAATACAATTATTGGAGAGTGTCAATAGTAGCCAATAGGTACTCTCCAACAAACAGTAACAATACAATTACTGGAGAGTGTCAATAGGTAGCCAATAGGTACTCTCCAATAAATAGTAACAATACAATTATTGGAGTCTCAATAGGTAGCCAATAGGTACTCTGCAATAAAAAGTAACAATACAATTATTGGAGAGTGTCAATAGGTAGCCAATAGGTACTCTCCAACAAACAGTCACAATACAATTATTGGAGAGTGTCAATAGGTGGCCAATAGGTACTCTCCAATAAGTAGTAACAATACAATTATTGGAGAGTGCCAATAGATAGCCAATAGGTACTCTCCAATAAATAGTAACAATACAATCATTGGAGAGTGTAAATAGGTAGCCAATATAGTAACAATACAATTATTGGAGAGTGTCAATGGGCAGCCAATAGGTACTCTCCAATAAATAGTAGCAATACAATTATTGGAGAGTGCCAATAGGTACTCTCCAATAAATAGTAGCAATACAATTATTGGAGAGTGTCAATAGGTAGCCAATAGGTACTCTCCAATAAATAGTAACAATACAATTATTGGAGGGTATCAATAGGTAGCCAATAGGTACTCTCCAACAAACAGTCACAATACAATTATTGGAGAGTGTCAATAGGTAGCTAAAAGGTACTCTCCAATAAATAGTAACAATACAATTATTGGAGAGTGCCAATAGGTAGCCAATAGGTACTCTCCAATAAATAGTAACAATACAATTATTGGAGAGGGTCAATAGGTAGCCAATAGGTACTCTCCAATAAATAGTAACAATACAATTAACAATTATTGGAGAGTGTCAATAGGTAGCCAATAGGTACTCTCCAATAAATAGAAACAATATAATTATTGGAGAGTGTCAATAGGTAGCCAATAGGTACTCTCCAATAAATAGAAACAATACAATTATTGGAGAGTGTCAATAGGTAGTCAATACGTACTCTCCAATAAATAGTAACAATACAATTATTGGAGAGTGTCAAAAGGTAGCCAATAGGTACTCTCCAACAAACAGTCACAATACAATTATTGGAGAGTGTCAAAAGGTAGCCAATAGGTACTCTCCAACAAACAGTCACAATACAATTATTGGAGAGTGTCAATAGGTAGCCAATAGGTACTCTCCAATAAATAGTAACAATACAATTATTGGAGAGTGTCAATAGGTAGCCAATAGGTACTCTACAACAAACAGTCACAATACAATTATTGGAGAGTGTCAATAGGTAGCCAATACGTACTCTCCAACAAACAGTCACAATACAATTATTGGAGAGTGTCAATAGGTAGCCAATAGGTACTCTCCAACAAACAGTCACAATACAATTATTGGAGAGTGTCAATAGGTAGCCAATAGGTACTCTCCAACAAACAGTCACAATACAATTATTGGAGAGTGTCAATAGGCAGCCAATAGGTACTCTCCAATAAATAGTAACAATACAATTATTGGAGAGTGTCAATAGGTAGCCAATAGGTACTCTCCAACAAACAGTCACAATACAATTATTGGAGAGTGTCAATAGGTAGTCAATAGGTACTCTCCAATAAATAGTAACAATACAATTATTGGAGAGTGTCAATAGGTAGCCAATAGGTACTCTCCAACAAACAGTCACAATACAATTATTGGAGAGTGTCAATAGGTAGCCAATAGGTACTCTCCAACAAACAGTCACAATACAATTATTGGAGAGTGTCAATAGGTAGCCAATAGGTACTCTCCAATAAATAGTAACAATACAATTATTGGAGAGTGCCAATAGGTAGCCAATAGGTACTCTCCAATAAATAGTAACAACACAATTATTGGAGAGTGTCAATAGGTAGCCAATAGGTACTCTCCAACAAACAGTAACAATACAATTATTGGAGTGTCAATAGGTAGCCAATAGGTAATCTCCAATAAATAGTAACAATACAATTACTGGAGAGTGTCAATAGGTAGCCAATAGGTACCCTCCAACAAACAGTCACAATACAATTATTGGAGAGTGTCAATAGGTAGCCAATAGGTACTCTCCAATAAATAGTAACAATACAATTATTGGAGAGTGTCAATAGGTAGCCAATAGGTACTCTCCAACAAACAGTAACAATACAATTACTGGAGAGTGTCAATAGGTAGTCAATAGGTACTCTCCAATAAATAGTAACAATACAATTATTGGAGAGTGTCAATAGGTAGTCAATAGGTACTCTCCAATAAATAGTAACAATACAATTATTGGAGAGTGTCAATAGGTAGTCAATAGGTACTCTCCAATAAATAGTAACAATACAATTATTGGAGAGTGTCAATAGGTAGCCAATAGGTACTCTCCGACAAACAGTCACAATACAATTATTGGAGAGTGTCAATAGGTAGTCAATAGGTACTCTCCAATAAATAGTAACAATATAATTATTGGAGAGTGTCAATAGGTAGCCAATAGGTACTCTCCAACAAACAGTCACAATACAATTATTGGAGAGTGTCAATAGGTAGTCAATAGGTACTCTCCAATAAATAGTAACAATACAATTATTGGAGAGTGTCAATAGGTAGTCAATAGGTACTCTCCAATAAATAGTAACAATACAATTATTGGAGAGTGTCAATAGGTAGCCAATAGGTACTCTCCAACAAACAGTCACAATACAATTATTGGAGAGTGTCAATAGGTAGTCAATAGGTACTCTCCAATAAATAGTAACAATACAATTATTGGAGAGTGTCAATAGGTAGTCAATAGGTACTCTCCAATAAATAGTAACAATACAATTATTGGAGAGTGTCAATAGGTAGCCAATAGGTACTCTCCAACAAACAGTCACAATACAATTATTGGAGAGTGTCAATAGGTAGCCAATAGGTACTCTCCAATAAATAGTAACAATACAATTATTGGAGAGTGTCAATAGGTAGCCAATAGGTACTCTCCAACAAATAGAAACAATACAATTATTGGAGAGTGTCAATAGGTAGTCAATAGGTACTCTCCAATAAATAGTAACAATACAATTATTGGAGAGTGTCAATAGGTAGCCAATAGGTACTCTCCAACAAACAGTCACAATACAATTATTGGAGAGTGTCAATAGGTAGTCAATAGGTACTCTCCAATAAATAGTAACAATACAATTATTGGAGAGTGTCAATAGGTAGCCAATAGGTACTCTCCAACAAACAGTCACAATACAATTATTGGAGAGTGTCAATAGGTAGTCAATAGGTACTCTCCAATAAATAGTAACAATACAATTATTGGAGAGTGTCAATAGGTAGCCAATAGGTACTCTCCAACAAACAGTCACAATACAATTATTGGAGAGTGTCAATAGGCAGCCAATAGGTACTCTCCAATAAATAGTAACAATACAATTATTGGAGAGTGCCAATAGGTAGCCAATAGGTAATCTCCAATAAATAGTGACAATACAATTATTGGAGAGTGTCAATAGGTAGCCAATAGGTACTCTCCAACAAACAGAAACAATACAATTATTGGAGAGTGTCAATAGGTAGTCAATAGGTACTCTCCAATAAATAGTAACAATACAATTATTGGAGAGTGCCAATAGGTAGCCAATAGGTACTCTCCAATAAATAGTAACAATACAATTATTGGAGAGTGTCAATAGGTAGCCAATAGGTACTCTCCAACAAACAGTCACAATACAATTATTGGAGAGTGTCAATAGGTAGTCAATAGGTACTCTCCAATAAATAGTAACAATACAATTATTGGAGAGTGTCAATAGGTAGCCAATAGGTACTATCCAACAAACAGTCACAATACAATTATTGGAGAGTGTCAATAGGCAGCCAATAGGTACTCTCCAATAAATAGTAACAATACAATTATTGGAGAGTGCCAATAGGTAGCCAATAGGTAATCTCCAATAAATAGTGACAATACAATTATTGGAGAGTGTCAATAGGTAGCCAATAGGTACTCTCCAACAAACAGTCACAATACAATTATTGGAGAGTGTCAATAGGTAGCCAATAGATACTCACCAATAAATAGTAACAATACAATTATTGGAGAGTGTCAATAGGTAGCCAATAGGTACTCTCCAACAAACAGAAACAATACAATTATTGGAGAGTGTCAATAGGTAACCAATAGGTACTCACCAATAAATAGTAACAATACAATTATTGGAGAGTGTCAATAGGTAGCCAATAGGTACTCTCCAACAAACAGTTACAATACAATTATTGGAGAGTGTCAATAGGTGGCCAATAGGTACTCTCCAATAAATAGTAACAATACAATTATTGGAGAGTGTCAATAGGTGGCCAATAGGTACTCTCCAAGAAACAGTTACAATACAATTATTGGAGAGTGTCAATAGGTAGCCAATAGGTACTCTCCAACAAACAGTCACAATACAATTATTGGAGAGTGTCAATAGGTAGCCAATAGGTACTCTCCAATAAATAGTAACAATACAATTATTGGAGAGTGTCAATAGGTGGCCAATAGGTACTCTCTAATAAATAGTAACAATACAATTATTGATGCACATAATCTTGCTAAACTAAGACTTCCCTCGATGGCAGCATGGTATCTTTGATAGAAATACTCACGCTACAAATCACCTTTTGACAAATAGTTATAATCTTGCTAAACTAAGACTTCCCTTGATGGCAGTATGGTATCTTTGATAGAAATACTCACGCTACAAATCACTGATGCACATAATCTTGCTAAACTAAGACTTCCCTTGATGGCAGCATGGTATCTTTGATAGAAATACTCACGCTACAAATCACCTTTGACAAATAGTTTAGCATGCTACCAGTTAAAAACATGTCCTAATTTTCATTGGAACGAGCTCGACGAAGCCGTTCCTATGAGAGGTCACAGGATATTGGTTTTGTTGAAATTTTTTGTCACAATATATTTTTTTCAACTGCTTAATTTGTAAATTATGCAGGTGGATGTGGTCGAATCGTTAGGTAAATGGTTCATTTGATTTATGATTGAGTTTGGGAAATTTGGAGTTGGGGATATGTCAAAATTCATGTATGGATCAGATGGGCAACAGGGCTGATATTCAGCTCCTGGCCTCACTCACAAAACATCTGAAAGACCCTAATAAATATAGAATAAATAGGTACTAGGTCTGGAAGTCAGATTTAAACCACAAGTAAGATAAGGGTTTTAGTACCTATTTGTTTTATTTATCCTATGCTCTTAATAATCGACTTTGTCACTTAAAATAAAGAAAAAATGGAACATTCTATCACAAACACATGGGTTTGTTTTGTCTACATCTGTGAAGGTGGGCAGAACTTCCGACTGCATGTGAATGCTTGATTATTCTACCCCCAGTTCAGATAACCACCAAACAAATTAGAATTCACAATCACAGTAAATTCTACCTCCACCTCAAATAACCACTCAACAAATTAAAATTCATAATCACAGTAAATTCTACCTCCACCTCAGATAACTATCAAACAAATTAGAATTCACAATCACAGTAAATTCTACCTCCAGCTCAGATAACCATCAAACAAATTAGAATTCACAATCACAGTAAATTCTACCTCCAGCTCAGATAACCATCAAACAAATTAGAATTCACAATCACAGTAAATTCTTCCTCCACCTCAGATAACCATCAAACAAATTAGAATTCACAATCACAGTAAATTCTACCTCCACCTCAGATAACCATCAAACAAATTGGAATTCACAATCACAGTAAATTCTACCTCCACCTCAGATAACTATCAAACAAATTAGAATTCACTGTCACAGTAAATTCTACCTGCAGCTCAGATAACCACCAAACAAACAAGAATTCACTATCACAGTAAATTCTACCTCCAGCTCAGATAACCATCAAACAAATTAGAATTTGCAATCACAGTAAATTCTACCTCTAGCTCAGATAACCATCAAACAAATTAGAATTCACACTCACAGTAAATTCTACCTCCAGCTCAGATAACGATCAAACAAATTAGAATTCACTGTCACAGTAAATTCTACCTCCAGCTCAGATAACCACCAAACAAATTAGAATTCACTATCACAGTAAATTCTACCTCCAGCTCAGATAACCATCAAACAAATTAGAATTCACAATCACAGTATATTCTACCTCCAGCTCAGATAACTATCAAACAAATTAGAATTCACAATCACAGTAAATTCTACCTCCACCTCAGATAACCATCAAACAAATTAGAATTCACAATCACAGTAAATTCTACCTCCACCTCAGATAACTATCAAACAAATTAGAATTCACTGTCACAGTAAATTCTACCTCCAGCTCAGATAACCACCAAACAAATTAGAATTCACTATCACAGTAAATTCTACCTCCAGCTCAGATAACCATCAAACAAATTAGAATTCGCAATCACAGTAAATTTTACCTCTAGCTCAGATAACCATCAAACAAATTAGAATTCACAATCACAGTAAATTCTACCTCCAGCTCAGATAACCATCAAACAAATTAGAATTCACTGTCACAGTAAATTCTACCTCCAGCTCAGATAACCACCAAACAAATTAGAATTCACTATCACAGTAAATTCTACCTCCAGCTCAGATAACCACCAAACAAATTAGAATTCACAATCACAGTAAATTCTACCTCCACCTCATATAACCATCAAACAAATTAGAATTCGCAATCACAGTAAATTCTACCTCTAGCTCAGATAACCATCAAACAAATTAGAATCCACAATCACAGTAAATTCTACCTCTAACTCAGATAACCATCAAACAAATTAGAATTCACTATCACAGTAAATTCTACCTCCCAGCTCAGATAACCATCAAACAAATTAGAATTCACAATCACAGTAAATTGTACCTCCAGCTCAGATAACCATCAAACAAATTAGAATTCTCAATCGCAGTGAATTCTACCTGCAGCTCAGATAACCATCAAACAAATTAGAATTCACTATCACAGTAAATTCTACCTCCCAGCTCAGATATCCACCAAACAAATTAGAATTCACAATCACAGTAAATTCTACCTCCAGCTCAGATAACCATCAAACAAATTAGAATTCTCAATCGCAGTAAATTCTACCTGCAGCTCAGATAACCATCAAACAAATTAGAATTCACAATCACAGTAAATTCTACATCCAGCTCAGATAACCATCAAAAAAATTAGAATTCTCAATCGCAGTGAATTCTACCTTCAGCTCAGATAACCAAACAAATTAGAATTCACAATCACAGTAAATTCTACTTCCAGCTCAGATAACCAAACAAATTAGAATTCACAATCACAGTGAATTCTACCTCTAGCTCAGATAACCATCAAACAAATTAGAATTCACAATCACAGTAAATTCTACCTCCACCTCAGATAACCATCAAACAAATTAGAATTCACAATCACAGTAAATTCTACCTCCAGCTCAGATAACCATCAAACAAATTAGAATTCACAATCACAGTAAATTCTACCTCCAGCTCAGATAACCATCAAACAAATTAGAATTCACTATCACGGTAAATTCTACCTCCAGCTCAGATAACCACCAAACAAATTAGAATTCACTATCACGGTAAATTCTACCTCCAGCTCAGATAACCACCAAACAAATTAGAATTCACTATCATGGTAAATTCTTCCTCCCAGCTCAGATAACCACCAAACAAATTAGAATTCACTATCACGGTAAATTCTACCTCCCAGCTCAGATAACCACCAAACAAATTAGAATTCACTATCACGGTAAATTCTACCTCCCAGCTCAGATAACCATCAAACAAATTAGAATTCACAATCACAGTAAATTCTACCTCCCAGCTCAGATAACCACCAAACAAATTAGAATTCACTATCACGGTAAATTCTACCTCTCAGCTCAGATAACCACCAAACAAATTAGAATTCACAATCACAGTAAATTCTACCTCCACCTCAGATAACCACCAAACAAATTAGAATTCACAATCACAGTAAATTGTACCTCCAGCTCAGATAACCATCAAACAAATTAGAATTCACAATCACAGTAAATTCTACCTCCACCTCAGATAACCATCAAACAAATTAGAATTCACAATCACAGTAAATTCTACCTCCAGCTCAGATAACCATCAAACAAATTAGAATTCACAATCACAGTAAATTCTACCTCCAACTCAGATAACCATCAAACAAATTAGAATTCACAATCACAGTAAATTCTACCTCCACCTCAGATAACCACCAAACAAATTAGAATTCACAATCACAGTAAATTGTACCTCCAGCTCAGATAACCATCAAACAAATTAGAATTCTCAATCGCAGTGAATTCTACCTGCAGCTCAGATAACCAGCAAACAAATTAGAATTCACTATCACAGTAAATTCTACCTCCAGCTCAGATAACCATCAAACAAATTAGAAAGGTTTTGTAACATATATTTCTGACAAGCATTCATCTGATATGACTATTTATTACCTTTAGTTTCAACTTTGAAAGATCCTCTTCTATAATAATCTTTGTCCATACCCGAATCAATCATATCTTTGACATCTTGCTCATTTTGAGATTTAAGAGTGTCATCCACTGACAGACCAACTACTATTAAATAGACGAGAAAAAAAATCTGTTTGTAACTTTTCACCTTTTGAATCCTGGTGGTATCTTTCATGCCAGATAAATAGCAGCAATTAGAAGAATCCATATTCATTCTTTCGGGTAGACCAATTAATATCTTCAATATGTAGCCTTGGGGCTGATTAGTGTACCCCACACATTTACTGAACAGCCTTTCTATCTAATATTATATAAGTTATGACGTTATAAGTTACAGGGTGTTTAGTCGGCAGATACATGTCATATACAGCGAAGAGAAAACAATATTAGGTGAGGCAAAGCCTCACCTAATATTGTTTTCTCTTCGCCGTATATGACACTGTATCTGCCCACTAAACGCCCTGTAACGTATTTATTATGCACAGCATGCTAAAATGTCATTGGGGAAGTTAACTCAATGAATAGTTAAATGATGCGCACTTCTCGAAAAATGTAATCAAAGCAGACGATGTTTACATACGCAACAAGGGGAGTAATTTTGCTTCCACATTCTAATAAATCACTTGTGACTTGTTCCATAACCGCCAATGTTTTGGGCTGGTTTGGCATTTTATTTTTACAGTTTCATTCAATTGAATGCAATGTTTATACAACGGGGCTATTATATGGTGGGTCTTCTGTATGACTACGCTGCAGCATGTACGTACGTGTAAATTAAAAGCTGAGGCATGTGGATATAACGATAAAACAAAATGGCTGATGGGCCCTAACATTAAATTAATATTGGGTGCATTTCAGCCATCCTGAACCTAATATTGTGGAGTCTATGTCTCTTAGTAACTTCATTTGATTGGATAAACAACTTAAACGACATGTAAAGTTTACAATTGAGCGTTTCAGCGCCAATCGACAGTTCATACGTGAAGGTTGCACTCTATTGACCCAGGATGCAGTAAAATTACCAGTTGCACACACTTGGGTGGGAAACGTGGCTTTGAGCCACTTTTACTGCCCAAGTGTGCGCGACTGTTAATTTTACTGCGCCCCCCAGTCAATGAAGTTTAACAATGTGAAAATTGTTCAGTTTTATGTAGTTCTTTCGAGCCTCGATTGGAGGGCCATCCACGTCTGGGCCATTGGTAAGTATGAAAAATATACAAATTACTATGAATTTATAAAATTTTTCCCACTGTACCCAATGGCCCAGACACAGCTGAATCATAAAAAGGTGGAGGGCCTAGGACTTCTGAAATAGTAGATCAACATAGTTCCAATCCTGCAATCCATGATGAAAAGAAATTAGAATAATTAGGAATTACATGTATGTCTCTCTATACAGTAACAGAGGAGACATATTCTAAATAAGGAGCCCAAATTAAGTAATTCCTTATTGTAGGCATGAAGACAATGCTACTTAGGATGTAACAAGTTCCAAATTTTTAAGGCTAGTCCGGACTAAGCCCCAAAAATTGTGATGGCATATCTGAGAATGAGCGAAAATCCCCCACAAACATATGCCATACAATAACAGTTCAGCTGTATGCAGGAAATAATTCCGGATAAAACAGCTTCCTTCATAGTTACATACTCTATAAGCCAGAGAAGAGGTAAAAAAAAATGTTGAGCAATAATTATGGGAGTACATCGACTACAAGCAAGGCAACCAACATGTAAATCAGAGGAAAGGCTTCCTCGCCTTGCTTATGCTTTCATAATGAAGCAAACTAAGTCGATCGTACTCCCACTAACTCCACATTAAATATTATAAAAAGATACATAACAAATAACATTCAAAACATAAATCGAAAAATGATTTACACAAAAAAAAATTTTCAAAAAATTTTGACAAGAGCCCAAGTTCCCCAAGGGAATGATGTGCCCAAATGTATCCAGATAAAGCCCAAGTGTGAACAAAAATTATTTTTCTATCCAAAAAAATTAACTGCTACACTACCAGAATATTTAATGTATCTTACAACAGTCCTACCATATAATAAAAAGGAAACTACATATATAAATAGAGCGTTCTCAACGTGACCGTCAGAATGAAAACCGGAAACGAGACCCCAGGCAACACGTCCCGAAGTCAGTAACAGATTTTTGAACTATCCGATGTAAAGCAAGATCTTCACCAGAAGAAAAAACGATACATCGGATGTATGATGCATGACCAAAATGCCTAAACACCCCAAGGGTGAGGACGAAATCATGGGAATATACAGAATAAACATTCTGTGTACCATGTTAAACTCCCAAGAAATTTTATAAAAAATTTCCGATAAAACAAGCCAAAAAGCTTGGGAGTTTAACTGCGGAGGAGGGGGGGAGGGGGGGTCAAGGTAGGGAAGGGAAGGAATACTTAACAAACGGTGGAAAAATCTTTATCAATAACGATGACGTCAGGCCCATGTCCCGAAATTGGGGAACATGAACTAATTCTTATAAATATTATAAAGTTACAGCCCTGAACATTTCAAACCACCGTTTCTTCCTTCTTTCATCCAGTTGTGTCCTTGGATCCACCAAATTAATCATTGATTTATGTCTGGCATCATTATAAACTGAGATTTAAAAGCACAGAAGTCAGTTTGTTGTTATCTAACTGGAAGCCAAACAAAGAATGATGTTTGCGCCAATTCCGGTCACTTCCTGGCATCTGTGCATGTGCAGAGAGTAAATGTATGGAGGGCCAGAGAGGACTTCTAATTTTTGGTTTTGCATGCAAATTTTAGGGAATGGGGGGGCAAAATTTGTGTTTTGGCCCTCGATATTTTGGAGTCAGCACCAGATAAGTCTGGGCCATTGGGTACAGTGGGAAAAATATGTTCAGTTTTATGTAGTTCTTTCGAGCCTCGATTTGTCTGGTAGTGCACATTATTGCAAACAGAATTGGCATCAGAATCGGCTGATTGTGGGCTCAAATAACCAGTAATCGGTCAGCGATCATTTGTGGTAATCGGTTGAACACTAGTTGTACAAGAGACCCCAGGGGGCCTGAGGGCGCTCACCAGACATGGTAGTCTAAATATCAAACCAGGGACTTGACTTGAATAAGCTGCATACACCCCCTCTAAAGAAAAGCATATACCAACTAGATGAAGCGATTGTGCCCACACAATACACAGGATTTTCCTTCTATTTTCAGTTCCTGCACTTTTAGTTACGTCTCAAAATTGAGATAAACGCATAAAAAACAGATTTTTTTCCCAAACAAAATACATTCAGCCTAAATTTTTTTCTTCTTCTTAAAACGCATAAAAACGATAAAACTAAATTTCTGGATTTTGGTCCAAAATTTTCTAAGTCTCACACGGACCCCAAATTTTCGGTGTAAAAAAAAAATTTTTTTTTGTCTTAAAATTGACAGAAACGCATAAAAAACAAAAACAAAAAAAATTCCGGATTTTGGCCCAAAATTTTTGAAGTCCCACCCGGACCCCAACTTTTGGGTGTAAAAAAAAATAATTTTTTTTGTCTTAAAATTGACAGAAACGCATAAAAAACAAAAAATTACGGATTTTGGTCTAAAATTTTCGAAGTCCCACCCGGACCCCAAATTTTCAGGGGAAAATTTTTTTTTTTTTTTTTGTCTTAAAATTTACCGAAACACAGAAAAAAAACCAAAAAAAAATTTCGGATTTTGATCCAAAATTTTCTAAGTCCCACCCGCACCCCAAATTTTCAGGGGAAAAAAAAAAAAAAATTTTGTCTTAAAATTGATGGAAAGGCATAAAAAAACAAAAAACAAAAATTTTCGGATTTTGGTCCAAAATTTTCTAAGTCCCACCTGCACCCCAAATTTTCAGGCGAAAAAAAATTTTTTTTTTGGTCTTAAAATTGACTGAAATGCAGAACCCCCCCCCCCCCCCCCCAAAGAAATTTTTCAGATTTTGGTCCAAAATTTTGAAGTCCGCAACGGGACCCCAAATTTTCAGCCTAAATATGAACCCAGGGATTTGGCTTCAACAAACTTGAATCTCACCCCCCTAAGGATGCTGCATACCAAATATCAAAAGATTCTTGTTGGGAGATCTGAAGAAGAAGATTTTTCAAAAATACTCCTCATACTGCACTAATTTAAACATTTGGGTTCCCATAGAGAGCCCAAATATCCACCCAGGCATTTGCTTTCAATAAACATGTGAAACAATCTTCCAAAGATGTTATATGTGAAATTTGAAAGCTTTTGGAGCAGTGGTTTCGGAGAAAAGTAGTCTTATGTTTTTCCCATTACCCACAGTGTTAAAAAATGCTGGCTCAGCACTTTTTCAAAGTCCCCAAAAAGTATCCCATGATAAAACCGATGGCATTTTTTTTTACCATTCCATTCTGTTGGTCCTAAGGAAGCTTCACAACAAATAAGAATTCTCAGTGCCGTGTAGTTTTGGAGATATGGGCGTTTTAATTTTTTTCTATTTTTAGCTCCTGTGGTTCCCATGGGGCTATGGGGAAAAAATTTTCTGCATAAATTAGGTACTTATGACCCAATAAGCACTCACGTAAAATTTGGTTCTTATCGGCCTCGTGGTTTGGAAAATAGAAATTTGGGGCGGGGCCAAAATTTTTTGCCCCTCCTTTAACATCGTCAAATATAGCCCCTCCAACTTCTCTT
This sequence comes from Pictodentalium vernedei, assembly GCA_031216915.1. NCBI lineage: Eukaryota > Metazoa > Mollusca > Scaphopoda > Dentaliida > Dentaliidae > Pictodentalium > Pictodentalium vernedei. The sequence continues at coordinate 562,121,427 of CM062294.1, read as the reverse complement.
GAACAAACTTGAGTCTACACCTCAAAAGGAAGTCTCTGCTATTGCTGGTTCCTGAGAAGAAGATTTTTTAAGAATTAGAGCATTTTTGCCCCATCCCTCTGCTCAATGTGCGCCGAAACCTAATTTGACAAAAAATCAAAATGCCCTTATATAACCCCTACTCACATAAAATTTCATTAATATGCGGCCAGTGGTTTGGGAGAAAAAGGCCCAAACACCACCTTCACGACGGACGCCGGATGCTGGACGAAAAGTGATCAGAATAGCTCACCCCGACTTTCAGTCAGGTGAGCTAAAAATATGTGAACAAACTACTTAAAGGCATGTTTTCTTTCAGTCAGACTTGAGAATCTCTCAAAGGTTGTACATTGCATGCACATATGAACAGACTAGCATAACATTGGTTTTCAGGTGTCTCTCTTTCACAGTTGCATGTGTCAAACTGATGATTAATACAGCACATTTGTTTCTCAACCTGTCTAATAGTTCACATTCAACTTTCTATGTAAAAACAGGTTTTTCAGCTAATCTGTGTATATTTTGAATAATGATAAATTTAAACCAAGTTTTATCAGCATAAATAAATCATAACACTGAAACTGCAAAGTGTATTTTGGTAAATTCTTCCTACCCAGCCAAAGCTTTACAGGAAGATTGTACTAAGCCACATATTCTGATCGATATGTGATTTTACTAGAGGTGTGACTAATCCCAGATGGGCCTGTGCATACTCCCCCTCCCACTGCCATGATTATTCTAAGACAAAAAGGGGCATAACTCTGGCCAAAAACATTTGATCAAAACTATAATTGCAAGTGTACAGGTTCCCAAATATACATACCAACTTTCAAAGAAATTGACCCATAAACATCTGAGAAACAAAATTATTGACCTGTATTTAATAATCCAACCGGAACTATAATCGCAGTTGCACAGGTTCCCATGGTGGTGAACATTCATACTATGTTTCGAGCAGATTGGCCCATAAACATCTGAGAACAGCCCCGGACAAAATTATGTCAACAGATTGATGAATGGACAGACAGACAGATGGATGGACATACTCACAGATGGGTAGATATGTGGCTATCAATTAGGTGGCTGTAAGTATTTATGTGGCTTATATTTTAAGTGGCTTCTCAAATTATGTAGCTGCTTTTTCTAACCGATAGTGAAGTGGCTTACATTTTTAAGTGGCTTCTCAAATTTTATGTGGCAATTATGTGGCTACCAATTATGTGGCTTTTTTTACTAACAGATGGCTATTTATGTGTCTAATGTCCATATATATTTTATGTGGCTTATATTTCTAAGTGACTTCCCAACTTTTATGTGGCTGTCCATATATAATTTTATTAGGCTTATATTTTTAAGTGGCTTCTGAACTTTTATATGGCTACCAATTATGTGGCTGCCAATGGATGGATGTCTAAAAATTTGGACATCATTTTTCCAACCTTTAATGTGACTATGATGGCATGTGTCTTATTTAGTCACATTGATGATTTTTAGATATCTAAAAAAATTTTGTTATGTGGCTAGCCAACAGTGGTCAGCCAAGTGGGCGACTAGGGCAAAGAAGTCGCCTTGTCATTCCTCAAGTCGCCTTGGCTAGCCACATAACAGAAATTGGCCACAAAAATATCCATTTTTAACAAATCGTAGCTGCACAAGTAGTCATTCATAAACACAGATGGATGGATGGACAGATGGATGGACGGCCAAGGTGATTCCAGTATACTCCCCAAAACTCGATGTGGGGGGTATAAAAATATTGCCTAAATACCTTTCCAGCAAACTTGTAATCAATGTGACAAGGATCAAAATACAGTAGAATCCTCTTAATTGAACATCCAGTTTGCCAGTGAAAATTATTCAATTAACAGGAGTATACAATTAACAGGGATGTTCCACTTTCCTGTATTCTAGAGATACACCTAGCATTTATTCTTTTATATCTTGTTTGACAGAGCTCCCTGATAAAATAATAATTGTATATAAAAATATACAGGAAGATTGCTGTTAATACAGTAGAATCCTCTTAACTGAATATCCATTTTGCCAGTGAAAATTATTCAATTAACAGGAGTATACAATTAACAGGGATTTGGTCAGTTTCCTGTGTTCTGGATGTAAACTGAGCATTTATTCTATTACCTATATTATTATTCTTAAAATTCCTGCATTTATCCCGCAACTTATTTCCATTTGACAATTTGAGAATGCACTGATCTATCGTCTGTTGAAGGTAACCCGAAACCAGTACCGTAACGCAACCAATGAGCAAACCAACAATTGTCCAGATACGACACAATCTTTCAAGTTATTTTGTTTGAACTGTATTTCTACTCGAGTTGACACGTGGTCATGTCCAGCTGGTACCCCCCAAACATGTATTTTCACACCTTTTGTTTTCTTTGTCCATTCAATGTGTACAGTATAGCCTGTTCGTGTACAATGCAGGTGCATTATGACAAAAAATGTATTTTAGGTACCCCAGTAGCTGTTATTTTTCTAATCACATTTTACACCGTTGTTGACAAATCAATAAAATTTGAAAACGCAAATGTTGTTTTTCTTTATCTCTGAAACCCCTTAGCCTTCTGTGGCATTCGGAACCCCCGATGCTTTTATTTATTGAAGGGAAATGCATACCGCAACATAAAATAACGCTTGCGTTATTTTAAGTATCAGTATGCACTTTTCATGTCACGCCCAAGAGGAAATTCTCATCCTACAATAAAACAGTGGATTTGGCTTCGCCTTTACGGCTTTTGTTGGCTAGAAATGACCCCCCCCCCCCCCCCCCCGCCCAACCTCCATACCACCCACACACGAAATACTCGATTCGTGAAACAGACCAAGCATTTGGAATTTCGAGATCGGAAGTGTTTTAACAGTGAATTGTGGGACTTGTTTTAACAGTGAATTGTGGGACTTTGGGGGGATTTCCCAGGATGTTGACAAACAACGTGCTTTCACAGTTTCAGGTTCAGATGCAATGTTATGTTAAATGGACATTTCACGACTGTAAATATGAACACTTGGGAATGGACTTAAAAATAATAAAAACAACACAAATTAGTATGTATTATTAATATGTGTTATCAATCTTTATTCTTCAAAAACAGAAACTTACTTCTAATATTCGGCATCTTGCATCGTTGTTCAAGCGACCGCCAGTGTCCCAATATTTAGAGTATAAAAAAAAATTATTTTTCTCGAAAAAATGGGTGTCCCAAAACATAGAGTGTCCCAATACATAGAGTAAATACGGTATATCTTGTTTGACAGAGCTCATAGAGCTCTGTCAAACAAGATATAATAGAATAAATGCCTGTATTGGATGCAGTGAGGCCAAAATGGTTGATAAATAAGGGGAATTTGGTGCATGTCACAGTAATTTTTTTCGACATATTGGAAAAATTTATATACAATTAACAGGAGTTTACTCTACAACCCATGTGCAATTAACAGAAAAAATTTGTACTGAAGGTATGGTAAATGGTTTTGTGTTTAAAAATTATATTCAATTAACAGGGAATAAAGAGAAATCCAATTAAGTGGGCTCCACTGTACTGTTTTTTATTTGCATAGCAAAATGCTATATATTTTCAAAAATTGTGTAGCATTTTTATGTTTCAAATTCAATGTACAATAATGAGTGCTTTTGTTCCCTAGAAAGCATTTGACACTTAGTTACATGTATATTAGTGGTAGACCTACTTGAAGAAAAACAAATACAGTACAGACATACTGATTTGGTACTCTGCAACCATGTGAGTAGGCATCTATCCCCAGTTACCTTTTTTCGTGAGTGGACACTTGAGGACTTGGAGGCAAATCAGTAGTTCATGGAACACCAGGTATTATTCCATGAACAGCTGATTTGCCATTGATCCATCCTCATTTTTACCAGAAGTTACTAGTTAGGAATAATGCCCATTGTCCACCATGAACTTGAGAATGTGCATCACATTTTGCTCTGCATATTTAATAATTGCATAGCTTTTCCTGAATTTTGCATAGTGAAATGCTATGCGATACCGCTTATTTTGATCCCTGCAATGTGACATATCTAGAAATAAGAAAAAATCTGTGTATTTTTTTGCTTTTGCTGATGATCTGTTATGTACTATATCGTTAAAACAAACAACCTCTGAGCCCCTTCCAATAGTGTTTTGCCTGAAATATTGCCTCAATACCCTTCCACTGATGTTCCACTGAAATGGTGAAGTTACAGATGAAAAGCTCTCTCGAGTGCTTTTTAACAGTGTATAACATAACATTTAACTTCTTGCATGCTGCTGGCAGATATTACTGTCTAAGACAGGATTTCACTTGTCACTAAAATAACTATCTTTTGAATACTTCTAACCATATTTTCTCCCTGTAGACTAAATTTATTTTTTCACCAAAGATTTCAAAAGTAAAATTTGGATGAATTTTTCATCAAATCTAGTCATGGCTGCTTTGAAGCAGCCATGACTAGAGTTGATGAAAATATCTTGAAAATACTCAGCAGGTTATGAGTTAACCCTTTACCTGTTGATGGCAGATATTCCTGCCCTGGACAGTAAATCTCGTGCCACGATGATAAGTATAATTTGGGCATTCTGACTTCAATTTACTCACAAAAGTTTTGCCCAAATAGTTTTTTTAGCTAAATTTCCAAAAGGTTTTCATTAAATCCCATCATGGCTGCATTACAGCAGCCATGACTGGATTTGATAAAAATAATTAAAACAAGAAGAATGTTACTAAGGTAACGCATGCCAACCCCCACCCCCCCCCCCCTTCACCTTGCAGATGCGGCAGAAACTATTATACGCGATACACCTTTTGACTGTCCTTAACATTTGTAAAAAGTTTAATAATTGTACTATGATTTGTTTCCGAGGTATGGCTGAGACATGAATATTGACCGATTTTTAGTGTGACCTTGAAATGTGACCTTGACTTTGAAGGTATGAACCCGGTTATGGTGTGTGACACTTCCTCCCATGGTCCTTTATAATTGTGTGAAGTTTGATGACTGTGGCCCTAACAGTTTTCGAGTTATTGGCTCGGACACACACACGGACACATCGACACACACAGACACATGCACACTTCAATCACTATATGCCCCCGACCCAAGTCAGGGGGCATAAAAATACTCAGCATGTTAAGAGTATTAAGCTAAACCACTGTCACATACAGCTGTTGCTTCCACTATAGAAAAAATCATGTCCCTTAACCCTTTATCTAACAAATCGCCCGCATCCGCCCGTGTAATATGCAAATTGAGCAGTTGAAAAAATTAAATTTTTCATAATATTTCAACAAAACCATATCATGTGACCCCTCATTGGAACGAGCTCGTTCCAATGAGGGGTCACATGATATGGTTTTGTTAAAATTTTTTGAAAAATTTTTAAAAAGTTAAAAAATTTATAGTAATTTATATATTTTTTATACTTACCAATGACCCAGACATAGCTGGTGCTAACTCTTAAAATATAGGGCCAAACACAAATTTTGCCCCCCAATCCCCAAAATTTGCATCTAAAACTAAAGAAAACATGTCCTGAAAGGCCCTCCACACTTCGCCCCTACTGCGCATGCGCAGTGTCAAGGACGTTCCGAAATTGGCGCCATTAATCATTCTAATAACCAGTGCCTGGTAAGCGCTATGTACTCAGCGGGGAGGCAAGAGTTCCCAACTCCTGGGAGGGCCATCCCCGTCTGGGTCATTGGTAAGTATAAAAAATATATAAATTACTATAAATTTTTTAACATTTTTATACTGTACCAATGACCCAGACATAGCTGAATAGTAAAAAGGCTGGAGGGCCAAGGACATAGAGCAAAATGGAATACGCTCAATAAAATAAAATAGAGTCATCCCCTGTAGGGAAAAAGAAGTAATAGGCCTTACATGTATCTTTCTTATTTATGATAAATTAGAAAGATACAACACCTTCCAAAATTGAGCTTCATACATCCATGTACTCTATTAATATCCAATATAATCCTTATACTAATAATTTTTAAAGTAAGCCAATAAATAAAGTAAGTCTAGAGAATAGAGACTCTTATACTCCTAAAAGTGTCTGAGGATTGCATAATCATGTCCGTTGACATATGCAATATTCAAAAGCTATACTTTAAAAACTAAGACTTGAATGAATTTTAAAAACCTAAACTTCTCACTAAACAACCATCCCAATAACAGCTCAGAATTACTAACTCCGGAGGAGGTATCCCCTTGTTTTCATAGTAAAACAGGTGACCCAAGGGAACACCCTCCCCCCCCCCCCCCCCCCCTTTTTCTTGCCCTGGGTCAAATAGCCCAGAGCGAAGAGGGCAGCCGAACGGAGACACTGCCGAAACAGACAGCCTACCTAGCTATAGTAGCAACTGTTAAGTGAATGACATTCTGAGCAGTAGATAATAGACCTAACAATAGAGGCCTCCAGAAATGGACTCGATATTTCTAAGATAAAATTCATGAATGTGGATGGCTGAGCGCAATGAGCGGCCTTCAAAAATCTATAATAGCGACACTATTAATGTAAGCCCAAGAAGTAGAAGAACTCTTACTTCATGAGCCGAAATCTTAAGCACAACTGCTAAGTCAATGATATACCATAAGCAGTACCGATAGTTAATAGAATCCATAAACAATAAAATGGAGCGTAACGTCCTTCTACTAGACATCAAAGACAGAAGAAGCTTACGCCCTTTGTAATAAACAGATATCTGTTTATAAATACATAAACTGTACCCGGAAAGAGTAAAGGCCTATGCCCATACGAAGACGGAAGGACCTTAAAATAATAGGTTCCGGATAATAGGAGCCTAACTCTTATGCAACAATCCAACCTAAATAGTAACGGAAGTATTGATTCCGAAACTATGAAAGTGAAAATCATCCATCGATAGTGCATGAAACTCACTGACTCTACAGTAAAAGAGAAACCAACAGAATTACTGTCTAAAAGGTCAGAATTTGAAAACTACTGTTTCCAGAGGCTCAAATGATTACTTAGCTAAATAAGAACCGAAGTTAAAATCCGTATAGGAATTTAATCTAAAGATTCTAAGTCTATTTATCAAAAAGTTACTAACTGACTTAGATAAAGAGACAAAAGACTCAATTGTAAACTATCGTAGAGTGCATAGGTATGAGGTAACATAAACCTATAACCTAAATAATAACAGGCTGCAGTAGATCTTGTGAAACAAGTATACTAAAAAATAGCAATGAGTAGTATGGAGGGATCAACAATATGAACATAATGATCCCTACACCACGACGGAAGAGCCTCCACTTTAGCCGCATAGAATAGCGAAGAAGAGGATCTCCTATAGTAAGAAATCGCGTCCAAAGCTCGTCCAGTACAGTGCTTACAATGCAATACGGACCACACAACGGAATACATGAAGGTTGCGACCTTGCTGGTTGTGATAAAGATGACACGATTTACCCAGTGAAAAAGATCCTCACATAGAGGAAGATTTCACGTTAAGACCCACAGTAGACAAGAGAGTAAATTACTCATGATCTCTGTGAAGATAGAGATGCTATCAACAGAAATGTATTGTGGTTGTTTATCTTAGCAATACCTGCTAAAACAAGAGCGCCGGAGGATACGCGTATCCTATCATTCCGTCCTATAGATCAATAGAGCATTAACAATATTAGCTCAGAGATCTGGACAAGCCAACACATACGTCTGCAATTGATTAGCAAGCTGTGTCATAAATAAATCATCATTGGGCGCTCCCATAGATAGCAAATCTGATTGAATACTTGTTTGTTGAGAGTCCATTCTGACAGCAACAAGCGACCCGTAAGAGAACGGGAGTCCGATAAAACAATCAGACGACCCGGAATATGACGGACCAAAACTGAACTTGGTGTACTATAACCAACAGACGGATTCTTTCCATTAAATTGAATAACGGAAACGAAAGAGTGCCTCCCTGGTTCCGGAGATACGCCACTACTGTCGAATTAAAGGACAGGAATTTGGGCATGCGTTTCTGAATAATGTTCATGCAATGACATAAAGCAAGCCTAAAAAACATTATTCCGCGGAAGTTAAACTGATTGCTAAAAGACTGCGGAACCCAAAGACCCTGGCACTTCAAATCCGTACGGATCAGTATTATATCCCAATCTGTTTGACTGGCAACCGTCATAACAGCCACACTCGGGTCCGGCAACTGCGGCGGCACTCTCTGAGTCAACCACCGAATGTTTGCCCCAGTCTGAATCTCTTGTAACACTAGATAGACAAGAGAACGTATAAATCGAGCAATTCATGGATTGCCGAAAAGTTGCCGTCGAAGAGAAGCTCCTCCGAGAACGAAGCGACTCTGAGAGAGTTCTTAACCTTACTATCCACGCGTGTGGATGTAGCTAGGGCTGCGTCACGTCTAACTAACTCCAATCAGCCACTGAAGGGCGGAGTTATACGTGAACAAACTACTGCCCTCAAAAGAAATTACATTGAGAATAATATCCCGTAAATCTTTTCTTGAAGACGTAATGATAACGCCTCAGTAAGGCGGATTACGTATAATAAAGCGTCTAAGTTAAGTCTACTATACATAATGTCGTTCCCAACATTGAAATTGGAAAAGACATAAACGGCGAAAAAGAATATAATATGATCCATTAATATAGAAAAAATAATTGAAATCAAAATATTTTGAAAAAGTTAAAAAATTTATAGTAATTTATATATTTTTTATACTTACCAATGACCCAGACTTAGCTGGTGCTAACTCCACAAAAACCAGGGCCAAACACAAATTTTGCCCCCCAATCCCCAAAATTTGCATCCAAAACAAAAAGAAATAATGTCCTAAAGGACCTCCATAATACGACTCTACTGCGCATGCGCAGTGACGCAGTCGTCCCGAAATTGGCGCCAAATATCATTCTTACTGGCAGTGCCTGGTCAGCGCTATGTACTCAGCGGGGAGGCAAGAGTTCCCAACTCAGGGAGGGCCATCCCCGTCTGGGTCATTGGTAAGTATAAAAAATATATAAATTACTATAAATTTTTTAACATTTTTATACTGTACCAATGACCCAGACTTAGCTGAATAGTAAACAGGCTGGAGGGCCTAGGACATAGAGGAAAATCCAATAAGCTCAATTATAAAATAAAGAGATAACCCCTTAAGGAGAAAAGGAGTATTAGGCTTTACATGTATCTTTCTTATTTAATATTTAAATTAGAAAGATACACTACCCTTAATAATTGAGCACAATAACATTCATGTTCTCTATTAATATCCAGTATAACCTTTATACTAATTATTATTAAAACAAGCCAATAAATAAAGTAGTCCAGAGAATTGAGACTCTTTATAATCATTTAAAAGTGTCCGAGTATTGTATATTAAAGCCCGTTTGACACTTGACATATACAAATGCTTCACACCGAGCTACACTTTAAAAATAAGACATGAATGAAATTAAACATTAATATTACACTTTAAAACCATCCCGGAAGCGACTCAGAAATACTGTCTTGGAGGAGGCATTCCCTTGCTTTTCACTATAAAGCAGGTGACCTAAGGGAACACCCGCCCCCCCCCTTCCCCTTGCCCTGGGTCAAATAGCCCAGAGCGAAGAGGGCAGCCGGACGGAGTCACTGCCGGAACAGAAAGCCTGCATAACTATAGTTGCAACTGTTTAGTGGACGACATTCTGAGCAACAGATAACGGACCTAAACAATGCAGGTCTCCAGAAATGGACTCAATATTTCTGAGATAAAAATTAGTAAATGTGGATGGCTGAGACCAATAAGCAGCCTTCATTAAATCTGTAATAGCAACACTATTAGCATAAGCCCAGGAAGTAGAAAGAGCTCTTACTTCATGAGCAGAAATCTTAAGCACAGACTGCTGAGAAGAAGATAAATCTTCATACGCAGTACGGATAGTTAACTGAATCCATCTAGCAATAGAATGGACTGAAATGTCCTTTCTATTAGGCATCAAAGACAGAAAGAAACGTTTCCGTCCCTTTCTGATGAACTGAGATCTCTGTTTATAGATACGTAGTGCTCTAACAGGACAGAGTAAAGGCCTACGCCCGTCTGAAGACGGAAGAGCCTTAATAACAATAGGTTCCGGATATTTATTAGGAGCCTGATTCTTAGCTAAAAAACCGACGTTAGTAGTGAAGGTGATAGTGTTCCCAACACTACGATAATGAGAATCATCCACCGATAGTGCATGAAGCTCACTGACTCTTCTGGCAGAAGAGAAAGCTAAGAGAAAAGCTGTCTTATAAGATAAGAATTTGAAATCTACTGTCCCAAGAGGTTCAAATGGCTTTTCCTTCAATTTAAGGAGAACCCAAGCTAAATTCCACTTAGGAATTAATCTAAGAGTTCTGGGTCTATTTATCGAAAAGTTTCTAACCAATTTCGATAAAGAGACATTAGATCCAATTTGTAAACTATCATGATGTGCATAGGTATCAGATAACATAGATCTATAACCCTTTATAGTAACCGGTTGCAGTTTGATTTCGTCAAACAAGTATACTAGAAAGTTAGCAATGTCTGGTATAGAGGGATCAAATATATCAACAGAATGATCCCTACACCAACGACGGAAAACCTTCCACTTAGCCGCATAGTTTAGCGAAGAGGAGGTCCTCCTACAGTTAGAAATCGCGTCCACTGCTCGTCCTGTAAAGTGCTTGCCATGCAAGAAGGACCGCACAACGGAAAAACGTGAAGGTTGAGACCTTGCGGGTTGTGATGCAGTTGGCGCGACTTCCCCTGCCAAAGAAGATCCTCTCGTGGAGGGAGCTTCCGCGGTAGGTCCCACAACAGACACCTGAGTAGATTTATCCACGGTCTCTGTGGCGACAGAGATGCTACCAACAGAATCTTGCATTGAGATTGTTTTATCTTTAGCAATACTTGTTGAATTAACGGCGCTGGAGGATATGCATATCCTATCATTCCGTCCCAAGGGATCGATAGAGCGTCTACAGCAAAAGCTCTTGGATCCGGACACGGGGACACATACGTTTGCAACTGATTGTTGAGATGTGTCGCAAATAAGTCTATCATTGGCCGTTCCCATTGGTAGCAAATCTGATTGAATACTTGTTTGTTGAGAGTCCACTCCGACGGCAACAAGCGACCCTTTCGAGAAAGGGAGTCTGCTAGCACATTCAGACGACCCGGTATGTGACGGACCGAAAGAAGAACGTGATGTTCCAACGCAAACAGAAGGATTCTTTCCGTTAGATTGAACAACGGAACTGAATGAGTGCCTCCCTGATTCCGTATATACGCCACTACTGTCGTATTGTCGGATAGGATTTGGACATGAGCATCGTGAATAATGTCCATCCAGTGACGTAACGCAAGCCAAATTGACATCATTTCCTTGATGTTTATGTGCTTGCCCAGGAATTGCGGATCCCAAAGACCCTGGCATCTCGAATCCGTTGGGATTAATGATGCACCCCAACCTGTTTGACTGGCATCCGTCATAATGGTAAAACTCGGATCCGGCAACTGCAGCGGAACTCCTTGAGTTAACCACTGAATGTTTGCCCAAGTCTGAATCTCTTGTTTCACTTGATCTGACAAGAGAACGTCTACATCGAGCGAATGAATTTTCACACTCCAATTCTGAGTCAAGAAAATTTGAAGAGGCCGTGTGCGTAGCCGTCCCATCGGAATGAGATCCGCAGCGGCTCCGCACAGACCTATCAGTCTCATAAATTCTCTCGCTGTGACTTTGTCTGTATTTAGACAATAGCGAGCGTAACAACTGACTAATTTCGCTCTGGTTAACGGCAGACGAACGAGATTGTTGTGCGTCTCGAAGCTCATTCCCAGATGAGTGAATGACTTGGACGGCACCAGATCCGACTTCTCCTCGTTTACTATGAAACCGAGACGTCGGAGCAATAGAAGAAGATTCTGAACATCGTTCTGAAGCGTTAACTCGTTGCCGTACCTCTGAAGAATGTCGTCCAGGTAGGCCGACGTTACCGCAGACGAATGAGCTCGGAAGTAAATCATTACCGAGTTCATTACTCGAGTGAAAGCCCAGGGTGCTAGATTCAATCCGAAGCACATGGCCCGGAACTGATACACCACTCCTAGGACTGCGAAGCGTAGATACTTTCGGAATGTCGGATGTACCATGACGTGAAAGTACGCATCTTTGAGATCTATGCTCGTTGCATAATCGTTCACCCGAATACTCGCTCTGACCGATCGAATCGTCTCCATATAAAACTTCGGAGCGATGATCAGCTTGTTTATCCAGCTCAAATCTATTACTGGACGGAACGAGCCGTCTGGTTTCGGAACCAGAAACAGATGGCTGTAGAATCCCAGCGATTCCTGGTTTTCTACGACCTCTACCGCGTTCTTCATTAAAAGAGACTGCACCTCTGATAGCAGAGCGTCTCTTTTCTGAGGGTTTGACGGAAGATGAGTCCACTTTGGACTTCGAGTTAATGGAGGCTTTCGTTTGAAGGATATCTTTAGACCTTCCGAAGTCACTCCTCTCACCCAAGGGTCGTCCGTAATCGACGCCCACTCTTGAGAAAAACTCGACAACCTTCCGCCAACCGGAACGCGATAGAGGTTTGAGCCATCACCTCCTGGATCTGCGAGGCCTGCGGTAGGAGAAACCACGTCTTCCACGACCCGCACCTCGCCTCGTCGACCTCGGGGCGTCCGACCGATTGTCCCGGCCTGAAGGACGTCCCGAACGAGAGTCGCTATCCTGACGGTCTCTCGAATAAGAGCTAGAGGACGCACCGGAACCTCTATAGGAACCTCTCTTGGGCGGATAAGACCCAGAAGTGCCCGCCTTATTCGTGTCTGCTGAATCCGACCTTTTAGGAGCGGATCTAAACAACAGAGAATCACTAGCTTTCTTTTTAATATTATCATAAATAGCGGAAAGCTTGCCGTCAAAGAGAAGATCTCCTGAGACCGAAGCGACTCTAAGAGAGTTCTTCACCTTAGAATCCACTAGTGTGGATGTAGACAGGGCTGCGTCACGTCTAACCAACTCCAGATTAGCCACTGAAAGGGCGGAGTTACACGTGGAATAAGCTACTGCCCTTGAAAGAAGTCTTAAGGAGGATTGTATATCCTGAAACTCTTCCCCTTGAAGACGCAGTGATAACGCCTTCGTAAGGTGATCTGCGTAAGATAAGGCATCTAAATTGGCTCTGTTAGACGCAATAGCTGTTTCCAACACTGCGGTTGGAATAGAAGCTGACGACGGTAATGATAGCTCTAAGTCTTCCGCCTCGTCGTCCATACGCAGAGGAACTCTCGGTATACCCTGACCTGCCGTGTCGAATTTATTCCTTGCATTAATGAAAGGCAGGTTGAGAGTATTTGCGGACAAGAAGCCTGCTTTCCCTGTCCTGGAAGCAAGTTTAAAAATAGCGTCGTTCAATAATTCAAATGTTCTTGCAACATTATTGGACTGCGACGGAAACTCGGGAGCGATGTCCCTGAACCGCTCGAAAAAATCAGAGTCCAATGACGCTATAATTCTCCTGTCCGGAAGCGCAGCAGTCTGGCCCGACGGAACAACTTGAGGAAGAAAGTGCCGGATGAAGTCTACGGCAGCTTTGTGTTGTTCCGAAAGGGATAGCTCCAATTCATCCGTATCCCTTTCACCATCCGGTCGGACCTCCCGATGTTCCCGGTCGTCCGCCCCCGATGCTTCGGCGGAGCGTACCGACCCAGCGCCGTCGGATAATTCTCGATCCGACACCGTTTCTGTCGGCTGCTGGGATGCTGCGATAAGCTGTGCTATCTGCACTAGAATGTCCGACGTCGAGACCTGCGGAGGAGCGGTCTTTCGCTGCTTTGCCGAGGGCAGCTCCGCATCGGATGGCTCCCGCATACTTTTCCTATGCGAACGTCCGGAGTCCATCGGTCTCGAGTCCCTGGCTGCCGGATGGTGTGACCTGGTCGCCGAATAATCCTTCCTCGGCGAAGCTGGCAAGATATCGGAGGTCACGCAGCCAAGGTGCGGTCGTGTGCGCCGGCGAGAAGAGGAAGCCTTAACAGTCTCTGCGGACTGCTTATACAACGGAGCGTCCCGAGCGACGGACGTATGCTCCGCTAAAGACACATTTTGTACCACAACATCTGGTCCCAGATGTTGTTGTACGAGAGAGGGGCCTCTCTCGCTCGCGGCCCGGCTGGACCTGGACGAGCTAGGAACCGGACTAAAAGGCTTCCTCCGTTCTCGTTCACTATCCGCCGTCACTGGGTGTGCATCTATTATTTTTATAGTGCTCGCATCACCCAAAATTTCCTCTTGGACCGCATCGGACGAACCCGGCTGCCGAACCATTCGGTGAATGGACGCTACACCGGGCGAGCTAGCGGACGACATTTGTCTAATCTCCATGAGCACTTTTGCCGCTAGCTCTGTATTTAATTGTGACGACGGACGCACACTTGAAGAGGATAACATGGAAACATCACCCTGTTCTGGTTCCTCTGAAATAGAAACTGAGAGAGTAGAGTGACCTTGTGGAGAAAGAGCCGGCATCGCTCTTTCTCCAGAAACAACATATCGTGACACACGTTTCCAATGTTTCTCATCCCAATGTTCACATACAGGACAGGGATTAATGCGAGAACACTGACTACAATTTATGCAATAATCATGAAAGTCAGAGGAAGATTTCTTCCTATTACAATTTGAACAAGTTCCTTTCATTGTGAAGGAACAACAATAAGTCCTAGTTACTCGCAAAAACCCCTGACACAAAGATACATAATAACATGATCCATTAATAAATGAAAAAACAATTGCAAAACAAAATAATTTTGAAAAAATATTTTTTCAGAGAAGCCCAAGTTGCTGAAAAGTAACGTTGAGCCCCGATGGATCCGATGGCAAAGTGTGGTCAAAAATTTTAAAATTATATAAAATAATTAATGAGACACTTTCGGATAATATAAATGTATCTTATAATGAGATAAACTACCTCAAAGACAAACAGCCCCCCTCAAAAAAGGCTGTTGCCAATGAAAACAAACAGTGTAAACACAGAAGAAAACATGACTCCAGGCACTGAAAAAACTGGCCCGGAATCAGTCCTCAATTACACTCTATCTGATGCAAAACAGAGACTCCCAGGGGAGAATCTGCAGAACATCAGATGGAAGATGCAGAACACAAACGTTATACACCCATGGGTGAAAACGTAACTATGGGGAAAATAACAGAAAACATTCTGTAACCAAGCAACTCTCCCAGGGAAATTTTAGAAATGAAACTTCTCAAAAATATGCCAAAAGCATGGGAGAATTGCAAGGGGGGACTTTAGAAGGTTAGGGGAGAGGAAACACTGAATAAGCAGTGCAACAATTAGCAAGAATGACAACAAGAGGCGTTTGCCTCGAAAATAGGCAACTTAACATAATTTTAACAAAAAATTTTAAGTACAGCCCTGATTATTTTTTGCCACTTCTTTTTTCCTCTCCTCCTTCTATCCTCCTTAGAATCACATTTTCTCCAAGAATTACGTGTCTGGCATCCTTTAAACTGAGATTTACAAGCACAAAGATCAGTGAGATGTTGACTGATGAAGGGCCAAACAGAGAATGATATTTGGCGCCAATTTCGGGACGACTGCGTCACTGCGCATGCGCAGTAGAGTCGTATTATGGAGGTCCTTTAGGACATTATTTCTTTTTGTTTTGGATGCAAATTTTGGGGATTGGGGGGCAAAATTTGTGTTTGGCCCTGGTTTTTGTGGAGTTAGCACCAGCTAAGTCTGGGTCATTGGTACAGTATAAAAATATATTTTTTCAGAACAGCCCAAGTTTCTGAAAAGTAACGTTGAGCCCCAATGGATCCCAAGCCTAAGTGTGGACAAAAATTTTAAAAATATTTTAAACAATTTATTCAACACTTACGAACAATAATAATGTATCTAGTTATGATTAAAATAACATAAAGATATTATTATTTAGAAATCCCCCCCTCACACAGAGGGCTGTTGTAAATGTAAACAATGAGTGTAAAAACACTAAAATAAGACTCCAGGCACCCAGGCCCGAAATCAGTTACCAAAAATACACTATCTGATGCAAAACAGAGACTTCCAGGGAAGAAACTGCAGAACATCAGATGGTAGATGCAGAACACAACGCCTAACCACCCGTAGGTGAAGACGTAAACATGGGGAAAGAACAGAATTCATTCTGTTATTCAGCTAAAACTCCCAAGAAATTTTAGTAATAATAATTACAGAAAACTATGCCAAAAGCATGGGAGAATAGCAAGGGGGAACTTAAAGGACAGGGAGAGAGGAAAACACTTAAAAAAACAGTGTAACTAAATAATCAGAATGACAACAAAATGGCTGCTGCCTTGAAAATAGGTAACTTAACATAATTTCATTAAAAAATTTTAAGTTACAGCCCTGATAATATTCTGTCACACATTCTTTTCCTCTCCTCCTTCTCTATCCTCCTTAGAATCACCATTTCACTAATATTTATGTGTCTGGCATCATTTAAACTGAGATTTAAAAGCACAAAGATCAGTCAGATGTTAACTGATGAAGGGCCAAACTTAGAATGATTAATGGCGCCAATTTCGGAACGTCCTTGACACTGCGCATGCGCAGTAGGGGCGAAGTGTGGAGGGCCTTTCAGGACATGTTTTCTTTAGTTTTAGATGCAAATTTTGGGGATTGGGGGGCAAAATTTGTGTTTGGCCCTATATTTTAAGAGTTAGCACCAGCTATGTCTGGGTCATTGGTACAGTATAAAAATTTATATTTTTATAAATATTGATATTGTCTGCTTTGGGTAAAGGGTTAAATATTTAAGGCTGAACTTCAGTGCTTTGTGAAATGAGATAAAATGGATTATATCACCATTTCTCCTGAGAGAAAAATGAATAACAGATGAATGAAAAAAAATGTTCTCTTTGACGATGCAAAAACGTGACTTTACTACCTTCATAAGGTTATTAAATTCTTTAATTTGTTCAGGCGTGAGATACACTAAAACTCACCTTGGATAATATTTAATTAAATCTATCTCTTTTCAAATAATCAAGTCAGATAAAAATGAAATTCAAACTGAACTTATGGTGAAGTCAGCATTTTCTTTCATTCCCTGTCATTTCAAAAATGAATTTTCACGTAGCTGATTGACAAAAATTGTTTAAAAGTAGGAGATTATCCAGAAGACATTTTCTTTTTGCAGGTTATATTTGCAATGAACATATAGAGAAACATATTGGACACAAAGATGTTTTCCTTTCATAAATTATTTGATTTTTCGTCTTCATTTCATTTGGATAAACATTGAACAAAGTATTTTTTTGAGAATTATGACATCAAACTTACATTTATCATCATCAACATTGGATTCAATTTCCCTCATCCATGGTGGATCAAAACTATCATCACTATTTCCAACAGTAGGAATTTCTTCGGATTTTGTGTCCTTGTCATGGATATTGGCTGCCTGTAAATGAAAACAAAACTATTCTATAACTAGAATACAGGAACGTGATTAAATCTCTGCTGTTTGAATACAGTGGCGCCCGCTTAATTGGATATCTCTTAATTGTATATCCCTTTTAATAGAATATAATTTTCAAACACAAAACCATTTACCATACCTTCCATACAAATTTGATTTGTTAATTGCATATGGGTTTTAGAGTAAACTCCTGTTAATAGTATATAATTTTTTATAATATGTCGAAAAAATTACTGTGACATGCACTAAATGTCCCTTATTTATCTAACTTTTTGGCCTCAATACATCCAATACAGGTATCTATTCTATCTTGTTTGACAGAGCTCTATGAGCTCTGTCAAACAAGATATAATAGAATAAATGCTCAGTTTACCTCCAGAACACAGGAAACTGACCAAATATCTGTTAATTGTATACTCCTGTTAAATGAATAATTTTCACTGGCAAAATGGATATTCAATTAAGAGGATTCTACTGTACTCCTGTTCACTGAATAATTTTCAATGACAAAGAGACTATCCAATTGAAAGGGTTCCTCTGTATATTTAACTTCTTGCATGATGCTGGCAGATTTTCCCACCCAACACTATTATTATCCCCGGTGAGTGAGGGTGTGAGATGTGAATTTCACCCGAGGGCAAGATATTTGGGTCAGACACGAGGCTTGTTGAGTGTCTGGACCAATTATCTTGTCCCGATGGTGAGATTTTCCAATCTCACACCCACCCCCATCAGAGAAAATTTTTCTCCCCCACCAAAACAGTCTGACATCATCAAAAGTAATTCAGAGGCACGTTCAGCTATATCAAACAATTTTGTTGTCCATTTCTGAAGAAAAAAAATTTGCTTATCGGAAAGAGAGCACAAAAGTTCTGTATGTACCACTGGTATATACCACAAAATTAAATCCCAACGTCAGCAAGACAAGGGTTAAAGATTTGTAGCAAAATTAACATTGAAACATTCCGATGACGGCATATTGTGAATTCTGCAATGTATTCACATAACTTTTCGACAGGTATTTTGTGCAACTCGCTCCATTCATAATGGCGTTTATCCAAAAATTCATATAAAAGAGTCAGCTGTCCTTTGATTATGCGGTCTGTGTTTTTATTTCTATTTTCTGCTAATATTTCTCAAACGTGACACCATGTTGTTTTGTTTACAGAAGAATGTGTGATGATGGAACTGTCCTGCCCTCATTAAATATGCTAATAAGCCGGTCACGTGGGTCATGTGAGATAGATATCTATCTCACATGGCCTTCTTACATGAGACACACAAACCTTGTATGGGAAGTGTGTGGGGGGGGGGGGGGGGGGGGGGAGAAAGCATTTATCTTGCCCCTAAAATAAGTATAATTTGGGTACATTTAATCAAATTTCTCCCATGAAAATATAATGGATTTTTTCACAAATGATTTCTTGAGTTACATTAATTGAATTTTCAACAAATCTAGTCATGGCTGCTTTACAGCAGCCATGACTAGATTTGATGAAACATATCTTGAAAATACTCAGCAGGTTAAGATTTAAGTAAAGTAAGAGATATACTGACCTCTCCTGGTTGGTATACAGTGAAATCATCCGTGAACCTGTTCACCTGGCCAATACATTCAATATAACCTGCATCAATTAATGCTTGCCCAATACCAACTGCTTGTTCCCTGAAAATGATTAAAAAGATGAACACATTTATATGACAACATGTGGGCACGGTGGTGTCGCGGTAACTGGTTCTCGTCAGATCACCAAAGTTAAGCAACATCGAGCGCGGTTAGTAGTTGGATGGGTGACCATTTCAGCGACTGATTCATGCTCACGCGTTGTGTCCTTGGGCAAGGCACTTAACCTCGTTTGCCTACATGGGGGCACGATGACGCTGTGTACTAAGGCGTACTGCAAGTCGATGGTGTGCATGTCTTCAACCAATCTAACCCTGTCTGTGGCACGGTGCAGAGTTCAGAGTTACGACATTGGAGAGCTGGCAGCTGCTCGTCGTTGCTCGGTGGTTTCTCTCCGGGTACTCCGGCTTCCTCCACCCATAAAATTGTCACCGACATGATATGACCCTGGCTGTTAATGTGTCGTTAAACCCTAATAAAAAAAAAAGTAAAAAATATGACAACATAAGGTAATGGATGTTTCAATAACACAGGCCTCGTTTTTCCTCAAATTTTTAGGAAATGAATCCTGATTCCCACAAATTGCTTTTGAAAGAATCCCTCAGAATCAAATCTTTAGAGTGCTGGAGAACACATAAGGCCAACTACGGTTGAAATTTATCTCATTTAACCCTTTACATAACATAAATTACAAATAATACTTGCACTGGCTCTTAGGTTGGCTGAATTGGGAACACTGAGATTGGCTGAAAATTTGAGCTCATTCCAACAAGGCGTCATAACAGAAAAACTATGAATATTTGTAATTATACAAGAAATCTTTTCAGAAATGTTGTCTTTTAGTAATGTTAATATAAGAGTTGATTTATTTATTTATTGGTGTTTAAGGTCACATATGCACAATGGCTAATCGTGACCGTGACAGTTTTATGGGTGGAGGAAGCCGGAGGACCCAGAGAGAACTACTGAGCATCGACAAGCAACTGTCAGCTCCTCAATATTTTAACTCTGTTCAAGCTCTGCTCAAGTAGGGTTACAGCGGTTGAAGACATGTGCACCATCGACGTGCAGTACACCTTAGTACATGGTGTCATCATGCCCCATGTAGGCAAATGGGATAATGTGCCTTGCCCAAAGAAACAACGTCGGACAGGGATCAAACTCGGGACCTCTAGCATAGAAGTCCAACACTCTACCACTGAGCCACCGCGCTCCCAAAATGATAAAAAACTACTTTGTATTTAGGACTGTTCAAATCTAAAATTTCATGTAAAATCAAACCCAGAAGAAGATTTTGAATTGAATGGAATATCACAGTTTTCAAGTTGTAGATACTCAACCTTCTTACAAGAGTGATATCAGCAAATACTTTTAGTCTTCACTCAAGTACTGTATTCAACAGTGACTCGTCTGTTTGAGCAAATCAAACAAAAAAGTGGAAAAGTTGTTTCTGAAGAGGAACCAGGTGTGCCACTACAGTCCCCCCCCCCCCTCCCCCCAGACAAGATGTCCTAGGATACCCCAACCCCCAAGTTATCCTAGGATATCTTCCCTCCTACCCTGGATATCTTCCCCCACCGCATCAAAAAAAATAAAAATAAAACTACTTATAATAACATAACATTTATTTACTGAATTTTTATCACATTAACATTGAAAAAGTTGCTCAAACTCTTGAATACATTCATTTATACATTTCCGTTTAAGTTCATGTCAAAATATGATTATCTTCCCCTTTACCCATTCCCATAGCAACCATTTGAAAAAAATAAATAAACAGGTTTTATTTACACTCTCACCCATTCATAACAAAGTAAAAATAATAGTTGTAAATTTTATACGAATGTCTACAAGGCTTCGACATGTTGGCAGGGGGAGGTGGAGATATCCAGGACTGGTTATCTTCCACCCTTCCATCCATCTCGAAATTGGAAGGACAAAATTCTTCCAATCTTATACTGTCAAATAACGAGAGCAGTGAATCAGAAATAGACAATCTTAGAACCTTGCAGCAATTTTATGGACAAACATGGAAGGGGGTGGAGGGGAAGATGTGCAGGCATGATTATCTTCCCCCTGATCCATTCAAAAACCATCGCATTTTATTTGGAAAAAAATAAGGTTTTATTTACACTCTCACCCAACCATAACAAAGTCCAAACAAATGGTTGTAAAGGTTGTATGAATGTTCACAGGACTTTGACAAGGTGACAGGGGTTGGGGAGGGGAGGGGGGAAAGATATTCAGGCCTGGTTATCTTCCCCCACCAATTCAAGGGGTGGGGGTGGGAGGGAATATCCTGCTACACAGGCTTGAACTCTTCTTCTGACATCAGGTCCTCTGTAGGGCAGACCTGGTAATAGAAGAAAAGTTCATAAGACATAAGACGCTCGGTATGACCAAGAACATCAAAAAGTACTGAATCAGTCTGACATAAATAAAATCATCAGAAAGGCTTTGAATTGAATATTTTCGAAGCTCCACAGGCACTTATTTATACTTACCTTCTGGACACCTTGTCATTTTTTATCATCCAATCCACCATATCTTTACCAAGGATACAATTCTGATATGTTTTTAAGCGAATGCGATGACTTTGCCATTCTATTCCTGTGTTAGGATTAAACATTCGTTTCCATAAAGCCTTTAACTGAATTGAATCCTAAAAAAACAGAATGTTATAAATAATTATT
The DNA here is from genome assembly GCA_031216915.1 of Pictodentalium vernedei. Lineage (NCBI taxonomy): Eukaryota > Metazoa > Mollusca > Scaphopoda > Dentaliida > Dentaliidae > Pictodentalium > Pictodentalium vernedei. The sequence continues at coordinate 562,099,575 of CM062294.1, read as the reverse complement.
ATTTTCTTGATTGTTCTCTTGCATTCAAACTTGGTTGAAATTACAGTACTTTTCCAGTTTTTTTTTTTTTAAGTTTCCATTGAGAACTTTCCAGTACCATATTCAAAGATCTTGACTAAACAAGTACTTAAACTTGCGATTTCAAAGGCATATACCATATTTCAGAAGATGCAAAAGTAATGAACAGGTCTGAGAAATTCACTGGGAAATTGAAGCCACCAGTGTGACAGCTAGTACCAAGCATTATCTATGCCAAACAACTTCAATTTATCATGCTGGCAAGAGTTTGTTTCGGATAGTAAATCAGTGTAGGGGTAGAAAAATTACAATTCAAGTATATTTCTAATATTTACCAACTTGAGATCATTTCTCAAGTATTTTTCCAGGAATAGAAAATGTAAAATCATTTTTCCAGTATTTTTAAGTATGGCGTATGAACCCTGATTTAATTAGTTCACTGTTTTCCTTTTCAAGTTAACAGTTTTCAATGATTTAGTCAATCATTCATAAACCATTTGAACCGTGGTGGTATCTCCCATGACAGTTCAATGGCAGCAACTGGAAGAGTCCATATTCATTATCTGGGGGTAGACCAATTAATATCTTCAACATGCAGCCTTGTGGCCACACATTGAAAATATTGATAGGTCTACCCCACACATTCTCTTAGCAGCCATGTTACTTAATAAAATTATGAAGTGTAATATTCCGTCTTGTCAGGTTCAAAATGTTAATACACTTACTCCACTCACACTACTGTAGATAATTTCATATTTATTCATTTTTTTTTGTGCTTAATGGTCACTTTCAGCATCTATGGACATATCATTACCACTTTACAAGTACAAAGTCAAGTTTAGGCCTAAAAAAAATTAAAAATCTGTTTCTCGGGCCCTCCCACATGGTTATTTTGGCTGCCGCATGTTCTCTTTTTATAACCAATGGAAACTTAAAATAAACATTAAGTGGTTTATGTCTGACATTTTATCCAAGTTAAAATATTTATAAATTTGAGTATATTTCAAGACCTAAAAAAATTAAAAATCTGTTTCTCAGGCTCAATGACGCATGGTACTTTTGGCAGCCGCATGCTCTCTTTTTATAACTAATGTACACTTTAAAAAAATAATAATTAAATGGTTTAGGTCTGATATTTCATCCAAGTTAAAAAAATTGATAAATTTGTCCCTTGACTGCAAGAAGGCTTTACTTTTAACATTTCAAAGCCTTCTTATTCTCAAGGGACGAAATACACCACCACCCATGCTATTCCATATATTATGAGGCCTAAAACATAAAATAAACCAAGAATTTGAACTTTTGATGGCAAAGAAATAATTACAGAAATGAAAAATAAAATACAAAAATGCTAACACGCATGCAATTTTACAAATAATGGCCTTAGAAACATCTAAGATCTACTTTGTGTGGCCTTAGTGAATCATTTATACCTATGTCACCAATCTCATTAAATTCATCTTATATGGGCACAACGGCTGACACTAAACCATATTAACACAGCCTGGTGGGTGATAAAATAGCCAGCATCTTTGCCTTCGTAGCGAGCTCTATTTATGGTACTTTCTATTTTCCTTTTGCTCCGAAACACAGTTTACACAGACCAAACAGGTCAAGCCCCCAAAAGTCGTAGAAAACACTGTTGATGCAGACTGCTTTCCTTGTAAAAATTTGTTATTTTTTAAATATACCTTCTTAGGTTGCATTCTTTTTTTTGGCAGGTAGGACCCGAACTGGGATGTATGTTCCAGGAAACTTGACCAATCTATGGATTAAACACTGAGAATCTTAGCAAAATCTTTTAGATACCTCATAAGTTGCGCACAATAACCACTGTTTGGGCACAGAATTTAGTGTCACTAGTTTGGGGTAATTCAACACTTTACCTAACGAATCGCCCGCATCCGCCCGCATACTTTGTAAATTGAGCAGTTGAAAAAAATTAATTTTTCAAAATATTTCAACAAAACTATATCATGTGACCCCTCATTGGAATGAGCTCATCGAGCTCGTTCCAATGGGGGGGAGGGGGTCACATGATATGGTTTTGTTGAAATATTTTCGCATTTTTTTTAAAAATAGTAATTAAAATAATAAATTTTGATATTCTCTGTATTGCGTAAAGGGTTAAATATCTTCAGAGGATCTTCTGGTATTGATTACCAGATCCTATTTTACCAGTAAAAAAGGTTTTGTTTATCACAGTAATCAGGAACTACTGCTCCTCCACCCAAGGTTCCCACTCATTCATTTTATGTGTTGTCAGCACAAAATAATAGTTGTTATTATTATTTATTGTTGATTAAAGTCACTTTCAGCATCTATAGCTGTATCATGACTGCAATACAAATATCAAAACAAATCAAGCCCCCCCCCGCCCCCACCCCCACTCCCCCCCTCCCCCCCAAACAAAGTCAGCACATAAAACCAATTGACAGCTGATGTCATATTCAGGCACAGATCGTGTCTTTAACTCAAATACTAAGTACTCTTTTTTTATCAACATCTTTGAGCATGAATCAAAAGTATTACTAGCTGATGTCATAGTAGGAAGATTAAATACGGTTGTGATTGTGTGTGTATCAACTCGATTGGCACCTTTGACAATTAGCTTCTTTGAATTTGGAACACGAAAGGCAGACAACACTTGCAAATAAAATTCTTGAATAATTAATTTTCATTTCAAAAACATAGCTTATGACTCCTTATTGGAATGAGCTCATTCCAATGAGGGTCAAAAGCTATGTTTTTGAGCTATATTCCACAAAGAGCCAGTCAAAATGTGCAGACAATTGAAATTGTAATCAGCCGAGAGTGACTCTTGGTCACAATTTGTACAACACAACTTATAAAGATGTATTGTAAGTGTCATATGCAAATCATGTTGGTTAAGGGGTTAATCAGCACTTGCTGCATTTAAAACAAGGGCTATGCAAAGAGTGGGCCACTGCCCCCGACCCATAGGCACATTCAAATTTTCTAAGTCAAAAAGGCCCATAACTCTAGAAAAATAATGGGAAAGATCCCATTACTTGTCGATATTCTTTATCAAATACATTCGAGGTCATCATCGTCACCCGATTTTGGGTTCACTGTCGAATTTAGGGTCATGGTAAACATCGAGGTATTTATTAATGAAGTCATCGCATCTTTGACTGCGTCGTCGTACCTGGGACCTTCCTGTCGGCAGTGGGTTTTCCTGAGGAGGTCGGCAAAAGTGTCGGCCTTCTTGTCAATGTCGGAATTGGAGCCATCCTCTTCAGTAAGGGGTTTGGTAGAAGTTTATTGCATTTACATTTTTGGCCTGTTAGCAATTGCGCCTCTCTTACTCCATTGAAGTTGGAAGGGCATTTCCCCAATTTGCTTCCTGCTTGGCCTGGAGGACATTTTTAACCTCGCCATGAAGGCGGTTATAAGTTTTTTTGAGGTGTGCTTTTTTTGTCTGGGGTGCTTTCTGATTTAGGGCTTTTCTTTTATTTTTGATTAGTGAGAGGGGGGGGGGGGGGCCCAAGATTGTTCTTCTCCAGGGGCGCACCGCTTCTTTAGGAAATATTTCATCTTGGATTGAGTTGATTTTTTCTTGGGCTGCGCATTGGGCTTGAGTTCAGAGGCGTCTTTGGGGGGCGCTGTTGGGGAGTTTCCAAGTCAACAATTTTGTGGTAGAGATCCCAATTTATTTTTTTAAAATTCCGGCAGATGATGGGGGGGGGGGGGGAGGGAGGGGGGCTGGGTGGTGGTACCTGAGGGGTGCGCTACCTAGTTGGATTGAGGCATGGTCCGGGAGGTGGTCACACTGCCTAAGTCATCATCGCCGACCCGGTGGTTGACTATATGGTTTATGAGAGAATTGCTGGTTATTATTAGTTCTAGGATATCGGAACGGAGTTGCGGGTTAGTGATGTAGATGTAGATGGGAAAGCAGTGGCTCAGTGGTAGACTATTGGACTTCTATGCTAGAGGTCACGAGTTCGATCCCTGTCTGGGACGACCCACGTTGTGTCCTTGGGCAAGGCACTTTATTCTGGTTGCTTACATGGGGGCGTACTGCACGTCGATGGTGCACATGTCTTCAACCGCTGTAACCCTGCTTAAATGGAGCTTGAACAGAGTTAGAATGTTGAGGAGCTGACAGTTGCTCGTCGATGCTCGGTGGTTCTCTCTGGGTACTCCAGCTTCCTCTATGCATAAAACTGTCATGGTCACGATTAGCCATTAAGCATAAGTATGTGACCTTAAACACCAATAAATAAAATAATACTGATGTAGGTCGCGGATTTATCATCCATGACTGCATGTAACTTCAATTTTTCGGTGATACTGAATGGGGCATCACCATTGGGGCTAGTAGACTGGCAGCCGAAGTATTCATGTTTAGCATTGAAGTCTCTGAGGAAAACACAGTATTTGTATTTTCCTGTGAAGAATTTGAATACTGTTTCATTAACTATCTTGCTAGGATCGTTGTAATAGCTGACTATCGCGATTTTCTTATTGTCGGCAGTGATTTTGATTGCCACAACTTCAGCGTTGAGGTGATCTGTCTTGATGGTTTTATGAGGGGGCGGTCTCTTCTAACAGCGCTGAATCCACTTATTAACCCTTTACCCAACGCAGACGATATCAAAATTTATTATTTTAAATATCATTTTTTTAAATTTTTCAAAAAAATTCAACAAAATCATATCATGTGATCCCTTATTGGAACGAGCTCAATGAGCTCGTTCCAATGAGGGATCACATGATATGGTTTTGTTGAAATATTCTGAAAAATTTAATTTTTTCACTGCTCAACTTGCATATTACACGGGAGGATGCGGGCGATTCGTTAGGTAAAGGATTAAGAAGTTTTCTCGTTTGAGAGACATGACTTACATATATGGACTAAGTTGGTATCTTTGAAGTATTGGCTCATTTGCAATCTTTTGTTCTGAATGCACCTGGCATTTCACACTGCTAATTGGAGCTTATCCATGAGGAGTGCCAATTAGTAGTGGAGATTTGGGATTTGAATAGAATTGATGCCATACTGCTTACATCTTTACAGATGTCTGTGAGATGGATAGTGACATATTTTTTAAAGACTTTATGCAAAGATACTGCAATGAGAGAACATATAGTACGAGGTGAGGAGGCATTTTCAGGTTTGGCGAGATGTAAAGACTTGAGCTGGATGGTCTCTTTTACTTTCTTGAAATGGAGGCAGCCATGGTAATTGCTAGAATGGTCCCCTTTGCAATTCATGCAGATTGGAGATCGTTCGTTGCATTAGTTATAAAGGGTGAACACAAGATTTTTTTACTGAAACAGTTGATGGAACAAAAATGCCGTGCTATTACCAACTCATTAAATCAGCCATGGCATAATTACTACAGAGATGATGTTACCAACACCTGTAAAAATTTTACTCACCTGAGTCAATATTTTCATTTGCTGGTTGATGTTATCTAGATTAGTGTAATCAGATTGGGGTGTCAAGTCAAATGGGATAGATGTGGGAGAAGTGACTGAAAATCTGAAAAAATAACAAGAACTGTCACAAACTCAAAGTATATAAAAGAGAGTACAACCTACCTGTCATATTAAATAGGTAAACACAATTTAGATGAGTCTTGTTATTTCCTGTTTGTTTTTTTATCCAATAGTTGGGGGTTGGGGCTTTATAATATAACTACCACAAACGACTTCACAATACGGCTGTAGTTCGCCAGTATTTCCAGATATCTATATTGGGGATCTTTCTGGTTTTCAAACTAGTTCCAGACAATGTTCAGAAAGTCTCACATACCAAATATTGACCAAATCCACGGATATATGTTGAAGTTATTGTGCAAATAATCTAGCTGAAAACAGGCAAAAATTAATGAATTAAGGTCCATAACTCCACTCAGTATGGCCGAACCGTACAAATCATACCAGTTTTCAAACTCAAATATTGACCCAATCCAGTGATATTTGTTCCATGTAATCGTGCTAACGAGCTGATACATCCACGTTCAGCAACTTCATCAAACTATAGGTCAAGTTTTTAAACCAAACAGTTTTTTTTAAAAAGTTAAAAAATTTATAGTAATTTATATATTTTTTATACTTACCAATGACCCAGACTTAACTGGTGCTAAATCTTTAAATTTCAGGGCCAAACACAATTTTTGCCCCCCCCCCCCCCCCCCCAATCCCCGAAATTTGCATCAAAATAAAAAAAAATCCATGTCCTATGTGGTCCTCCATACTTTTGTCCACTGCGCATGCGCAGTGTCAAGGAAGTACCGAAATTGGCACCAAATCTTCATTCTTACAACCAGTGCCTGGTAAGTGTTATGTAATCAGCGGGGAGGTATGAGTTCCCAACTCATGGGAGGGCCATCCCCGTCTGGGTCATTGGTAAGTATAAAAAATATATAAATTACTATAAATTTTTTAACATTTTTATACTGTACCAATGACCCAGACATAGCTGAATAGTAAAAAGGCTGGAGGGCCTAGGACATAAAGGAAAATCCAATAGGCTCAATTACATGTAAACAGAATTATCCCCTCAAGGAGAAAAGGAGAAACAGGATTTACATGTATCTTTCTTGTTTATGCAAAATAAGAAGGACACAATACCATTCCGTAATTGAGCACAAAAACATCAATGATCTCTATTAACATCCAGTATAACCCATTATACTAATTTTTTAAAGGAAAGCCAATAAATAAAGATAGTCCAGAGAATGAGACTCTTTATACTCATTTAAAAGTGTCCGAGGATTGTATATTAACACTCATATGACACGTGACATATACAAATGTTTCACACCGAGCTACACTTTAAAAATATTACATAAATGAGAAAAAACATTAGCTTTACACTTTAAAACCATCCCACCCACCCCCACCCCCCCCCCCCTTCCCCTTGCTCTGGGTCAATCACCCCAGAACGAAGCGGGCAGCAGGACAGAGTCACTGCTGGAACAGAAAGCCTGCATAACTATAGTTGCAACTGTTTAGTGGACGACATTCTGAGCAACAGATAACGGACCTAAACAACGCAGGTCGCCAGAAATAGACTCAATATTTCTAAGGTAAAAATTTGTGAATGTAGAAGGCTGAGACCAGTATGCAGCCTTCATCAAATCGATAATAGCAACGCTATTAGCATAAGCCCAAGATGTAGACAGCACCCTCACTTCATGCGCAGAAATCTTAAGCACAGACTGCTGAGTAGAAGATAATTTTCCATAAGCAGTACGAATAGTCAATTGAATCCACCTTGAAATAGAATGGACCGTAATGTCCCTTCTATTAGGCAGCCGAGACAGAAAGAAATCAGATCTACGTTTGTAAATACGCATGGCTCTAACTGGACATAACAAAGGCCTATGGCCATCTGAGGACAGAAGAGCCTTAATAACAATAGGTTCAGGGTACTTATTAGGAGCCTGATTCTTAGCCAAAAATCCCACATTGGTAGTCAAAGTAATAGTATTACAAACACTACGATAGTGAGAATCATCAACAGATAGTGCATGAAGCTCACTAACTCTTCTGGCAGAAGAGAAGGCTAAGAGAAAAGCTGTCTTATAAGATAAGTATTCGAAGTCTACCGTGTCAAGGGGTTCAAATGGCGCTTCTTTTAGCTTCAGAAGAACCCAAGCTAAATTCCACTTAGGAATTAACCTAAGGGTTCTAGGTCTATTTATCGAAAAGTTTTAAACTAACTTAGATAAAGAGACTTTAGATCCAATTTGTAAGCCATCATGATGAGCATAAGTATCTGATAGCATAGACCTATAACCCTTAATAGTTATTGGCTGCAGTTTGATCTCGTCAAACAAGTAGACCAAAAAATTAGCAATGTCTGGAATGGAGGGATCATAAATATCAACAGAATGATCCCTACACCACCGAGAGAAAACCTTCCACTTAGCAGCATAATTTAGCGAAGAGGAGGTCCTCCTACAGTTAGAAATTGCGTTGACTGCTCGTCTTGTAAAATGCTTGCCGTGCAATTGCAAGAAGGACCGCACAACGGAAAGACGTGAAGGTTGAGACCTTGCGGGTTGTGATGCAGTGTGCGCGATTTCCCCTGCGAAAGAAGGTCCTCCCATGGAGGAAGCTTCCGAGGAATGTCCCACAACAGACACCTGAGTAGATTTATCCATGATCTCTGGGGTGACAGAGATGCTACCAACAGAATCTTGCAGTGAGATTGCTTGATTTTTAGCAATATCTGTTGAATCAACGGAACTGGAGGATACGCGTATCCTATCATTCCGTCCCATGAGATCGAGAGAGCGTCTACTGCAAACGCTCGAGGATCTGGGCATGGCAACACATAAGTCTGCAACTGATTGTTGAGATGCGTCGCAAACAAGTCTGTCATAGGACGATCCCATTGGTAGCAAATCTGACTGAATACTCGTTTGTTGAGAGTCCATTCTGACGGCAACATACGACCTTTCCGAGAAAGGGAGTCCGCTAGAACGTTCAGACGACCCGGTATATGATGGATCGATAGGAGAACCTGATGCTCTAGGACAAACAGAAGGATTCTCTCCGTTAAGTTGAACAACGGAGAGGAATGAGTGCCTCCCTGGTTCCGAATATACGCTACTACTGTCGAATTGTCGGACAGAATTTGAACATGTGAATTCTGAATAATGTTCATCCAATGACATAGAGCAAGCCAAATTGACATCATCTCTTTGATGTTTATGTGCTTGTTTAGGAACTGCGGATCCCAAAGACCCTGGCACCTCGAATCTGTTGGGCTCAAAGTTGCACCCCAACCTGTTTGACTCGCATCCGTCATAATCGTAAAAATCGGATCCAGCAGTTGCAGTGACACTCCCTGAGTTAACCACTGAACATCTGCCCAAGTCTGAATCTCTTGTTTTACTTGTTTCGACAAGATGATGTTCGTTTCGAGCGAATGAATCTTCACACTCCAATTCTGAGTAAAAAATATCTGGAGTGGACGAGTGCATAGTCGCCCGATCGGAATAAGATCCGCGGCGGCTCCGCACAAACCTATCAGTTGCATGAATTCTCTCGCTGTTACTACATTTGAGTGAAGACAAAAGCGAGCGTAACAACTGACTAATTTCGCTCTGGGTAACGGCAGACGAACCAGATTGTTGTATGTCTCGAAGCTCATTCCCAAGTGGATGAATGACTTGGTTTTCAACTAGATCCGACTTCTTTTCATGTACTATGAAACCGAGACGTCGGAGCCGTTGAAGCAGACTCTGAACATCGTTCTGAAGTGTTAATCTGTTGTCCAAGTAGGCCGACTTTACCACAGACGGATGAGCTCGGAAATGAGTCATTACCGAGTTCATTATTCGAGTGAAGGCCCAGGGCACTAGATTCAGAGCAAAGCACATTGCTCGGAACTGATAAACGACCCCTAGGACAGCGAAGCGAAGGTACTTTCTGAACTCTGGATGTACCATGACGTGAAAGTACGCATCCTTGAGATCTATGCTCGCAGCGTAATCGTTTACTCGAAAGCTCGCTCTTACCGATCGAATGGTCTCCATATCAAATTTTGGAGCCACAATCAGCTTGTTTATCCAGCTTAAATCTATAACTGGACGGAACGAACCGTCTGGTTTTGGAACCAGGAACAGGTGACTGTAGAAACCGGGAGATTCCTGGTTTTCCACGACCTCTATTGCATTCGTCTCCAGAAGAGACTGGACTTCTGATGTAAGCGAATCTCTCTTCTGAAGGTTTGACAGAAGCTGAGTCCAACGTGGACTTCGTGTTAACGGAGGTTTTTCCTTGAAGGACAGGTTTAGACCTTCTGAAATAACCCCCTAAACCCATAGGTCATCCGTAATTGACAACCAATTGGTTAAGAATCTTGACAGCCTTCCGCCCACTGGAGCGCAATAGTGGTTTTGACCATCACCTCCTGGACCTGCGAGGCTTGCGGGAGGAGAAACTACGTCCTCCCCGACCCGCACCTCAACCAGTCGACCTAGGGGCATCTGACCGGTTGTCTCGGCCAGCATTACGACCCCTACCTGAGTCGCTACTCTGACAGTCTCTAGAGTAAGACGTAGAGGCTTTCTTAGATCCTCTATAGGAACTTCACTTGGACATACTCGTCCCAGAAGTTCCTGACTTACTCCTCTCTGCTGAGTCTGATTTTTTCGAAATGGACTTGAAAGAGCAGAGAGTCTGAAGCTTTCTTAGTAATCTGATCATAGATTAGCGAAAGCTTACCATCAAAGCTCTTCTGAAAACCGGAGCGACTCGAAGAGAGTTTTTCATCTTATTATCCACTCTTGTGGATGAAGCCAGGGCAGCATCACGTCTGACTAACTCCAAATTTGCCACTGAAAGGGTGGAGTTATACGTGGAAAATGCTATGGCCCTCGAAAGAACTCTCAAGGAAGTTTGAACATCCTGGAATTCTTTTCCATCGAGACGTTGTGATAATGCTCTGGTAAGGTGATCTGCGTAAGATAAGGCATCTAAACTGGCTCTGTTAGATGAGATTGTCGTCTCCAACATAGTGAACATACTGGAGAGAATCAACATAGACGCCGGCAATGACAACTCCAAGTCTTTTGCCTGGTCGTCTAAACGCAGAGGAACTCTCGGCACGCCCTATCCTGCCGTTTCAAATCTATTTTTACTGTTGATGAACGGCAGATGTAGAGCATGAGGCGATAAGAAACTGGATTTGCCAGTCTTAGAGGCTAGTCTGAATATAGCGTCATTCAGAAGTTCAAATGTCCGTGTGACATTGCTGGACTGGGTCGGAAACTCAGGCACAATATCCTTATTCTGGCCGAAAAAGTCTGTGTCCAGTGACGCTATCAGTCTCTTATCTGGTATTGCAGCACTCTGGTCTGGAGGAACAACTTCTGGGAGGTGTTGCCGGATGAAATCTACAGCCACCTTATGTTGTTTGGAAAGGGAAAATTCCAGCTCCGCTGAATCCCTTTCACCATCCGACTGGACTACATGTGAATCTCGGTCGTCCCTTTCTGACTCTGCAGGGGAGCATACCGACCCAGCTTCCTCAGACATTTCCTGATCTGAAAGAGTTTCTGAAGGTTGCTGGGATGCTGCGATGAGTTGTGCTATCTGTGATAGCAAGTCCGTCACGGAGGCCTGTGGAGCCGCAGTCTTATGTAGTTTAGCCGTTGGAAGCTCCTGGGATGGTAATCCATGCATACTTCTCTTATGCGAACGTCCCGACTGGTAAGGCCATGTGTCCTTGGCTACCAGATGGCATGACCTGGTCGACCTGGAATCCCTGGTCGGCGAAGCAGGCTGGATATCTGCGGTCACGTAGCCAAGGTGCGGTCGTGTGTGCTGAATGTATGGATGAGGAAGCCAGTAGACTTGCGCGCCGGACTGTCTATGCGACGGAGCATCCCGAGCAGGAGGAGTGGACGTATGCTCCAACTGACGAACGTTACGTACAACAACATCTGGGCCCAGATGTTGCTGTAAGAGAGAGGGACCTCTCTCGTTCGCGGTCCGGGTAGACCTGGACGAGCTAGCTACCGGACTGTCTGGCTTCCTCCGTTCCATCCTCGCCGGGTGTTCACGATCTGAGTTTATAGTGCTCGCAACACCCGATCTCCTCTCCTGGACAACAACGGACGAACCCGGTGACACAACCATTTCTCGAATGATTGCTTCACCGGGGGAGCTAGAAGGCGACAAGGACGTCGATCCTACTAGGGATCTAGGCACTTTTCGAATTTCGTTGAGCACTTTTTCCGCTAGCTCTTCATTTAATTGCGACGACAGAAGCACACTTCTTGAAGACATCACGGAAACATCAACCTGTTCTTGTTCCTCTGAAAAAGAGACTGAAAAACTAGAGTGACCCCGTGGCGAGAGGACCGGCATGGACCTCTCACCACTAACAATATACCGTGACACACGTCTACGTTTGTCATCCCAATTGGCACACACTGAGCAAGAATTAGTGCGAGTACACTGACTACAGCAAATACAATGAACATGAGAATCAGAGGAAGACTTCCTTGATTTACAATTTGAACAATATTCTTTCATATCAGAAAAAATATTAAACAGTCATCGTACTCGCACTAACCCTTGAAAAACAAAGATACAAAATAATTCAAAAGAAAAAAATTTCAAGATGAGCCCAAGTTCCCAAAGGGAACGATAAGCCCAAATGGATCCCAAAAAAGGATTCCAAAAAAAGCCAAAGTGTGGACAAAAATTTTAAAACATATCTAAAAATTAATGCTACACTTACGGACAATATTAATGTATCTGGCTATGAACAGAACCTAATGGAAGACAAGGAATCACTGTCAGAAGTAACCGTTGTCAACGTAAACAAAAGTGAATAAAAAACCGGAAACAAGACTCCAGGCACTGAAAATATGGCCCGAAATCAGTAACCAATTTTAAACACTATCCGATGTAAAACAGAAACTTCCACAGAAGAAACTGCAGTACATCGGATGGTAGATGCAAGACCAAAATGCCTAAACACCCCTAGGGTGAGGATGTAACCATGGGGAAAAACAGAATAAACATTCTGTTACTATGCCAAAAATTCCCAAGAAATTTCAGTAAAAAAATTACAAAAATTATACCAAAAGCATGGGAGAATAGCAAGGGGGGTATCAAGGAAATGGAGAGAGGAAACACTGAACAAACAGTGGAAATTTCATAGCAAGAATGAAAAAAACATCAGGCCCATGCCCCGAAATAAGGGAACATGAAATAATTTTGCATAAAAGTTAAAAAATTTATAGTAATTTATATATTTTTTATACTTACCAATGACCCAGACATAGCTGGTGCTAACTCTTAAAATATAGGGCCAAACACAAATTTTGCCCCCCAATCCCCAAAATTTGCATCTAAAACCAAAGAAAACATGTCCTGAATGGCCCTCCACACTTCACCTCTACTGCACATGCGCAGTGTTAAGGACGTTCCGAAATTGGCGCCATTAATCATTCTAATAACCAGTGCCTGGTAAGCGCTATGTACTCAGCGGGGAGGTAAGAGTTCCCAACTCCTGGGAGGGCCATCCCCGTCTGGGTCATTGGTAAGTATAAAAAATATAGAAATTACTATAAATTTTTTAACATTTTTATACTGTACCAATGACCCAGACATAGCTGAATAGTAAAAAGGCTGGAGGGCCAAGGACATAGAGCAAGATGGAATATGCTCAATTATATAAAATAGAGTCATCCCCTCTAGGGAAAAAGAAGTATTAGGCCTTACATGTATCTTTCTTATTTATGATAAATTAGAAAGATACAACACCTTCCAAAATTGAGCATCATACATCCATGTACTCTATTAATATCTAGTATAATCTTTATACTAATAATTTTTAAAGTAAGCCAATAAATAAAGTAAGTCTAGAGAATAGAGACTCTTTATACTCCTTAAAAGTGTCTGAGGATTGTATAATCATGTCCGTTGACACGTGCTATATTCAAAAGCTATACTTTAAAAACTAAGACCTGAATGAATTTTTAAAACATAAACTTCTCACTAAACAACCATCCCAATAACAGCTCAGAATTACTAACTCCGGAGGAGGTATCCCCTTGTTTTCATAGTAAAACAGGTGACCCAAGGGAACACCCTCCCCCCCCCCCTTTTTTCTTGCCCTGGGTCAAATAGCCCAGAGCGAAGAGGGCAGCAGAACGGAGTCACTGCCGAAACAGACAGCCTACCTAGCTATAGTAGCAACTGTTAAGTGAATGACATTCTGAGCAGTAGATAATAGACCTAACAATAGAGGCCTCCAGAAATAAACTCAATATTTCTGAGATAAAAATTCATGAATGTGGATGGCTGAGCGCAATGAGCAGCCTTCAAAAATCTATAATAGCGACACTATTAATGTAAGCCCAAGATGTAGAAGAACTCTTACTTCATGAGCCGAAATCTCAAACACAACTGCTGAGTCAATGATATACCATAAGCAGTATCGATAGTTAATTGAATCCATTAGCAATAGAATGAAGCGTAACGACCTTCTATTAGGCATCAAAGACAGAAGAAGCTTACGCCCGTAGTAATAAACAGATATCTGTTTATAAATACATAAACTCTAACCGGACAGAGTAAAGGCCTATGCCCGTACGAAGACGGAAGGACCTTAATAACAATAGGTTCCGGATATTAATTAGGAGCCTGACTCTTATGCAAAAATCCAACCTAAATAGTAAAGGAAGTAGTGATTCCGAAACTACGAAAGTGAAAATCATCCACCGATAGTGCATGAAACTCACTGACTCTTCAGAAAAAGAGAAGCCAACAGAATTACTGTCTAAAAGGTCAGAATTTGAAAAATACTGTTTCCAGAGGCTCAAATGATTACTTAGCTAAAATAAGAACCGAAGTTAAATTCCATATAGGAATTTAATCTAATGATTCTAAGTCTATTTATCGAAAAGTTACTAACTGACTTAGATAAAGAGACATAAGACTCAATTGTAAACTATCATAGAGTGCATAGGTATGAGGTAACATAAACCTATAACCTTAATAAAAACAGGCTGCAGTAGATCTTGTCAAACAAGTATACCAAAAAGTAGCAAGGACTAGTATGGAGGGATCAACAATATCAACATAGTGATCCCTACACCAACGACGGAAGAGCCTCCACTTTAGCCGCATAGAATAGCGAAGAAGAGGTTCTCCTATAGCAAGAAATCGCGTCCAAAGCTCATCCAGTACAATGCTTACAATGCAATAAGGACCACACAATGGAATACGTTAAGGTTGCGACCTTGCGGGTTGTGATAAAGATGACACGATTTTACCCAGCGAAAAAAGATCCTCTCATTGAGGAAGATTTCGCGTTAAGTCCCACAGTAGACATCAGAGTAAATTTACCCACGGTCTCTGTGAAGACAGAGATGCTATCAACAGAAATGTATTGTGGTTGTTTATCTTAGCAATACTTGCTGAAACAACAGCGCAGGAGGATACGCATATCCTATCATTCCGTCCTATTAGATCAATAGAGCGTTAACAACATTAGCTCAAAGATCCGGACAAGAAAACACATACGTCTGCAATTGACAAGCAAGTTGTGTCGTAAACAAATTATCATTGGGCGCTCCCATTGATAGCAAATCTGATTGAATACTTGTTTGTTGAGAGTCCATTCTGACGGCAACAAGCGACCCATAAGTGAACGGGAGTCCGGTAATACAATCAGACGACCCGGAATATGACGGACCGAAACAGAACTTGGTGTACTATAACAAACAGAAGGATTCTTTCCATTAAATTGAATAACGGAAACGAATGAGTGCCTCCCTGGTTCCAGAGATACGCCACTACTGTCGAATTAACGGACAGGATTTGGACATGCGTTTCTGAATAATGTTCATCCAATGACATAAAGCAAGCCTAAAAAAACATTATTCCGTGGAAGATAAGTGCTTGCTTAGAGACTGCGGAACCCAAAGACCCTGGCACTTCGAATCCGTTGGGATCAATATTATATCCCAACCTGTTTGACTGGCAACCGTCATAATTATAAAACTCGGATCCGGCAACTGCAGTGGCACTCTCTGAGTCAACCACCGAATGTTTGCCCCAGTCTGAATCTCTTGCTACACTAGATAGACAAGAGAACGTGTAAATCGAGCAATTCATGGATTGCTGAAAAGTTGCCATCGAAGAGAAGCTTCTCCGAGAACGAAGCGACTCTGAGAGAGTTCTTCACCTTACTATCCACGCGCGTGGATGTAGCTAGGGCTGCGTCACGTCTAACCAACTCCAATCAGCCACTGAAGGGCGGAGTTATACGTGAACAAACTACTGCCCTCAAAAGAAATCACATTGAGGATAATATCCCGTAATTCTTTCTCTTTAAGACGTAATGATAATGCCTCAGTAAGGTGGATTACGTATGATAAAGCGTCCAAGTTAAGTCTATTAGACATCATTGTCGTTTCCAACATTGTGTTTGGAAAAGACATAGACGGCGAAAAAGAATATTTCCAGTCTTTAACCACGCCGTCTAGACACATATGAACTCTCGGTATGCCCTGTTCTGCCAAAATAAATTATTCGTATAAATGATAAAAGGCAGAAATGAGCATTGCGGACAAGAAACTAAACTATCATGCTTGGTAGCAGGCTTATATGTATATATAGCGTCGATAAATAATACACATGTTCTAATGACATTATTGGACTGTGTCGGTAAGTCAGGGACAGTGTCCCTGAACCGATCCAAAATTCCATGTCCAATGATGCTATAAGTCTCTTATCCCACATCGCAGCAATGTAGTCTGAAATAACGATCACTGGAAGATAATGCCGGAAGATATGAATGGCAGCTTCCGATGCTACGAAAGGGAAAACTCGAAATCTTTCGAATCCCTTTCGCCATCCTGTCGGACCCTATAAAGCGTTCGGTCGTCCGTACCTGATGCAACCGCGGACCGCACCGACCCAGCGCCGTCAGATAATTCCTGATTCGACTAAGAAACTGTCGATTGCTGGGATGCTGCGAAAAAACTGTGCTAACTCGGATAGCACATCCGTCACTGAGGCCTGTGGAGAAGCGGTCCTACGATGCATTGCCGCTGGAAGCTCCGTGATCGTTACCCCGTGCATACTACTAATATGCGAGCGAACGGAGTGTATAGGCCTCGTGTCCCTTGGCTACCGGATGGCGTGACTTGTTCGCCGTGGAATCACTGAATGACGAAACTGATCGGATACTCGAGGTCACGTAGCCAATGTGCGGTCGTGTGCACTGCTGTGAGGATGAGGAAGCATTATCGACAGTCTCTCGGACTGTCAATATAACGGAGCGTCCCGAGCGACGGACATATGCTCCGAATGTAAAATATCTGAACCACAACATGCGGTCCCCTATGTTGTTGGACGAGAGAGGGACCTCTCTCGCTCACAGCCCGGACGGACCTGGACAAGCCAGGAACCGGACTAACAGGCTTCCTCTGATCTGTCCTCAATCCGCCGTCACTGGGTGAGTACTAAAGTAATTATAGTGCTCGCATCACCCAAATCTCCTTCCTAGACCGCAACGGACGAACCCGGCAGCCGAACCATTCGATGAATGTATGCTACACCGGGTGAGCTAGCGAATGTCACTCCGTTGATCCTACAAGGGACCTCTTAGGCGATAGACATATTCCATGAGCACTTATTGCCGCTAGCTCTTCATTAACTATGACGACAGAGGCACACTTTTGAAAGACATCTCCTTAACTTTGCGAACAAAAAACCAGAAATGCTTGGTAATAGCAAGCATATAATAATAAATATATAGCGTCGTTCAATAATTCGAAAGTTTGTGTGACATTATTGGACTATGTCAGAACTGAGGGACGAAGTCCCTGAACCGAACCAAAAGTCCACCGACGCTATCAGTTTCTTATCCGGCATCGCAGCATACTGGTCCGACGAAAGAACCTGTAGAAGATCAAGTCAGATGACATACACAACAGCATATGTTGTTCCGAAAGGGAAAGCTCGAAATCCACCGAATCCCTTTCGGTATCCCGTCGGACCGGATGAAATTTTCGGACGTCCGTACCCGCTTCCGCGGAGCGTCCCGACCCAGCATCGTCGGATAAAATATATGCGACAGACCAAGTTGTTGCTGGGATGCTGCGATAAGCTGTGCTATTTAGCATAGCACGTCCGTCCCCGAGGCCTGTGCAGTAGCGGTCTTACGATGCATTGCCGCCGGAAGCTCCGTGTACATTGACTCCCGCACACTTTCCTATGCGAACGTCCGGAGTCTGCAGGCCTCGTGACCCTGGCTACCGGATGGTGTGACCTGGTCGCCGATGATTCTCTGACTGGCGAAGCTGACTGGATATCCGAGGTCACGTAGCCAAGAGCGGTTGTGTGCGCTACCATGAGAATGAGGAAGCCTTATTGACAGTCTCTCCGGACTGACTATATGTCGGAGCGTCCCGAGCGACGGACGTATGCTCCGAATGCGAAACATTTTGTACCACAACATCTGGGGCCAGATGTTGTTGTACGAGAGAGGGGCCTCTCTCGCTCACCGTCTGGATGGACCAGAACGAGCTATGAACCGGACTAAAAGGCTTCCTCCATTCTCCCTCTAATCCGCCGTCACTGGGTGTGCATTTGGTTGATTATAGTGCTCGCATCACCCCAAAACTCCTTCTAGACCGCAACGGACGAACCCGGCTGCCGAACCATTCGATGAATGGACGCTACACCGGGCGAGCTAGCGAACGTCAAAGGCCGTCGAACCTACTAGGGTCCTCTTAGGCAATTGGCGTATTTACATGAGCACTTTTCCGCTAGCCCTTCATTAATTGTGACGACGGAGGCACACTGTTGGAAGACATCACAGATACATCACCCTAATCTTGATCGTCTGAAATAGAAATTGATAAAGTAGAGTGACCCTGCGGGGAAAGGACCGGAATGTCCAATTCCCCACTAACATACCGTGACATACGCTTCCCATGTTGTCACCGAAATCATCAGATACAGAACAGGAGTTAATGCGAGTACACTGACCACATATAGAATGATTATAAAAGTCAGAGGAAGACTTCCTCTTATTACAATTGATCAAAATCCTTTCAATGTGAAAAGAAAACAAGTCCTGGCACTCGCACCAACCCCTGACAATCAAAATACATAATAATAATATGATCCATTAACATAGAAAAAATAATTGAAATCAAAATATTTTGAAAAAATATTTTTTCAGAACAGCCCAAGTTTCTGAAAAGTAACGTTGAGCCCCAATGGATCCCAAGCCTAAGTGTGGACAAAAATTTTAAAAATATTTTAAACAATTTATGCAACACTTACGAACAATAATAATGTATCTAGTTATGATTAAATTAACATCAAGATATTATTTCAAGAAATCCCCCCTCACACAGAGGGCTGTTGTAAATGTAAACAATGAGTGTAAAAACACTAAAATAAGACTCCAGGTACCCAGGCCCGAAATCAGTTACCAAAAATACACTATCTGATGCAAAACAGAGACTTCCAGGGAAGAAACTGCAGAACATCAGATGGTAGATGCAGAACACAACGCCTAACCACCCGTAGGTGAAGACGTAAACATGGGGAAAAAAAACAGAATTCATTCTGTTATTCAGCTAAAATTCCCAAGAAATTTTAGTAATAATAATTACAGAAACTATGCCAAAAGCATGGGAGAATAGCAAGAGGGGACTTAAAGGAAAGGGAGAGAGGAAAACACTGAAAAATCAGTGTAACTAAATAACAAGAATGACAACAAAATGGCTGCTGCCTCGAAAATAGGTAACTTAACATAATTTCATTAAAAAATTTTAAGTTACAGCCCTGATAATATTCTGTCACACATTTTTCCTCTCCTCCTTCTCTATCCTCCTTAGAATCACCATTTCACTAATATTTATGTGTCTGGCATCATTTAAACTGAGATTTACAAGCACAAAGATCAGGAGGATGTTAACTGATGAAGGGTCAAACTTAGAATGGTTAATGGCGCCAATTTCGGAACGTCCTTGACACTGCGCATGCGCAGTAGAGGTGAAGTGTGGGGGGCCATTCAGGACATGTTTTCTTTGGTTTTAGATGCAAATTTTGGGGATTGGGGGCAAAATTTGTGTTTGGCCTTGAAATTTAAAGAGTTAGCACCAGCTATGTCTGGGTCATTGGTACAGTATAAAAATATAAGTGTGATCAGAGAAATTTTGATGCCTCGACAGAAGGTCAGTTTTCACCAAGCATGGTATGTTATTAGTTGACGTCCCATGTGGATCGTAGTATTCAGGATTTTAAGAGAGTGATGAAGATTGGAGTGGTTGGGGCACAGCTTCCCCAGCCCTGCCCATTCCCCCATGGCTAGGCCACTATCAACAGTTCTGGTTGGCTGGAAATCAAGAGTCTCACTAGTTACTTTTTCCGGTTCATGCCTGTCTCAAAATTTTGTGACATCAGCAGGAAGATTGTGAACAAGAGAGTTCTTGAAATAGAAGGTTTTCTTCTGAAGGAAAGAACTAACCCCCTCCTTTTGAATAACCTTCAGAACCCACATGACTATTGTAAATTTCTTCCAATTTTCCCCAAACTGGGATACCCTTCCGCCGACCGGTAGACAACAGAGGTTTGAATATCTTGAACCTCCTTGAGGACTGTGGTAGGAAAAATTCTGTTTTCTCTTACTGGATTTTGGTAAGAGGACTATGATCATCCCTTGTTTGATTGCTGTGAACAGACAGAAGACTGGCTATGAGGAGCAGAATTGAGTGTGATGAGCCACGAGACATCTTTGGACAAGAATATTTGGGTTTCCTGGAACGAGAGTTCTGAGTAGAAATCTGGCGTAAAATGAGGCTACAAATGGCTTGTTTGGTAACCTCCTCAAGTACAAAGCTGACTTGATTATTAAAAAGAGAAGTCCCTGTCACCAGAACTGCTCTATGAGAGGTTTTCAATACTATGTCAAAATTTGATGCTCTGATGGCAAGGCATAGTTACGTCTACCTAACACTAGGTTGCCAATAGGGTGAGATGCAATATGACTCAATGTCATATAATGGAGTGAGATAATACCCTCAATGGTGATAGAATGTCCTCAAACTTGTACTTGTCCATTCAAGTTTTAGTGATATGATCCGCAAAGGTTAAAAAGTTCAACAATCCACTAGAGGATTCAATAGTTTAGTGCCACAGGGACGTACGTATGCAGTACTGAGATGGTAAAGAAATGTTGAGAGATCAGAAGACTTCTTATCCAATGGTAATGGTGTAGACAGAATGAAAGGTCCAAATGTTTTGAAGGACTTTGATTTTGTGAAAGCTAACTTATAACTTATTTTAAATGGCAATAGAGGTGTAACGACACATAAATGGAAAAGCCTTCAAAACAGTAATCAACTGCCTTGTAATACCAGGAGTTGAAAATGACATAACTTAACCAATAGCAATATGATTTGTAATAAATATATGACTATTCCTATGCAATGGTAATGAATAAGGAATAATAAACATATACTCCTGAAACCTTATTAAGGCCGACATGTAGTGTAACTACGGAAAGATTGGCAATTACCATAAGCAGATAATAAACAAGCAGGTTACAAGAAAGATATTACTGACACAGACGGGTACATAATACCTTTAACCCTTTGGACCCGAGCAGCTGTTTTTCAGGTCAGCAACATGATACGTCATAATGTCATTAAATAGGATGGCTGTTCAGTAAATGTGTGGGGAAGACCAATCAATATTTTCAACGTGCAGCACCAAAGCTTGAAAGTATTGATTGGTCTACCCCAAATAATGAATATGGACTCTTCTGATTGCTACCATTGAACTGGCATGGAAGATACCACTAGATTTCAAAGGGTTATTGTATATATATCTTGGAATCTCAAAGTACATTTTCAAAGAAAATAATTTGGATGGGATGGAATTAAGTCTGACTTCTCCCAGTTGGGTTGAATGCCCAGCGACGTCGACTGAAGCAGTTACAGATGATCAACATCGCAATCCAGAAGAGAAGAATTAGCATGTTTCTGGAGGCTGTCATCAAGATATGCCAAAAATGTTACTGATGAATGCGCCCGGTGATGCTCGATCATCTGATTCATCAGTCAGGTGAAAACTCAAGCAGCTGGGTTTAAGAATGAATCAGTCTGAACTGTGATGCCTCAGAAAGAGATAGTGAATAAGGATAAATCTGAATGTGGAAGTTCACATCCTTGAGATCTGTACTGGTCACCAAGTTATTCTCATGAATCAGGCGCCTTACTGATCCGTATGTTTCCTTACTGAATTTCGAGGGTTTAAAGGAAAGGTTCAGATAACACAGATCCATATCCAGAAGAGAATTATTAGATTGAAGTGAGCTACAGTGGAAGCATGTTAATTGAATAGCCTTTGTGCCAGTGAAAAATTATTCAATTAACAGGAGTATTCAATTAACATGGATGTGGACACTTATATGTATTCTTGGGTTAATCTGAGTATTTAGTCTATCATATCTTGTTTGACAGAGCTCACGGAGATCTGTCTCGCAAGATATAAAACATTAAATGCCTGTATTGGATGTACTGAAGCTAACTAGGTCAATAAACAAGGGAAAGTTGTTGATTGTCAGGGTAAATTCTTGACCTATTACAAGATTTTTTGTTCAATTAACAGGAGTTTACTCAAAAATCTATATTCAATTAATAGGGTTATTCAATTAAGAGAAATCCAATTAAGTGGGCTCCATTGTTTCTCTTATGGAAAGTTCAAGATTAGACAAAACGCTGGCTAGGGTGTTAACCGCATTAAGAATACACCAAGATAAGCATCTAAAAGGATCAGCTGTTTTTGTCAGAAACTCTTGCAGCTAACGGCACAATCAGGTCATCAAAGAAAGACAGAATCTTTGAATCTTCATTAGAAAAGCTAATAACCGATTCCAAGGCCGCAGGCTGAACAGAAACGGTCTTTGGAATGGATAAGATAAGCACTGAAGCATCTTTGTCTAAAGCTAGAGGGAAAGACGAAATGTCCTCACCTGGACTATCATAACACTTGAAGCTCTTGTTTGGAAGACCAGTATCTGGTCTTCTGACAAAAGTGGACTTGATAGCTTTCAATGGTAATAGATTGTTGATAGCTTTCAATGGTAATAGATTGTTGATAGACACAAAAGCATCATCCAAAAGAGAAGACTACAAAGGTCTAATGAGAGAGGATTCCTTGTTAGACAACTCAGCAGTCTTCTCTTTTGAATGATACTTCTCCTCTCAGAAGAAGGCTGTATATATACAGTCAAAAACAAAGTATAATAAAAACAAATGTGAAAAAATGCCATAAAGAATGAAATATAATAGTTCTAATGTTGCATGTTTGTGGACAAGAAGTCGTGCAAAGAGTTTAATGACATGTTGTTGTCCACCCAACCGTATACAATTTTGCTACGGATTTCAAAATAGTACGTGCTACCTGAGAAGGTCAAATTGAATGGGTGACCGACGATTTTCTTTGTGTTATGTTGTGCAAGAGAGCCTGGGTTATTGAGAAAACACGCTAGTTTTTGTCTTCCGACATATTAAAAAATGCAAAGGTTAACCGAAAATCAGAGGTTGCGTGCCATTGGTATACATGAGGCCGGGATACCTCCAGATGCGCTCTCTGCTGAATTCGGAGTCACTGTGATCACTATTTACCATCTCATTGGAAGGTATAGAACCACTGGATCTACTGCCGACCGACCACATTCAGGCGACAAAGAGTTATGACCCCTGCACAAGACCGACACATCAGAACGTCTCACTTGCGGATCGCTTCCTTCCGGCGACGAGGACAGCAGCAATTATTTCTGGTAGAACTAACAATAGAATCAGTACACAAACTGTCCGCAAAAGACTCGCTGAACACAGCATCCAAAGTAGACATCCATACCACGGTCCAATCCTTACCCAACGTCATCATACTGCCAGAATGGAATGGATACGCTGATGGTAGTGCAAGAGTGCATCACCAACGAGAAGAACGGTTTTCTGATGCTTGCATGCAGGAATGCGACCGTTTTGGCAGGGGTAGTGTAATGGTTTGGGCAGGAATTTTCTTGCACCATCGAACGCATTTTATCTTCATCAATGGTAATCTGAATGGACAGCGATATTGGGACAAAATTATTAACGCTGTTGTTGTCCCATTGTTCAACGCTAACATAGGATTGCAGTTATTCCAGTAAGACAATGCCCGATGTCACATGGCACGTATGTGTCGGGACTTTTTTGAGGAGCAGAGCATCAAACTTCTTCCCTGGCCACCACTTTTGCCAGATTTGTCACCAATCAAGCATCTTTGGGATCAACTGGACCATCGGGTACGGCTTCATGAGCTTCAGACATTAGGCGATTTACGTAATGTTCTAAGGCAGGAGTGGATCGCAATACCACAGGGTGACATCCAGAGACTTATAAGGTCCATGTACCGTCGATGTCTTGCCATTCAAGAGGCAAACAGTGGACATACAGGTTATTGACTGCATGTATGAACTTTTCATTTCACTCCATGTCTGAATTGCGACGTTATGACGTGATGCTGGTAACAGTAAGAACATGTAATTATGCAAATTCATACAGCTAGACTTGAAATATGAATTTACAATAATTTGTTTGGGATTAAAGTCGATTATACTAAAAAAATTGCTCCTCGAAGTTTATTATACTTTCTTTTTTGACTCGGTATATATTTGGTCGAGCGGGCCTCCTCTCTATTGTATATTTGTTTGAGCAGGCCTTTCTCTCTATTGTATATTTGTTTGAGCGGGCCTTCTCTCTATTGCATATTTGGTTGAGTGGGCCTCCTCTCTATTGTATATTTGGTTGAGCAGGCCTCCTCTCTATTATATATTTGGTTGAGTGGGCCTTCTCTCTATTGTATATTTGTTTGAGCGGGCCTTCTCTCTATTGCATATTTGGTTGAGTGGGCCTCCTCTCTATTGCATATTTGGTTAAGCGGGCATCCTCTCTATTGTATATTTGGTTGAGCAGGCCTCCTCTCTATTATATATTTGGTTGAGTGGGCCTCCTCTCTATTGTATATTTGTTTGAGCAGGCCTTCTCTCTATTGTATATTTGTTTGAGCAGGCCTTCTCTCTATTGTATATTGGTTTGAGTGGGCCTTCTCTCTATTGTATATTTGTTTGAGCAGGCCTTCTCTCTATTGTATATTGGTTTGAGTGGGCCTTCTCTCTATTGTATATTTGGTTGAGCAGGCCTTCTCTCTATTGTATATTTGTTTGAGCAGGCCTTCTCTCTATTGTATATTGGTTTGAGTGGGCCTTCTCTCTATTGTATATTTGGTTGAGCAGGCCTCCTCTCTATTGTATATTTGGTTGAGCGGGCCTCCTCTCTATTGTATATTTGGTTGAGCGAGCCTTCTCTCTATTGTAGAAAAAAGGCAAGATGATGAAGATAGCACGACACTTCTGGCACATAATCAAGAGATTTAGAGAAGTCATGATTATGATAAACTGTCAATTCATCATCATAAAATTCTTCACCCCTAGACTGATCATTATCGGTGGTGATGCAGTCAAGACTCAAAATAATTTTTTTTCCAGTGCAGGTCAAAATGTCCCGTCCCAGGTAGTTGGTACAGGTCATTTTGATTTGGCTATTTTCAACGAATTGCTTTACGCATTGTAAATTGACTTATGAATACTAAATGAGGAAATGACTCATTAATTTACAATGGAATTTAAGTTTATATTGATTTACCGGTGTTTCTTAAACTCAGATTCTAAAAAGTTAAAAAATTTATAGTAATTTATATATTTTTTATACTTACCAATGACCCAGACTTAGCTGGTGCTAACTCCACAAAAACCAGGGCCAAACACAAATTTTGCCCACCAATCCCCAAAATTTGCATCCAAAACAAAAAGAAATCATGTCCTAAAGGACCTCCATAGTACGACTCTACTGCGCATGCGCAGTGACGCAGTCGTCCCGAAATTGGCGCCAAATATCATTCTTACTGGCAGTGCCTGGTCAGCGCTATGTACTCAGCGGGGAGGCAAGAGTTCCCAACTCAGGGAGGGCCATCCCCGTCTGGGTCATTGGTAAGTATAAAAAATATATAAATTACTATAAATTTTTTAACATTTTTATACTGTACCAATGACCCAGACTTAGCTGAATAGTAAACAGGCTGGAGGGCCTAGGACATAGAGGAAAATCCAATAAGCTCAATTATAAAATAAAGAGGTAACCCCTTAAGGAGAAAAGGAGTATTAGGCTTTACATGTATCTTTCTTATTTAATATTTAAATTAGAAAGATACACTACCCTTAATAATTGAGCACAATAACATTCATGTTCTCTATTAACATCCAGTATAACCTTTATACTAATTATTTTTAAAGCAAGCCAATAAATAAAGTAGTCCAGAGAATTGAGACTCTTTATAATCATTTAAAAGTGTCCGAGTATTGTATATTAAAGCCCGTTTGACACTTGACATATACAAATGCTTCACACCGAGCTACACTTTAAAAATAAGACATGAATGAAATTAAACATTAATATTACACTTTAAAACCATCCCGGAAGCGACTCAGAAATACTGTCTTGGAGGAGGCATTCCCTTGCTTTTCACTATAAAGCAGGTGACCTAAGGGAACACCCGCCCCCCCCCCCCCCTTCCCCTTGCCCTGGGTCAAATAGCCCAGAGCGAAGAGGGCAGCCGGACGGAGTCACTGCCGGAACAGAAAGCCTGCATAACTATAGTTGCAACTGTTTAGTGGACGACATTCTGAGCAACAGATAACGGACCTAAACAATGCAGGTCTCCAGAAATGGACTCAATATTTCTGAGATAAAAATTAGTAAATGTGGATGGCTGAGACCAATAAGCAGCCTTCATTAAATCTGTAATAGCAACACTATTAGCATAAGCCCAGGAAGTAGAAAGAGCTCTTACTTCATGAGCAGAAATCTTAAGCACAGACTGCTGAGAAGAAGATAAATCTTCATACGCAGTACGGATAGTTAACTGAATCCATCTAGCAATAGAATGGACTGAAATGTCGTTTCTATTAGGCATCAAAGACAGAAAGAAACGTTTCCGTCCCTTTCTGATGAACTGAGATCTCTGTTTATAGATACGAAGTGCTCTAACAGGACAGAGTAAAGGCCTACGCCCGTCTGAAGACGGAAGAGCCTTAATAACAATAGGTTCCGGATATTTATTAGGAGCCTGATTCTTAGCTAAAAAACCCACATTAGTAGTGAAGGTGATAGTGTTCCCAACACTACGATAATGAGAATCATCCACCGATAGTGCATGAAGCTCACTGACTCTTCTGGCAGAAGAGAAAGCTAAGAGAAAAGCTGTCTTATAAGATAAGAATTTGAAATCTACTGTCCCAAGAGGTTCAAATGGCTTTTCCTTCAATTTAAGGAGAACCCAAGCTAAATTCCACTTAGGAATTAATCTAAGAGTTCTGGGTCTATTTATCGAAAAGTTTCTAACCAATTTCGATAAAGAGACATTAGATCCAATTTGTAAACTATCATGATGTGCATAGGTATCAGATAACATAGATCTATAACCCTTTATAGTAACAGGTTGCAGTTTGATTTCGTCAAACAAGTATACTAGAAAGTTAGCAATGTCTGGTATAGAGGGATCAAATATATCAACAGAATGATCCCTACACCAACGACGGAAAACCTTCCACTTAGCCGCATAGTTTAGCGAAGAGGAGGTCCTCCTACAGTTAGAAATCGCGTCCACTGCTCGTCCTGTAAAGTGCTTGCCATGCAAGAAGGACCGCACAACGGAAAAACGTGAAGGTTGAGACCTTGCGGGTTGTGATGTAGTTGGCGCGATTTCCCCTGCCAAAGAAGATCCTCTCGTGGAGGGAGCTTCCGCGGTAGGTCCCACAACAGACACCTGAGTAGATTTATCCACGGTCTCTGTGGCGACAGAGATGCTACCAACAGAATCTTGCATTGAGATTGTTTTATCTTTAGCAATACTTGTTGAATTAACGGCGCTGGAGGATACGCATATCCTATCATTCCGTCCCAAGGGATCGATAGAGCGTCTACTGCAAATGCTCTTGGATCCGGACACGGGGACACATACGTCTGCAACTGATTGTTGAGATGTGTCGCAAATAAGTCTATCATTGGCCGTTCCCATTGGTAGCAAATCTGATTGAATACTTGTTTGTTGAGAGTCCACTCCGACGGCAACAAGCGACCCTTTCGTGAAAGGGAGTCTGCTAGCACATTCAGACGACCCGGTATGTGACGGACCAAAAGAAGAACGTGATGTTCCAACACAAACAGAAGGATTCTTTCCGTTAGATTGAACGGAACTGAATGAGTGCCTCCCTGATTCCGTATATACGCCACTACTGTCGTATTGTCGGATAGGATTTGGACATGAGCATCGTGAATAATGTCCATCCAGTGACGTAACGCAAGCCAAATTGACATCATTTCCTTGATGTTTATGTGCTTGCACAGGAATTGCGGATCCCAAAGACCCTGGCATCTCGAATCCGTTGGGATTAATGATGCACCCCAACCTGTTTGACTGGCATCCGTCATAATGGTAAAACTCGGATCCGGCAACTGCAGCGGAACTCCTTGAGTTAACCACTGAATGTTTGCCCAAGTCTGAATCTCTTGTTTCACTTGATCTGACAAGAGAACGTCTACATCGAGCGAATGAATTTTCACACTCCAATTCTGAGTCAGGAAAATTTGAAGAGGCCGTGTGCGTAGCCGTCCCATCGGAATGAGATCCGCGGCGGCTCCGCACAGACCTATCAGTCTCATAAATTCTCTCGCCGTGACTTTGTCTGTATTCAGACAATAGCGAGCGTAACAACTGACTAATTTCGCTCTGGTTAACGGCAGACGAACGAGATTGTTGTGCGTCTCGAAGCTCATTCCCAGATGAGTGAATGACTTGGACGGCACCAGATCCGACTTCTCCTCGTTTACTATGAAACCGAGACGTCGGAGCAATAGAAGAAGATTCTGAACATCGTTCTGAAGCGTTAACTCGTTGCCGTACCTCTGAAGAATGTCGTCCAGGTAGGCCGACGTTACCGCAGACGAATGAGCTCAGAAGTAGATCATTACCGAGTTCATTACCCGAGTGAAAGCCCAGGGTGCTAGATTCAATCCGAAGCACATGGCCCGGAACTGATACACCACTCCTAGGACTGCGAAGCGTAGATACTTTCGGAATGTCGGATGTACCATGACGTGAAAGTACGCATCTTTGAGATCTATGCTCGTTGCATAATCGTTCACCCGAATACTCGCTCTGACCGATCGAATCGTCTCCATATAAAACTTCGGAGCGACGATCAGCTTGTTTATCCAGCTCAAATCTATGACTGGACGGAACGAGCCGTCTGGTTTCGGAACCAGAAACAGATGGCTGTAGAATCCCAGCGATTCCTGGTTTTCTACGACCTCTACCGCGTTCTTCATTAAAAGAGACTGCACCTCTGATAGCAGAGCGTCTCTTTTCTGAGGGTTTGACGGAAGATGAGTCCACTTTGGACTTCGAGTTAATGGAGGCTTTCGTTTGAAGGATATCTTTAGACCTTCCGAAGTCACTCCTCTCACCCACGGGTCGTCCGTAATCGACGCCCACTCTTGAGAAAAACTCGACAACCTTCCG
Source organism: Pictodentalium vernedei (assembly GCA_031216915.1). Classification (NCBI taxonomy): domain Eukaryota; kingdom Metazoa; phylum Mollusca; class Scaphopoda; order Dentaliida; family Dentaliidae; genus Pictodentalium; species Pictodentalium vernedei. Next base: position 562,070,394 of record CM062294.1, on the reverse strand, counting down.
CCAACCGGAACGCGATAGAGGTTTGAGCCATCACCTCCTGGATCTGCGAGGCCTGCGGTAGGAGAAACCACGTCTTCCACGACCCGCACCTCGCCTCGTCGACCTCGGGGCGTCCGACCGATTGTCCCGGCCTGAAGGACGTCCCGAACGAGAGTCGCTATCCTGACGGTCTCTCGAATAAGAGCTAGAGGACGCACCGGAACCTCTATAGGAACCTCTCTTGGGCGGATAAGACCCAGAAGTGCCCGCCTTATTCGTGTCTGCTGTATCCGACCTTTTAGGAGCGGATCTAAACAACAGAGAATCACTAGCTTTCTTTTTAATATTATCATAAATAGCGGAAAGCTTGCCGTCAAAGAGAAGATCTCCTGAGACCGAAGCGACTCTAAGAGAGTTCTTCACCTTAGAATCCACTAGTGTGGATGTAGACAGGGCTGCGTCACGTCTAACCAACTCCAGATTTGCCACTGAAAGGGCGGAGTTACACGTGGAATAAGCTACTGCCCTTGAAAGAAGTCTTAAGGAGGATTGTATATCCTGAAACTCTTCCCCTTGAAGACGCAGTGATAACGCCTTCGTAAGGTGATCTGCGTAAGATAAGGCATCTAAATTGGCTCTGTTAGACGCAATAGCTGTTTCCAACACTGCGGTTGGAATAGAAGCTGACGACGGTAATGATAGCTCTAAGTCTTCCGCCTCGTCATCCATACGCAGAGGAACTCTCGGTATACCCTGACCTGCCGTGTCGAATTTATTCCTTGCATTAATGAAAGGCAGGTTGAGAGTATTTGCGGACAAGAAGCCTGCTTTCCCCGTCCTGGAAGCAAGTTTAAAAATAGCGTCGTTCAATAATTCAAATGTTCTTGCAACATTATTGGACTGCGACGGAAACTCGGGAGCGATGTCCCTGAACCGCTCGAAAAAATCAGAGTCCAATGACGCTATAATTCTCCTGTCCGGAAGCGCAGCAGTCTGGCCCGACGGAACAACTTGAGGAAGAAAGTGCCGGATGAAGTCCACGGCAGCTTTGTGTTGTTCCGAAAGGGATAGCTCCAATTCATCCGTATCCCTTTCACCATCCGGTCGGACCTCCCGATGTTCCCGGTCGTCCGCCCCCGATGCTTCGGCGGAGCGTACCGACCCAGCGCCGTCGGATAATTCTCGATCCGACACCGTCTCTGTCGGCTGCTGGGATGCTGCGATAAGCTGTGCTATCTGCACTAGAATGTCCGACGTCGAGACCTGCGGAGGAGCGGTCTTTCGCTGCTTTGCCGAGGGCAGCTCCGCATCAGATGGCTCCCGCATACTTTTCCTATGCGAACGTCCGGAGTCCATCGGTCTCGAATCCCTGGCTGCCGGATGGTGTGACCTGGTCGCCGAAGAATCCTTCATCGGCGAAGCTGGCAAAATATCGGAGGTCACGCAGCCAAGGTGCGGTCGTGTGCGCCGGCGAGAAGAGGAAGCCTTAACAGTCTCTGCGGACTGCTTATACAACGGAGCGTCCCGAGCGACGGACGTATGCTCCGCTAAAGACACATTTTGTACCACAACATCTGGTCCCAGATGTTGTTGTACGAGAGAGGGGCCTCTCTCGCTCACGGCCCGGCTGGACCTGGACGAGCTAGGAACCGGACTAAAAGGCTTCCTCCGTTCTCGTTCACTATCCGCCGTCACTGGGTGTGCATCTATTATTTTTATAGTGCTCGCATCACCCAAAATTTCCTCTTGGACCGCATCGGACGAACCCGGCTGCCGAACCATTCGGTGAATGGACGCTACACCGGGCGAGCTAGCGGACGACATTTGTCTAATCTCCATGAGCACTTTTGCCGCTAGCTCTGTATTTATTTGTGACGACGGACGCACACTTGAAGAAGATAACATGGAAACATCACCCTGTTCTGGTTCCTCTGAAATAGAAACTGAGAGAGTAGAGTGACCTTGTGGAGAAAGAGCCGGCATCGCTCTTTCTCCAGAAACAACATATCGTGACACACGTTTCCAATGTTTCTCATCCCAATGTTCACATACAGGACAGGGATTAATGCGAGAACACTGACTACAATTAATGCAATAATCATGAAAGTCAGAGGAAGATTTCTTCCTATTACAATTTGAACAAGTTCCCTTCATTGTGAAAGAACAACAATAAGTCCTAGTTACTCGCAAAAACCCCTGACACAAAGATACATAATAACATGATCCATTAATAAATGAAAAAACAATTGCAAAACAAAATAATTTTGAAAAAATATTTTTTCAGAGAAGCCCAAGTTGCTGAAAAGTAACGTTGAGCCCCGATGGATCCGATGGCAAAGTGTGGTCAAAAATTTTAAAATTATATAAAATAATTAATGAGACACTTTCGGATAATATAAATGTATCTTATAATGAGATAAACTACCTCAAAGGCAAACAGCCCCCCTCAAAAAAGGCTGTTGCCAATGAAAACAAACAGTGTAAACACAGAAGAAAACATGACTCCAGGCACTGAAAAAACTGGCCCGGAATCAGTCATCAATTACACTCTATCTGATGCAAAACAGAGACTCCCAGGGGAGAATCTGCAGAACATCAGATGGAAGATGCAGAACACAAACGTTATACACCCATGGGTGAAAACGTAACTATGGGGAAAATAACAGAAAACATTCTGTAACCAAGCAACTCTCCCAGGGAATTTTTAGAAATGAAACTTCTCAAAAATATGCCAAAAGCATGGGAGAATTGCAAGGGGGGACTTTAGAAGGTTAGGGGAGAGGAAACACTGAATAAGCAGTGCAACAATTAGCAAGAATGACAACAAGAGGCGTTTGCCTCGAAAATAGGCAACTTAACATAATTTCAACAAAAAATTTTAAGTACAGCCCTGATTATTTTTTGCCACTTCTTTTTTCCTCTCCTCCTTCTATCCTCCTTAGAATCACATTTTCTCCAAGAATTACGTGTCTGGCATCCTTTAAACTGAGATTTACAAGCACAAAGATCAGTGAGATGTTGACTGATGAAGGGCCAAACAGAGAATGATATTTGGCGCCAATTTCGGGCCGACTGCGTCACTGCGCATGCGCAGTAGAGTCGTACTATGGAGGTCCTTTAGGACATGATTTCTTTTTGTTTTGGAAGCAAATTTTGGGGATTGGGGGGCAAAATTTGTGTTTGGCCCTGGTTTTTGTGGAGTTAGCACCAGCTAAGTCTGGGTCATTGGTACAGTATAAAAATATTGAGCAGAATTTTGCGTCGGTCAAAATGTCCCATGGATTTCAAACTGGTGTCAGTCATTGTCCTTGTCCCACCACTTATTTCAAGCCTTGGACGTGACTATGAGACTTGTCTATTTATTTATTTATTTATTGGTGTTTAAGGTCACATACTTATGCACAATGGCTAATCGAGACCATGACAGTTTTGCAGGTGGAGGAAGCCAGAGTAAGTACCCTGAGAGAACCACTGAGCATCGACGAGCAACTGTCAGCTCCTCAACATTCTAACTCTGTTCAAGCTCCACTCAAGCAAGGTCACAGCAATTGAAGACATGTGCACTATCGACATGCAGTACGGCTTAGTACACAGTGTCATCAAGCCCCCCATGTAGGCAACCAGGATAAAGTGCATTGCCCAAGGAGACAACGCTGTCATCCCGTACAGGAATCGAACTTGGGACCTCTAGCACAGAAGTCCAACAGTCTACCACTGAGCCACCACGTCCCAGAATTTTCTATGGAGCTAGTAGAGCGATAATACGTTTAAGAGTCATCTTTGTTCCGTTTCTGCCTAGGTGAATGACAACCATCATCAGACCTGGAGCGCTCATTTGGAAGAAAAGACTGCCAAGGTAGTGAATGACTGTTCTAGATAAAGACATACTTCCACAGAACCAAAATGAAACTAAAGATTTAGATGGAGTGCAGCCCTGATCAAAGACTGAGGATCCTGAAAAGTACCAGAGTGTTATGTTCATCTGAGAGTACGATCAGAATCTGATAACTGAATCTTCCATGAAAGTCTAGGATCTACAACTTAGACATTGTCACTAGCAGAATACATAGCAGGTAGGAGAAACAGGTATGATCCCATATTAAGAGTGATCTTGATCCCTACAATGAGGAGAGGGATTGATAAGGCCTAAAAAAGTTAAAAATCTGTTTCTCGGGCCCTCCATTCTGTTTGCAAGTGTCGTCTGCTTTTTAGTTAGGTAAAGGGTTAACCCTCTACCCAAAGTAATGGCCAAAACCAGCCAGCGCAATTCACAAAAATTGTCATTCAATTTTAATTATTTTTAACATTTTTTGCCTCAAAAACATAGCTTAGACCCCCCATTGCAACAAGCTTGTTGAGCTCACACCAATGATGGGTCGTAAGCTATGTTTTTGACGCAAAAAATGAAAAAAAGTTAGTTACTTAACAATTTTGTTTAGAAGTGTCATCTGCTTTTCCTGTTAGGTAAAGGGCTAATATGATGAATAGACAAGAGAACTGACAGAAGGTCAAATTCGTAGTTACCAGATCCATCCCGACCTTCTTTTTAGTATTAGACTTGAGAATTAATGCAACAGAACAGGTGCCCCAACATACCGTCTCTTGGTAAACTTAGGAAGATATATTCCAAGAATCTTGGCAATTGATTCTAGGCAAGCCTTGGATACCTATAAAGGCAGCTGAGACTTTCCTAGAAATTGCAAAGCCACTGGATGAAGAGTGTTAACATTGAAAGTGTTAACGACACTGTAGCTCAGCTTGTTTAAGACATGTACAAGTATAGTATGTGACACAGCAATGACAAACAACTAGGTAATGACCTGATAACAAAAATACATGTAAAGTATTGTAACGGTCTGTACATAAATGCTGACCTAGCCTGTAACAAATGTGTAGGTAAAGTATTGTAAAGGTGGGCGACAATTAGATGCTAAACTAGAAAAGAAATCTTCGAGTCCCAGAGTGGGTCTGACTGAACCCCAAAATATTTGTTCTCATAGCACAGTGATAACAAAGGCACCCAAAAACACTTGTTCCAGTCAGAAGGTGATAACAAAGGTACCCCAAGAAGTTTTGTGAAGATCAGTTCATAAATACAGACTCTAGCTCGAGCCGTATTGACATGTGCACTTATTGTGTATAAGTAGAACTGAATAAATTAAAGTTCATCTAATTTGCATAATTTTTGCACAAGAAAAAAACCTGTATTATATGTGATGTTTTCCATGTTACTAAACATTCATACAGAAATTTATTCAAATCAGAACTTTCATACAGAAGTTCTGTATAAAAAACTGAATGTACTAATTTTGGTACAAAATGGCCACTGGCAGCCATCTTGAATTTCAGACTGCACCCAAAAACACTCGTTCTCGTCCCAAGGTGATAACAAAGGTGCCCAAGAAGTTTTGTAAAGATTGGTTCATAAATACGGCCTCTAGCCCGAGACATATTGGAATTTGCAGTCAGTGCTGAAAGTAACATTAAATAGATCAAAGTTAGTCTAATTGGCATAATTTATGCACGAGAAAAAAACCCGTATTATATGTGATGTATCCCATGGTACTAAACATTCACACACAAAATTATTCAAATCAGCGCTTTCATTTGGAAGTCCTGCGCAAAAATCTGATTGCCCCTAATTTTGTACAAAATGGCGGCCAGCGGCCATCTTGAATTTCAGACCGGACCCCAAAACACTTGTTCTCGTCCCACAGTGATAACAAAGTTTCATAAAAATCTGTTCATAAATACGGAATCTAGCCCGAGCCGTGTGTGCGGCGTGATGGACGGACAGACAGACAGACGATGGGCCATGGTAATACCTCAAATTTGGCTTCGCTAAAGTTGAGCTAAAAATGTACAAAAATCTCCAGGCTTACAGTCCAGCCGCCATGGACTGGTTACATTCCACGGATGGGCAATATTTCCACGGAACCAATAATATTAGACTCCGACCACTAATTATAGGGATAAACAACAAAAAATTGTACCCGGTGCTTCATTAATTAAAATTTTGTTGCTGCTGATTTTTATTACCTGGTAAATGCATGCGTGGACATCACTGCCCACATGTGGATTATGACCAATCCGTGGCGACGGTAATGTATACGGGTTAAATGGGTGCCACTGTTCATTTTTCCAACGAGGTGGAGAATGTTTTCGACAGTAACTCACTCTTTTTTTGAGGTTACTGTGAGAAATATATAATCATCTCGAGTTAATATAAAATTAAGTAATACCTTCGCTGTTCCGACAAATCAGGAATTTTTCTCCAACTTCCCCATACACCTGAATCCTGACAAGAACCACAGTCCAACTCCATAGGAGAAATTGATGTGAGATCTTCATAAGGTACTTTAAACTCACCACCTGCACCAGCTTGCTGAGCATATGTCTGTACAACCTTACTACAGTAAATGCACACTCTGATTCCTCCTGGGAAAGAAATATTAATAAAAAAAATAAAAAATGCAGACAGGATCACCGATCCAAAATCGAGTTGTGACAGCACAAAAGTGGGTTTTATCAATTTATAGGGTTCTTCCTCTCACCAATGCCAATCTACCTACGAAGTTTCATGAACGTAGGTCGAACCATTATCAAGTTAACGTCCGGAAAACAATTGTATACAGATTTACTGTGTTGAAGGCCTTCACCTTCCACCAAGCGAGTCCAAAATAAATAGGGTTCTTTCTCTCACTGATGCTAACCTACTTATGAAGTTTCATGAAAGTGGGCCAAACCATTATCAAGTTATCATCCGGAAACCAATTGTTTTGATTTATTATGTTCAGGGTCACTGTGACCTTGACCTTTGACCTAGCGAGTCCAACATTAATAGGGTTCTTCCTCTCACAAAGGCCAACCTACATATGGAATTTCATGAATGTGGGTTGAACCATAGTCAAGTTATCATCTAACTAGAGGGGGTATCAGTACCCCGTGGCTCACCAACAGGTGGCCAATGCAAAGGGGTGGCTGGAGTAAAAAAAAAAAAGTTCAAAACTTGCACACAAACGTCCAAAATTAAAGAAAATAAGCAGCTAAAGAGTTAAATAATATAATAATAACCCCTAAGAAGCATGCTAACATAAAATAGGAACCATGGCAATATGCTACAAGGTAAGTCTCCACTTTGAAAAAAATTAAGACAAACCTCAAAACCTGCACATAAAAATAAAAAAAGTATCACATTTGTTTCAAGGGGTTAAAATTGAGAAAAATACCCTGTCACAGTAACCACAATGGCAATATGCCAGTAAGGTGAAAGTCTACTTGAAAAATATCCACTTGGAAGAAAAGAAAGACAAACCTCAAAACCTGCACATAAAAGTATCACATTTGTTTCAAAGGGTTAAAATTTAGAAAAATACCCAGAAAATGTTACAGTAACCACCATGGCAATATGCCAGAGAGGTAAAACTCCACTTAAAAAAAAATATCAAAACCTGCACACAAAAGTACAAAACCTGCACACAAAAGTACAAAACCTGCACACAAAAGTCCAAAATTAAAGTAAATAAGCAGCTAAAGGGTTAAATAATATAATAATAGCCCCAAGAAGCAAACTAACATAAAATAGGAACCATGGCAATATGCTACAAGGTAAGTCACCACTTGGAAGAAAAGAAAGACAAACCTCAAAACCTGCACATAAAAGTAAACTAGAGGGGGTATCAGTACCCCACGGCTCACCAACAGGTGGCCAATGTAAAGGGGTGGTTGGAGTAAAAAAAAAAATGTTCAAAACTTGCACACAACCTGAACATAAAAGTAAAGTAAAAAGCTGTACATAAAAGTCCAAAATTGAAGTAATTCAGCAGGAAAAGGGTTAAATAATACAAACATAGCCCTAAGATGCATGTTTACATACAATAGAAAGCATGGACATATGCTGCAAGGTAAATCTCCACTTGGAAGAAAGGAAAAAAAACCCATCAAAACCTGCACGCAAACATCAAAGTAAGTCTAAAATTTGATTCAAAGGGTTAAAATGAAGACAAAATACCCTGGAAAAGAGTTAAATGTTATAGTGAACCACCATAGCAATATGCAGAAACTCTACACTTGGAAGAAAGGAAAAAAAAAATAACCCATGAAAACCTGCACGCAAACGTCAAAACAAGTCGAAAAATCTATTGAAGGGGTTAAAAATTTTTTAAAAATGCACTGGAAAGATATCAATGTTATAATAACCACCACTGCAATATGCAGTGAGGTCAACCTCACTTGAAATTGTTTTTTTTTTTATCACAACCTGTACATAAAAGTAAGAAGCTGTAAGCCTAAGTCCGAAAGCTGTACATAAAAGTCCAAAATTGAAGTAATTCAGCAGGAAAAGGGTTAAATAATACAAACATAGCCCTAAGATGCATGTTTACATACAACAGAAAGCATGGACATATGCTGCAAGGTAAATCTCCACTTGAAAGAAAGGAAAAAAAAAACATCAAAACCTGCACGCAAACATCAAAATAAGTCTAAAATTTGATTCAAAGGGTTAAAATTACGACAAAATACCCTGGAAAAGAGTTAAATGTTATAGTGAACCACTATAGCAATATGCTGAAACTAAAAAGAAATGTGAAAAGCCAAAAAATCAAAACCTGTACACAAAAGTTCAAAATATTTGAGAGCGGACGCCGACGCCGACATGAGGGCTATGCCATAGGCTCACACAACTAACGTTGGTGAGCCAAAAAACATCAAAACCTGCACACAAACATCAAAATAAGTCCAAAATTTGATTCAAAGGGTTAAAATTAAGACAAAATACCCTGGAAAAGAGTTAAATGTTATCGTGAACCCCCACAGCAATATGCAAAGAAGAAAAACATTTTTTTAAAAGCACAAAAATCCAAACCTGTAAACAAAAGAAGTCCAAAATTGAAGTAATTAAGCAGGAAAAGGGTTAAAGAATAGAAAGTAACCCTAAGATGCATGTTTACATACAATAGAAAGCATGGACATATGCTACAAGGTAAATCTACACTTGGAAGAAAGGAAAAAAAATACATGAAAACCTGCACGCAAACGTCAAAATAAGTCTAAAAATCTATTCAAAGGGTTAAAAAAATTTTAAAAATGCACTGGAAAGATATCAATGTTATAATAACCACCACTGCAATATGCAGTGAGGTCAACCTCACTTGAAATTGTTTTTTTTTATCACAACCTGTACATAAAAGTAAGAAGCTGTAAGCCCAAGTCCAAAAGCTGTACATAAAAGTCCAAAATTGAAGTAATTCCGCAGGAAAAGGGTTAAATAATACAAACATAGCCCTAAGATGCATGTTTACATACAATAGAAAGCATGGACATATGCTGCAAGGTAAATCTCCACTTGGAAGAAAGGAAAAAAAACCCATCAAAACCTGCACGCAAACATCAAAGTAAGTCTAAAATTTGATTCAAAGGGTTAAAATTAAGACAAAATACCCTGGAAAAGAGTTAAATGTTATAGTGAACCACCATAGCAATATGCAGAAACTCTACACTTGGAAGAAAGAAAAAAAAAAAACCCATGAAAACCTGCACGCAAACGTCAAAATAAGTCTAAAAATCTATTCAAAGGGTTAAAAATTTATTAAAAATGCACTGGAAAGATATCAATGTTATAATAACCACCACTGCAATATGCAGTGAGGTCAACCTCACTTGAAATTGTTTTTTTTTTATCACAACCTGTACATAAAAGTAAGAAGCTGTAAGCCTAAGTCCAAAAGCTGTACATAAAAGTCCAAAATTGAAGTAATTCAGCAGGAAAAGGGTTAAATAATACAAACATAGCCCTAAGATGCATGTTTACATACAATAGAAAGCATGGACATATGCTGCAAGGTAAATCTGCACTTAGAAGAAAGGAAAAAAAACCCATCAAAACCTGCATGCAAACATCAAAATAAGTCTAAAATTTGATTCAAAGGGTTAAAATTAAGACAAAATACCCTGGAAAAGAGTTAAATGTTATAGTGAACCATCATAGCAATATGCAGAAACTAAAAAAATTTTTAAAAAACCAAAAAGTTAAAAAATTTATAGTAATTTATATATTTTTTATACTTACCAATGACCCAGACTTAGCTGGTGCTAACTCTAAAAAATCCAGGGCCAAACACAAATTTTGCCCCCCAATCCCCAAAATTTGCATCTAAAACCAAAAGAAATCATGTCCTATAGGACCTCCATACTTTGCCCTTACTGTGCATGTGCAGTGTCAAGGACGTTCCGAAATTGGCGCCAATTATCATTCTTACTGGCAGTGCCTGGTCAGCGCTATGTACTCAGCGGGGAGGTAAGAGTTCCCAACTCCTGGGAGGGCCATCCCCGTCTGGGTCATTGGTAAGTATAAAAAATATATAAATTACTATAAATTTTTTAACAATTTTATACTGTACCAATGACCCAGACTTAGCTGAATAGTAAAAAGGCTGGAGGGCCTTGGACATAGAGGAAAATCCAATAAGCTCAACTATATAATATAGAGGCAACCCCTCAAGGAGAAAAGGAGTATTAGGCTTTACATGTATCTTTCTTATTTTATGTTAAATTAGAAAGATACAATACCCTTCATAATTGAGCACAATAACATTCATGTTCTCTATTAACATCCAGTATAACCCTTTATACTAATTATTTTTAAAGTAAGCCAATAAATAAAGTTAGTCCAGAGAATTGAGACTCTTTATATTCTTTAAAAGTGTCCGAGGATTGTATATTAACGACCGTTTGACACTTGACATATACACATGCTTCACACCGAGCTACACTTTAAAAATATGACATGAATGAATTTTAACATTAATATTACACTTTAAAACCATCCCGGAAACGACTCAGAAATACTGACTTCGGAGGAGGCATTCCCTTGCTTTTCACTATAAAGCAGGTGACCTAAGGGAACACCCTCCCCCCCCCCTTCCCCTTGGTCAAATAGCCCTGAGCGAAGAGGGCAGCCGGACGGAGTCACTGCCGGAACAGAAAGCCTGCATAACTATAGTTGCAACTGTTTAGTGGACGACATTCTGAGCAACAGATAACGGACCTAAACAATGCAGGTCTCCAGAAATGGACTCAATATTTCTGAGATAAAAATTTGTGAATGTGGATGGCTGAGACCAATAAGCAGCCTTCATTAAATCTGTAATAGCAATACTATTAGCGTAAGCCCAAGAAGTAGCAAGAGCTCTTACTTCATGAGCCGAAATCTTAAGCACAGACTGCTGAGAAAAAGATAAATTCTCATAAGCAGTACGGATAGTTAATTGAATCCATCTAGCAATAGAATGGACCGAAATGTCCTTTCTATTAGGCATCAGAGACAGAAAGAAACGTTTTCATCCCTTTCTGATAAACTGAGATCTTTGTTTATAGATACGTAACGCTCTAACAGGACAGAGTAAAGGCCTACGCCCGTCTGAAGACGGAAGAGCCTTAATAACAATAGGTTCCGGATATTTATTAGGAGCCTGATTCTTAGCTAAAAAACCCACATTAGTAGTGATAGTGTTCCCGACACTACGATAGTGAGAATCATCCACCGACAGTGCATGAAGCTCACTGACTCTTCTAGCAGAAGAGAAAGCTAAGAGAAAAGCTGTCTTATAAGATAAGAATTTGAAATCTACTGTCCCAAGAGGTTCAAATGGCTTTTCCTTCAGTTTAAGAAGAACCCAAGCTAAATTCCATTTAGGAATTAACCTAAGAGTTCTGGGTCTATTTATCGAGAAGTTTCTTACCAACTTAGATAAAGAGACATTAGATCCAATTTGTAAACTATCATGATGTGCATAGGTATCAGATAACATAGACCTATAACCCTTAATACTAACAGGCTGCAGTTTGATTTCGTCAAACAAGTATACTAGAAAGTTTGCAATGTCTGAAATAGAGGGATCAAAAATATCCACAGAATGATCCCTACACCAACGACGAAAAACCTTCCACTTAGCCGCATAGTTTAGCAAAGAGGAGGTCCTCCTACAGTTAGAAATCGCGTCCACTGCTCGTCCTGTAAAGTGCTTGCCATGCAAGAAGGACCGCACAACGGAAAAACGTGAAGGTTGAGACCTTGCGGGTTGTGATGGAGTTGACGCGATTTCCCCTGCAAAAGAAGATCCTCCCGTGGAGGAAGCTTTCGCGGTAGGTCCCACAACAGACACCTGAGTAGATTTATCCACGGTCTCTGTGGAGACAGAGATGCTACCAACAGAATCTTGCATTGAGATTGTTTTATCTTTAGCAATACTTGCTGAATTAACGGCGCTGGAGGATACGCATATCCTATCATTCCGTCCCAAGGGATCGACAGAGCGTCTACTGCAAATGCTCTTGGATCCGGACACGGAGACACATACGTCTGCAACTGATTGTTGAGATGTGTCGCAAATAAGTCTATCATTGGCCGTTCCCATTGGTAGCAAATCTGATTGAATACTTGTTTGTTGAGAGTCCACTCTGACGGCAACAAGCGACCCTTTCGTGAAAGGGAGTCTGCTAGTACATTCAGACGACCCGGTATATGATGGACCGAAAGAAGAACCTGATGTTCTAGAGCAAACAGAAGGATTCTTTCCGTTAGATTGAACAACGGAACTGAATGAGTGCCTCCCTGATTCCGTATATACGCCACTAATGTCGTATTGTCGGACAGGATTTGGACATGAGCATTGTGAATAATGTCCATCCAATGACGTAACGCAAGCCAAATTGACATCATTTCCTTGATGTTTATGTGCTTGCCCAGGAATTGCGGATCCCAAAGACCCTGGCATCTCGAATCCGTTGGGATCAATGATGCACCCCAACCTGTTTGACTGGCATCTGTCATAATGGTAAAACTCGGATCCGGCAACTGCAGCGGAACTCCCTGAGTTAACCACTGAATGTTTGCCCAAGTCTGAATCTCTCGTTTCACTTGATCTGACAAGAGAACGTCTATGTCGAGCGAATGAATTTTCACACTCCAATTCTGAGTCAAGAAAATTTGGAGAGGACGTGTGCGTAACCGCCCCATCGGAATGAGATCCGCAGCGGCTCCGCACAGACCTATCAGTCTCATAAATTCTCTCGCTGTGACTTTGTCTGCGTGCAGACAATAGCGAGCGTAACAACTGACTAATTTCGCTCTGGTTAACGGCAGACGAACGAGATTGTTGTGCGTCTCGAAGCTCATTCCCAGATGTGTGAATGACTTGGACGGCACCAGATCCGACTTCTCCTCGTTTATTATAAAACCGAGACATCGGAGCAATAGAAGTAGATTCTGCACATCGTTCTGAAGCGTTAACTCGTTGCAGTACCTCTGAAGAATGTCGTCCAGGTAGGCCAACGTTACCGCAGACGAATGAGCTAGGAAATACATCATTACCCGAGTGAAAGCCCAGGGTGCTAGATTCAATCCGAAGCACATCGCCCGGAATTGATACACCACTCCTAGGACTGCGAAGCGTAGATACTTTCTGAATGTCGGATGTACCATGACGTGAAAGTACGCATCTTTGAGATCTATGCTCGTTGCATAATCGTTCACCCGAATACTCGCTCTGACCGACCGAATCGTCTCCATATAAAACTTCGGAGCGACGATCAGCTTGTTTATCCAGCTCAAACCTATGACTGGACGGAATGAGCCGTCTGGTTTCGGAACCAGAAACAGATGGCTGTAGAATCCCGGAGTCTCCTGGTTTTCTACGACCTCTACCGCATTCTTCATTAAAAGAGACTGCACCTCTGATAATAGAGCATCTCTTTTCTGCGGATTTGACGGAAGTTGAGTCCATTTTGGACTTCGAGTTAATGGAGGCTTTCGTTTGAAGGCTATCTTTAGACCTTCCGAAATCACCCCTCTCACCCAAGGGTCGTCCCTAATCGACGCCCATTCTTGTGAAAAACTCGACAACCTTCCGCCAACTGGTACGCGATAGAGGTTGAAGCCATCACCTCCTGGACCTGCGAGGTCTGCGGTAGGAGAAACCACATTCTCCACGACCCGCACCTCGTCCCGTCGACCTCGGGGCGTCTGACCGGTTGTCCCGGCCCGAAGGACGTCCCGAACGTGAGTCGCTACCTTGACGGTCTCTTGAATAAGACCAAGAGGACGCACCGGAACCTCTATAGGAACCTCTCTTGGGCGCATTAGACCCAGAAGTGCCTGTCTTACTCTTATCTGCCGTGTCCGACTTCTTAGAAGCAGATTTGAACAGCAGAGAATCCGAAGCTTTCTTTGTAATTTTATCGTAAATTGCAGAAAGCTTGCCGTCGAAGAGAAGTTCTCCAGAGACCAAAGCGACTCTAAGAGAGTTCTTCACCTTACTATCCACGAGTGTGGATGTAGCTAGGGCTGCGTCACGTCTAACCAACTCCAGGTTTGCCACTGAAAGGGCGGAGTTACACGTGGAATAAGCTACTGCCCTTGAAAGAAGTCTTAAAGAGGATTGTATATCCTGAAATTCTTTCCCTTGAAGGCGCAGTGATAACGCCTTAGTAAGGTGATCTGCGTAAGATAAGGCATCTAAACTGGCTCTGTTAGACGAAATAGTTGCTTCCAACACCGCGGTTGGAATAGACGCCGACGACGGTAATGATAATTCTAAGTCTTCCGCCTCGTCGTCCATACGCAGAGGAACTCTCGGTATACCCTGTCCTGCCGTGTCGAATTTATTCCTTGCATTAATGAAAGGCAGGTTGAGAGTATTGGCGGACAAGAAACCTGCTTTTCCCGTTTTGGAAGCAAGTTTGAATATAGCGTCGTTCAATAATTCAAATGTTCTTGCAACATTATTGGACTGAGATGGAAACTCGGGAGCGATGTCCCTGAACCGCTCAAAGAAATCAGAGTCCAATGACGCTATAATTCTCTTGTCCGGAACCGCAGCAGTCTGGCCCGACGGAACAACTTGAGGGAGAAAGTGCCGGATGAAGTCCACGGCAGCTTTATGTTGTTCCGAAAGGGATAGCTCCAAGTCATCCGTATCCCTTTCACCATCCGGTCGGACCTCATGATGCTCCCGGTCGTCCGCCCTCGATGCTTCGGCGGAGCGTACCGACCCAGCGCCGTCGGATAATTCCCGATCCGACACCGTTTCTGTCGGTTGCTGGGATGCTGCGATAAGTTGTGCTATCTGCACAAGTACGTCCGACATCAAGGCCTGCGGAGGTGCAGTCTTTCGCTGCTTCGCCGAGGGCAGCTCCACATCTGATGACTCCCGCATACTCTTCCTATGCGAACGTCCGGAGTCCATCGGCCTCGTGTCCCTGGCAACCGGATGGTGTGACCTGGTCGCCGAAGAATCCCTGATCGGCGAAGCTGGTAAAATATCGGCGGTCACGTAGCCAAGGTGCGGTCGTGTGCGCTGACGAGAGGAAGAAGCCTGAGCAGTCTCCGTGGACTGCCTATACAACGGAGCGTCCCGAGCGACGGACGTGTGCTCCGCTTGCGACACATTTTGTACCACAACATCTGGTCCCAGATGTTGTTGTACGAGAGAGGGGCCTCTCTCGCTCGCGGCCCGGCTGGACCTGGACGAGCTAGGAACCGGACTCAAATGCTTCCTCCGATCTCGCCTACTATCCGCCGTCACTGGGTGTGCACGTTGAATGTTTATAGTGCTCGCATCACCCAACATTTCCTCCTGGACCGCATCGGACGAACCCGGCTGCCGAACCATTCGGTGAATGGACGCTACACCGGGCGAGCTAGCGGACGACATTTGTTTAATCTCCATGAGCACTTTTGCCGCTAGCTCTGTATTCATTTGTGACGACGGAAGCGCACTTGCGGAAGATAACATGGAAACATCACCCTGTTCTTGTTCCTCTGAAATAGAAACTGATAGAGTAGAGTGACCCTGCGGAGAAAGAGCCGGCATAGCCCTTTCTCCACTAACAACATATCGTGACACACGTTTCCAATGTTTGTCATCCCAATATTGACATACAGAACAGGGATTAGTGCGAGAACACTGACTACAATTAATGCAAAGATCATGAAAGTCAGAGGAAGATTTCTTCCTATAACAATTTGAACAATATCCTTTCATTGTGAAAAGTCAACAAGTCCTAGTTAATCGCACAAACCCCTGAAACAAAGATACATAATAACATGATCCATTAATAATGAAAAAACAATTGAAAATCAAAATAATTTTTGAAAAATAATTTTTCAGCGAAGCCCAAGTTTCTGAAAAGTAACGTTGAGCCCCAATGGATCCGATGGCTAAGTGTGGTCAAAAATTTTAAATTTATATTAAATAATTAATGCAACACTTACGGATAATAAAAATGTGTCTTATAGTGAGATAAACTACTCCAAAGGCAAACAGCCCCCCTCAAAAGAGACTGTTGCCAATGTAAACAAACAGTGTAAAAACACCAGAAAACATGGCTCCAGGCACTGACAAAACTGGCCCGAAATCAGTCATCAAAATTACACTCTATCTGATGCAAGACAGAGACTCCCAGGGGAGAATCTGCAGAACATCAGATGGAAGATGCAGAACACAACGTTTATACACCCATGGGTGAAAACGTAACTATGGGGAAAATAACAGAAAACATTCTGTAACCAAGCAACTCTCCCAAGAGAATTTAGAAATGATCTTTCTCAAAAATATGCCAAAAGCATGGGAGAATTGCAAGGGGGACTTAGAAGACCAGGGGAGAGGAAACACTGAATAAGCAGTGCAACTTTTTAGCAAGAATGACAACAAGAGGCCCATGCCTCGAAAATAGGCAACTTAACATAATTTCATAAAAAATTTCAAGTACAGCCCTGATTATTTTTTGTCACTCCTTTTTCCTCTCCTCCTTCTATATCCTCCTTAGAATCACCATTTCTCCAATAATTACGTGTCTGGCATCCTTTAAACTGAGATTTACAAGCACAAAGATCAGTGAGATGTTGACTGATGAAGGGCCAAACAGAGAATGATAATTGGCGCCAATTTCGGAACGTCCTTGACACTGCGCATGCGCAGTAAGGGCAAAGTATGAAGGTCCTATAGGACATGATTTCTTTTGGTTTTAGATGCAAATTTTGGGGATTGGGGGGCAAAATTTGTGTTTGGCCCTGGATTTTTTAGAGTTAGCACCAGCTAAGTCTGGGTCATTGGTACAGTATAAAAATATCAAAACCTGTACACAAAAGTTCAAAATATTTGAGAGCGGACGCCGATGCCGACGCCGACATGAGGGCTATGCCATAGGCTCACACAACTAACGTTGGTGAGCCAAAAACCAATTATTTACAATTTACTATGTTCAAGGTCACTGTGACCTTGACCTTTGACCAAGCAAAGTCCAAAATTAATAGGGTTCTTTCTGCCCTTTGACCTAGCGAGTCCAAAATAAATAAGGTTCTTCCTCTCACAAAGGCCAACATACATATGAAGTTTCTTGAATGTGGGTTCAACCATAGTCAAGTTATCATCCGGAAACCAATTGTTCATGATTTAGTATATTCAAGGTCACTGTGACCTTCACCATTGACCTGGTGAGTACAAAATAAATAAATAAGGTTCTTCCTCTCACTGATACCAACCTACCTATGAAGTTTCATGAACATGGGTTGAACCATTATCAAGTTATCATCCGGAAACGTTTATGCCCACCTGCCCAACCACTCACCATTTATCAAACTATAAGTCAACTAAAAATAGAAATTAGGCCTATAAAAAGAAATTTCTTGTTTCTCAGGCAATTTTTCCTCAATTTTATGATGAGGGAAGGAGGCTTTTTTTTTATTCTCAAAACAGTTCTGAAAATGATTGGAATCAGAAATTGAACTACTTCACACTATTTTGAAGCAAACCAATGTTTTCAGCAGTGAAAATTTCCCATAATGTAGTTGAAAATTTAACCAATTATATCTTGTTAGAGAGCTCTGTCAAACAAGGTATAGTTGGTTAAATATTTGTCCTACAAGTGCAAAATAGTGTCATAGAAGAGATTTCCAGGTGAAAAGAAAGTTGATGAGACAGATTTTCTATGGAGAGGAAGTGCCTGAGAAATAAGAATTTTTGTTTAATAGCCTAATCACAACTATAATTTTGTCACAATCAATGATCTCCTTTATTTAAATGGCAAATTTAACAAAAAGCAACTGAAACCAAAAGTATGACTGAAAGTGATCTAAAACCGAGGCTTTCATTTTTGAAATGCAACTCTTGTTAACCCTTTACCCAATGCAGACGATATCAAACTTTATTATTTTAAATATCATTTTCTAAAATTTTTCAAAAAATTTCAACAAAACCATATCATATGACCCCCCCCATTGGAACGAGCTCAGTGAGCTCATTCCAACGAGGGGTCACATGATATGGTTTTGTTGAAACATATTGAAAAATTTAATTTTTTCAACTGCTCAGGCGGATGCGGGCAATTCATTACATAAAGGGTTAAGATCACTTTCAGCATCTTTGGCTGTATCATATCATATTCGAGGATTTTCATCGATGCTCGGTGGTTCTCTCCAGGTACTCCGGCTTCCTCCACCCGTAAAACTGTTACGGTCATGATTAGCCATTGTTCATAAATATGTGACCTTAAATATCAATAAATAAATAAATAAATAAATAAATAGACAATAAACATATAGTGTGTTTTTATATCTGTGTTATACAACGAGTTGAAATATGGTTTATTTTTTCGAGGCTTCGCCGAGAAAAAATAAACCATATTTCAACGAGTTGTATAACACAGATATAAAAACACACTATATGTTGATTGTTTTTATCTGATAACAAACAGACACCCGTCTCGTGCGTCTACCCGACTTATATATGCTTCCCACGGGCCTCCAAAGAAAACCAGTCTACGAGACAAAAGAAATAGGACAAGACGCATAGAGATGTGTCCCTTACATTACAAAATCGATGACGGCGATTGTAAAGTGCGATTGCACTTCTTGCATCATGTAACTGCACTGGAACAAAATAAATTTCAACTATTTTATTAACAGTAACAAAACGGTGTTTCAGTAGAGTTATTCTTTTTTTGACATAGTTCCAGTTTTCTTCCGTATTTTATGCTGTAGTCCCAATATAACAAATAATTTTGCATTTGTTTACAATTTTTACGAAGTGTTTTTTTTTCAGGTAGAGCAGACGAACTTTTAATTAGCGCAGTTCTGCGAGTACTTTTGATCGAGGCCGTGACTATAAATAGTTCGCAGTCGCCGCATACTAATTACTATTAACATTCAAGTAATTTCTACAACGTTTTGAAGCAAAATTTTAGGTTGCCTTTATTGAAGCAAAATAAATAAGAAATGACACCATCAGAGGATTTTGACAAAGTGCAATAAGCGTATAATTAAAACCTGCCCTGTGATATAACGATGTTTCATGAATGAATGAATGAAAATGGAATTGAAAGAGGTCAGAGGTCATTCGCATAAATTATAATTATATACAACACCCGTTGTATATACTTCAAGTATATACAACGGTTGTTATACTCTATGGTTATCATATAAATATAGATGACTTTCAACACTTTTGGCTAATGTTCCCATTTTATTGTGAATTTCACCTCAAAAATAAATTCCTGTGTAAATAACTTACCTAAAAATTTCTCAATAGTCATAAAGCATAAATTCTTTCTAAAATGGTTTATCAACTTAAAAACAAACCATCATCCCAACTTGCACCACTGATGCAGCTTTTATCACTCAAGCATAAGAAAGATTGTAAAAGTAAAACAAGAGAGATGTTACATCCCAACGCTCACCTACATTCACGCTTGATAATGTCGTTCCAATGTAACATGCCTAATATTTAGTTAATATAAATCATTAACTAGGCATCAAATGATTAATGTGGTTTATGTGATGGCTTTGGAATGTCTATATTTCTGCATTTATTATATATCAATTCAACATAGAATCATTGGAGATAAAAGCATTTTTTTCTTTTAGAAATGTTTATGATTAAGAATATGAATCGTGAGGCCAGATATTAAATCATAAATAAGAATTAGGAAAGGCTTTCATAAATTTATTTTTTACAAAATAAAAATACATCAGATCAAAAAACAAGAGGCCCCAGGGGGCCTGAGGGCACTCACCTGACATGGTAGTCTAAATATCAAACTAGGGACTTGACTTGAATAAGCTGCATACACCCCTCCTAAGAAAAGCATATACCAACTAGAACTAGATGAAGCGATTGTGCCCACACAATACACAGGATTTTCCTTCTATTTTCAGTTCCTGCACTTTAACGTCCCAAAATTGATATAAACACATAAAAAACAGATTTTTTTCCCAAACAAAATACTTTCAGCCGAAATTTTTTTCTTCTTCTTAAAACGTATAAAAAACGCTAAAACTAATTTCTGGATTTTGGTCCAAAATTTTCTAAGTCCCACCCGGACCCCAAATTTTTGGTGTAAAAAAAAAATGTTTTTTTTGTCTTAAAATTGACAGAAACGCATAAAAAACAAAAAAACAAAAAAATTATGGATTTTGGTCCAAAATTTTCGAAGTCCCACCCGGACCCAAAATTTTCAGGGGAAAAAAATTCTTTTTTTTTTTTCGCATTTCAGTCCAAAAGTCCCACCCGGACCCCAAATTTTCAGGGGGAGAGAAAAAAAAAAAATTTTTTGTCTTAAAATTGACAGAAATGCATAAAAGACAAAAAAAAAATTTTTTTCGGATTTTGGTCCAAAATTTTTCAAGTCCCACCCGGACCCCAACTTTTCAGGGTAAAAAAAAAAATTTTTTTTTTTTGTCTTAAAATTGACCAAAACGCAGAAAAAACAAAAAAAATTTTTTTTCGGATTTTGGTCCAAAATTTTCTAAGTCCCACCCGGACCCCAAATTTTCAGGGGAAGAAATTTTTTTTTTTTTCCGGATTTTGGTCCAAAATTTTCTAAGTCCCACCCGCACCCCAAATTTTCAGGGGGAAAAAAAAAAAATTTTTTTTTTGGTCTTGAAATTGACCGAAAGGCAGAAAAAACAAAAACAAATTTTTTGGGATTTTGGTCCAAAATTTCGAAGTCCGCAACGGGACCCCAAATTTTCAGCCTAAATATGAACCCAGGGATTTGGCTTCAACAAACTTGAATCTCACCCCCCCTAAGGATGCTGCATACCAAATATCGAAACATTCTTATTGCTAGATCTGAAGAAGAAAATTTTTCAAAAATACTCCTCATACTGCACTAATTTAAACATTTGGGCTCCCATAGAGAGCCCAAATATCCACCCAGGCAATTGATTTCAATAAACATGTGAAACAATCTTCCAAAGATGTTATATGTGAAATTTTAAAGCTTTTCGAGCAGTGGTTTCGGAGAAAAGTAGTCTTATGTTTTTCCCATTACCCACAGTGTTAAAAAATGCTGACTCAGCACTTTTTCAAACTCCCCAAAAAGTACCCCATCATAAAACCGATGGCAATTTTTTTTTATCATTCCATTCTGTTGGTCCTAAGGAAGCTTCACAACAAATAAGAATTCTCAGTGCCGTGTAGTTTTGGAGATATGGGCGTTTTCATTTTTTTCTATTTTTAGCTCCTGTGGTTCCCACGGGGCTATGGGGAAACCGGGAAAAAATTTTCGGCATAAATTAGGTACTTATGACCCAATAAGCACTCATGTAAAATTTGGTTCAAATCAGCCTCGCGGTTTGGAAAATAGAAATTTGGGGCGGGGCCAAAATTTTTGCCCCTCCTTTAACATCGTCAAATATAGCCCCTCCAACTTCTCTTGAACAAACTTGAGTCTACACCTCAAAAGGAAGCTGCATACCAAATATCAAGTCTCTGCTATTGCTGGTTCTTGAGAAGATTTTTTAAGAATTGGAGCATTTTTGCCCCATCCCTCTGCTCAATGTGAGCCGAAACCTAATTTGACAAAAAATCAAAGTCCGCATACATAACCCCTTCTCACATAAAATTTCATTAATATGCGGCCAGTGGTTTGGGAGAAAAAGCCCAAACACCACCTTCACGCCGGACGCCGGACGACGGACGACAGACGACGGACGACGGATGAAAAGTGATCAGAATAGCTCACCCTGACTTTCAGTCAGGTGAGCTAAAAATAAAATAGGAGGTGCAAAATGGCATTATGTGATGAAGAATCACTGAAATTGTAATTGAAGTACATTCATTGGTTGAAGAGGAGTTGCGTAAAAACATTCGTTCAAGAAAGTGACTATAAGTCCCAACAAAAATACATCACATCAACAACTAAAATAAGCCTTAATGTTACTAGTAACAAGTATGAGAAAGTATTAAATAAAAAAAAAAAGTAAAAAAAAAAAATTTTTTTTAAAGAAAGTGAATATAAGTCCCAAAAATCCCCCTCAAATTCCTCAAATATGCATGTAATGAGGGCGCAACGTTACCGCGATGTAGTTCAGTAACCCAGGTGTACAATATCAATTGCCTGGAAAGACACATAGAAACAGAACTCACCTTAACACAAACTTTTAGAACTTAAAATTGAGTAAGTCAGAGAAAAACGTGAACATTGTGACTGAAAAAAAGAAAAGAAATCAGTTAAATTTCTGCATACAGTAGGGTTAATACCTACAGTAGTTATTGAAATGAAAAAATAAACAGTAATGAGAGGTGAAGACACCACAATCTGCACAAAAGCTGACTTTAACGCAAATTCTTACAACACCTAAACGCTAATTCTTACAAGTTTTGGCAGAAAATCAGCCTCAAATTCCTCAAATATGCATGTAATGAGGGTTAAATATTATTGCAATGGAGTTCAGTAACCCAAGAGTAGAATATTAATCGCCTGGAAAGACACATAGAAACACAACTCACCTAAACACAAAGTTTACAAAGTTTTACAACTTAAAATTTACTAAGTCCGAGAAAAACATGAAAATTTTGACTGAAAAAAAAGAAAATTTCCATTAAATTTCTGCATACAGTAGGGTTAATACCTACAGGTGTTATTGAAATATGAAAATCAACAGTAATGAGAAGTTAAAGCAGCACAATCTGCACAAAAGCTGACTTTAACGTAAATTCTTACAACACCTAAACGCAAATTCTTACAAGTTTTGGCAGAAAATTTTAGGTGAAATTTGGAAAAAAGTCGTAGTATCAGGGTTAAATACTGTTCTGATAGTCCCCTACAACCTACATTTGCAATATCAAAGGCCTGAGTCCACTGATCTTTGAGAAATTAACCTTAACATTAAATCTTACAATATTGGATATGCCAGACGCGGACGCTGACACCGATGCCGATGCCGACGCCCAAGGTCATGACAATAGCTCACCACTTCTAATAGAAGTAGGTGAGCTAAAAACAATGATAACTGCATTTTGTGCAAACAATCACGAAATGATGCTCAATGTGACCTAATTTTGATACGCACTATACAGCCATATTGGATTCTGTGGTGTAAATTTTGTTTACTCAAGATCAAAATCTGGCCAACAAAACAATATCATGTAACTCCTCATTCGAACAAGCTCAACAAACAAATATATTTTTGTTCAACTTCTCAAGCACCAACTGATCCAACATTCCAAATACATCATCCTGACATGCTTCTCCCAATGCACTGTTTGTGAAGCACGGTTTTTTTCATCAACAAACTCAAAGAATCTCAAAGAAAGATCCACTTGGCAATTCTTAACCTTTCAAAAGTGGTGGTATCTTCCATGTCAGTTCAATGGCAGCAATTGGAACAGCCCATATTCATTATTTGGGGGTAGACCAATTAATATATGGGGTTGCACATTTAAAATATTGATTGGTCTACCGCAGATATTAATTTAGCAGCCATCAAACTTAATGAAATTATGACGTGTCATGCACCTGCACTGGAAAAGCGTCTCACGATTTCAATGGGTTAAGCTACATAAATGTAATACAGGCAGTGCAGGCTACTGATTGTATGTCCGAAATATATGCTCAAACAAAACGATAGATGCCACTATTACAGTGGTTCTAGTTGGACTACATTCTGGAGATTCGCAGATGTTTTCTGTGGTGGCCACTCTGAATTGCTCTCTAACTTCTATCTCATGCATTTGAAATAATATCTGAAATGTGAGGAGTGCATTCCTTAGCCCTTTACCCAACATAACGGCCAAAACCGGCCAGAGCTATTCTAAAAAATCGGCAATTAATTTTCATTATATTTTCATTTTTGTGTCTCATTTTGTTTTGTGTTTCATTTCTCGTTGAGCTCATTCCAATGAGGGTTCATAACCTACGTTTATGAGACAAAAAAATGAAAAAAAATAGTTATTCAAGAATTTTGTTTGCAAGTGTTGTCTGCTTTTCATGTTAGGTAAAGGGTTAAGTGAAGGATGAGAAACAATCAAAGATGTAAATCATACCTTTGTATCCAATAATTTTTCCAGGCAATTCTTGATTGCAACATTTGCTGCAGAATATCTGTCCACAAATTCGGCAGTGGTGTCTGCGCCTTATAGTTGTGAATTTGTCTCCGCAATCATAACAAACTTTACAGCTGCTGTCTGGCATCCAGTATTGCTTAAAATCACTGTCTTTATAGGCACATGGTGTCTAAATTACAAATAAAAACATCCAGATGTCAAGATCACTAAATCAAATGTATTCAAATTGTATCAGAAAAAAACAAGAACAACATGAAGAGTGGCATAACGGTTACATAACATCATGGCTGTCATACTGAATTGGCTTGCTGGATCAAAATCTAAAGGAAGCATGATTTGATTAACCCTTTACCCAACGTAACGGCCAAAACCGGCCAGCGCTATTCTCAAAAATCGCCAATTAATTTTCAAAATATTTTCATTTTTTGTCTCAAAAACATAGGTTATGACCCCTCGTTGGAACGAGCTCGTCGAGCTCGTTCCAACGAGGGGTCATAACCTATGTTTTTGAGACAAAAAATGAAAAAAATTAATTATTCAAGAATTTTTTTTGCAAGTGTCGTCTGCTTTTCATGTTAGATAAAGGGTTAAATAAGAGGTTGTTTAGTTACTGGACGTAAACCCAAAGTTTCTGCAGACGACAGGTGAAAACATGATGTCCTCAAAAGGGTCAGGTATTTTGTGACTATGGAATGTTTTCTGTCATCATCAATTTTGTGGGGATGATGATATTATTATAATCATTGCCGTCCTATAGAGTGGGAACATAAGTTGGAAGTTTATTGTTCAGATAATAACTCAGGATGTGGGTCAGGATTCCCAACCTTGAGCAAAAAACAACTTTTCAAAGCAAACAGCAGTCTTATGAAATAAATGATAGGAAATTTACCTGTTGTCTAAAATGTTAAAAAATTTATAGTAATTTATATATTTTTTATACTTACCAATGACCCAGACATAGCTGGTGCTAACTCTTAAAATATAGGGCCAAACACAAATTTTGCCCCCCAATCCCCAAAATTTGCATCTAAAACTAAAGAAAACATGTCCTGAAAGGCCCTCCACACTTCGCCCCTACTGCGCATGCGCAGTGTCAAGGACGTTCCGAAATTGGCGCCATTTATCATTCTAATAACCAGTGCCTGGTAAGCGCTATGTACTCAGCGGGGAGGCAAGAGTTCCCAACTCCTGGGAGGGCCATCCCCGTCTGGGTCATTGGTAAGTATAAAAAATATATAAATTACTATAAATTTTTTAACATTTTTATACTGTACCAATGACCCAGACATAGCTGAATAGTAAAAAGGCTGGAGGGCCAAGGACATAGAGCAAAATGGAATACGCTCAATAAAATAAAATAGAGTCATCCCCTGTAGGGAAAAGAAGTAATAGGCCTTACATGTATCTTTCTTATTTATGATAAATTAGAAAGATACAACACCTTCCAAAATTGAGCTTCATACATCCATGTACTCTATTAATATCCAATATAATCCTTATACTAATAATTTTTAAAGTAAGCCAATAATAAAGTAAGTCTAGAGAATAGAGACTCTATACTCCTAAAAGTGTCTGAGAATTGCATAATCATGTCCGTTGACATATGCAATATTCAAAAGCTATACTTTAAAAACTAAGACTTGAATGAATTTTATAAACTTAAACTTCTCACTAAACAACCATCCCAATAACAGCTCAGAATTACTAACTCCGGAGGAGGTATCCCCTTGTTTTCATAGTAAAACAGGTGACCCAAGGGAACACCCTCCCCCCCCCCCCTTTTTCTTGCCCTGGGTCAAATAGCCCAGAGCGAAGAGGGCAGCCGAACGGAGACACTGCCGAAACAGACAGCCTATCTAGCTATAGTAGCAACTGTTAAGAGAATGACATTCTGAGCAGTAGATAATAGACCTAACAAAAGAGGCCTCAAGAAATTGACTCGATATTTCTAAGATAAAATTCATGAATGTGGATGGCTGAGCGCAATGAGCGGCCTTCAAAAATCTATAATAGCGACACTATTAAAGTAAGCCCAAGAAGTAGAAGAACTCTTACTTCATGAGCCGAAATCTTAAGCACAACTGCTAAGTCAATGATATACCATAAGCAGTACCGATAGTTAATAGAATCCATTAACAATAAAATGGAGCGTAACGTCCTTCTACTAGACATCAAAGACAGAAGAAGCTTACGCCCTTGTAATAAACAGATATCTGTTTATAAATACATAAACTGTACCCGGAAAGAGTAAAGGCCTATGCCCATACGAAGACGGAAGGACCTTAAAATAATAGGTTCCGGATAATAGGAGCCTAACTCTTATGCAACAATCCAACCTAAATAGTAACGGAAGTATTGATTCCGAAACTATGAAAGTGAAAATCATCCATCGATAGTGCATGAAACTCACTGACTCTACAGTAAAAGAGAAACCAACAGAATTACTGTCTAAAAGGTCAGAATTTGAAAACTACTGTTTCCAGAGGCTCAAATGATTACTTAGCTAAATAAGAACCGAAGTTAAAATCCGTATAGGAATTTAATCTAAAGATTCTAAGTCTATTTATCAAAAAGTTACTAACTGACTTAGATAAAGAGACAAAAGACTCAATTGTAAACTATCGTAGAGTGCATAGGTATGAGGTAACATAAACCTATAACCTAAATAATAACAGGCTGCAGTAGATCTTGTGAAACAAGTATACTAAAAAATAGCAATGAGTAGTATGGAGGGATCAACAATATGAACATAATGATCCCTACACCACGACGGAAGAGCCTCCACTTCAGTCGCATAGAATAGCGAAGAAGAGGATCTCCTATAGTAAGAAATCGCGTCCAAAGCTCGTCCCGTACAGTGCTTACAATGCAATACGGACCACACAACGGAATACATGAAGGTTGCGACCTTGCTGGTTGTGATAAAGATGACACGATTTACCCAGTGAAAAAAGATCCTCACATAGAGGAAGATTTCACGTTAAGACCCACAGTAGACAAGAGAGTAAATTACTCATGATCTCTGTGAAGATAGGGATGCTATCAACAGAAATGTATTGTGGTTGTTTATCCTAGCAATACCTGCTAAAACAACAGCGCCGGAGGATACGCGTATCCTATCATTCCGTCCTATAGATCAATAGAGCGTTAACACTATTAGCTCAGAGATCTGGACAAGCCAACACATACGTCTGCAATTGATTAGCAAGCTGTGTCATAAATAAATCATCATTGGGCGCTCCCATAGATAGCAAATCTGATTGAATACTTGTTTGTTGAGAGTCCATTCTGACAGCAACAAGCGACCCGTAAGAGAACGGGAGTCCGATAAAACAATCAGACGACCCGGAATATGACGGACCAAAACTGAACTTGGTGTACTATAACCAACAGACGGATTCTTTCCATTAAATTGAATAACGGAAACGAGAGAGTGCCTCCCTGGTTCCGGAGATACGCCACTACTGTCGAATTAAAGGACAGGAATTTGGGCATGCGTTTCTGAATAATGTTCATGCAATGACATAAAGCAAGCCTAAAAAACAGTATTCCGCGGAAGTTAAACTGATAGCTAAAAGACTGCGGAACCCAAAGACCCTGGCACTTCGAATCCGTAGGGATCAGTATATATCCCAATCTGCTTGACTGGCAACCGTCATAACAGCCACACTCGGGTCTGGCAACTGCGGCGGCACTCTCTGAGTCAACCACCGAATGTTTGCCCCAGTCTGAATCTCTTGTAACACTAGATAGACAAGAGAATGTATAAATCGAGCAATTCATGGATTGCCGGAAAGTTGCCGTCGAAGAGAAGCTCCTCCGAGAACGAAGCGACTCTGAGAGAGTTCTTAACCTTACTATCCACGCGTGTGGATGTAGCTAGGGCTGCGTCACGTCTAACCAACTCCAATCAGCCACTGAAGGGCGGAGTTATACGTGAACAAACTACTGCCCTCAAAAGAAATTACATTGAGAATAATATCCCGTAAATCTTTTCTTGAAGACGTAATGATAACGCCTCAGTAAGGCGGATTACGTATAATAAAGCGTCTAAGTTAAGTCTACTATACATAATGTCGTTCCCAACATTGAAATTGGAAAAGACATAAACGGCGAAAAAGAATATATGCAGTCTTTAATCACACCGTCTAGACGCATATGAACTCTCGGTATGCCCTGCTCTGCCAAAATAAACTATTTGTAAAAATGATAAAATGGCAGAAATGAGCAACGCGGACAAGAAACTAAACTATCATGCTTAGTAGCAGGCTTGTATATATATATATATATATAGCGTCGAAAAATAAAACACATGTTGTAATGACAATATTGGACTGCGTCGGTAAGTCAGGGACAATGTCCCTGTACCGATCGAAAAATCCGAGTCCAATGACGCTATAAGTCTCTTATCCAAGATCGCAGCAATGAAGTCTGAAAAATAATCACTGGAAGAAATGCCAGAAGATATGAAA
Organism: Pictodentalium vernedei; assembly: GCA_031216915.1. Lineage (NCBI taxonomy): Eukaryota > Metazoa > Mollusca > Scaphopoda > Dentaliida > Dentaliidae > Pictodentalium > Pictodentalium vernedei. The sequence continues at coordinate 562,041,596 of CM062294.1, read as the reverse complement.
GGCATCTTCCGATACTACTAAAGGGAAAACTCGAAATCTTTCGAATCCCTTTCGCCATCCTGTCGGACCCTATAAAGCGTTCGGTCGTCCGTAGCTGATGCAACCGCGGACCGCACCGACCCAGCGCCGTCGGATAATTCCTGATTCGACCGAGAAACTGTCAATTGCTGGGATGCTGCGAAACAACTGTGCTAACTCGGATAGCACGTCCGTCACTGAGGCCTGAGGAGAAGCGGTCTTATGATGCATTGCCGCTGGAAGCTCCATGATCGTTACCCCGTGCATACTTCCAATATGCGAGCGAACGGAGTGTATAGGCCTCGTGTCCCTTGGCTACCGGATGGCGCGACCTATTCGCCGTGGAATCACTGAATGCCGAAACTGATCGGATACTCGAGGTCACGTAGCCAATGTGCGGTCGTGTGCCCTGCTGTGAGGATGAGGAAGCATTAAAGACAGTCTCTCGGACTGTCAATATAACGGAGCGTCCCGAGCAACGGACATATGCTCCGAATGTAAAATATCTGAACCACAACATGCGGTCCCCTATGTTGTTGGCTTCCTCCGATCTGTCCTCAATCTGCCGTCACTGGGTGAGTACTAAAGTAATTAAAGTGCTCGCATCACCCAAATCTCCTTCCTAGACCGCAACGGACGAACCCGGCAGCCGAACCATTCGATGAATGTACGCTACACCGGGTGAGCTAGCAAATGTCACTCCGTAAGCGATAGACATATTCCATGAGCACTTATTGCCGCTAACTCTTCATTAACTATGACGACAGAGGCACACTTTTGAAAGACATCTCCATAACTCTTCGAACAAGAAACCAGAAATGCTTGGATAGCAAGCATAAAATAATAATATATATAGCGTCGTTCAATAATTCGAAAGTTTGTGTGACATTATTGGACTATGTCGGAACTGAGGGACGATGTCCCTGAACCGAACCAAAAATTTCTAAGTCCACCGACGCTATCAGTTTCTTATCCGGCATCGCAGCATATGTTGTTCCGAAAGGGAAAGCTTGAAATCCTCCGAATCCCTTTCGGTATCCCGTCGGACCGGATGAAACTTTCGGACGTCCGTACCCGCTTCCGCGGAGCGTCCCGACCCAGCATCGTCGGATAAAATATATGCGACAGATTCAGTTGATGCTGGGATGCTGCGATAAACTGTGCTATTAAGGAAAGCACGTCCGTTCCCGAGGCCTGTGCAGTAGCGGACTTACGATGCATTGCCGCCGGAAGCTCCGTGTACGTTGACTCCTGCACACTTCCTATGCGAACGTCCGGAGTCTGCAGGCCTCGAGTCCCCGGCTACCGACCCAGCGCTGTCGGATAATTCTCGATCCGACACCGTTTCTGTCGGCTGCTGGGATGCTGCGATAAGCTGTGCTATGTGCACAAGAATGTCCGGCGTCGAGACCTGCGGAGGCACAGTCTATCGCTGCTTCGCCGAGGGCAGCTCCGCATCAGATGGCTCCCGCATACTTTTCCTATGCGAACGTCCGGAGTCCATCAGTCTCGAATCCCTGGCTGCCGGATGGTGTGACCTGGTCGCCGAAGAATCCTTGATCGGCGAAGCTGGTAATATATCGGCGGTCACGCAGCCAAGGTGCGGTCGTGTGCGCTGACGAGAAGAGGAAGCCTTAGCAGTCTCAGCGGACTGCCTATACAACGGAGCGTCCCGAGCGACGGACGTATGCTCCGCTAGCGACACATTTTGTACCACAACATCTGGGGCCAGATGTTGTTGAACGAGAGAGGGGCCTCTCTCGCTTGCCGTCCGGATGGACCGGAACGAGCTATGAACCGGACTAAAAGGCTTCCTCCGTTCTCCCTCCGATCCGCCGTCACTGGGTGTGCATTAAGTTAATTTTATAGTGCTCGCATCACCCCAAAATTCCTTCTAGACCGCAACGGACGAACCCGGCTGCCGAACCATTCGGTGAATGGACGCTACACCGGGCGAGCTAGCGGACGTCAAAGGCCGTCGAACCTACTAGGGTCCTCTTAGGCAATTGGCGTATAACATGAGCACTTTTCCGCTAGCCCTTCATTAATTGTGACGACGGAGGCACACTGTTGGAAGACATCACAGATACATCACCCTAATCTTGATCGTCTGAAATAGAAATTGATAAAGTAGAGTGACCCTGCGGGGAAAGGACCGGAGTGTCCAAATCCCCAACAACATACCGTGACATACGCTTCCCATATTGTCATCGAAATCATACGATACAGAACAGGAGTTAATGCGAGTACACTGACCACATATAGAATGATAATAAAGTCAGAGGAAGACTTCCTCTTAAAACAATTGATCAATATCCTTTCAATGTGAAAAGAAAACAAGTCCTGGTACTCGCACTAACCCCTGGCAATCAAAATACATAATAATAATATGATCCATTAATATAGAAAAAATAATTGAAATCAAAATATTTTGAAAAAATATTTTTTCAGAACAGCCCAAGTTTCTGAAAAGTAACGTTGAGCCCCAATGGATCCCAAGCCTAAGTGTGGACAAAAATTTTAAAAATATTTTAAACAATTTATTCAACACTTACGAACAATAATAATGTATCTAGTTATGATTAAAATAACATAAAGATATTATTTTTTAGAAATCCCCCCCTCACACAGAGGGCTGTTGTAAATGTAAACAATGAGTGTAAAAACACTAAAATAAGACTCCAGGCACCCAGGCCCGAAATCAGTTACCAAAAATACACTATCTGATGCAAAACAGAGACTTCCAGGGAAGAAACTGCAGAACATCAGATGGTAGATGCAGAACACAACGCCTAACCACCCGTAGGTGAAGACGTAAACATGGGGAAAGAACAGAATTCATTCTGTTATTCAGCTAAAACTCCCAAGAAATTTTAGTAATAATAATTACAGAAACTATGCCAAAAGCATGGGAGAATAGCAAGGGGGAACTTAAAGGACAGGGAGAGAGGAAAACACTTGTAAAAACAGTGTAACTAAATAATCAGAATGACAACAAAATGGCTGCTGCCTTGAAAATAGGTAACTTAACATAATTTCATTAAAAAATTTTAAGTTACAGCCCTGATAATATTCTGTCACACATTCTTTTCCTCTCCTCCTTCTCTATCCTCCTTAGAATCACCATTTCACTAATATTTATGTGTCTGGCATCATTTAAACTGAGATTTAAAAGCACAAAGATCAGTCAGATGTTAACTGATGAAGGGCCAAACTTAGAATGATAAATGGCGCCAATTTCGGAACGTCCTTGACACTGCGCATGCGCAGTAGGGGCGAAGTGTGGAGGGCCTTTCAGGACATGTTTTCTTTAGTTTTAGATGCAAATTTTGGGGATTGGGGGGCAAAATTTGTGTTTGGCCCTATATTTTAAGAGTTAGCACCAGCTATGTCTGGGTCATTGGTACAGTATAAAAATATCATTATATGCAGTGCTGTGATCACAAAAGTGGACAGAGAATTTCAATCGGATTGCAACTGTGTTGCGATATGTGGTCAAAATTATCTTTCCATTTTTTCCCACTCAGAATCTCAAATGCAAGAACAGGAAATCAGAACAGAAATGCTATTTTCATTTGTTTTTCATGATTCAGTCTTATTAACAATAATTATACTATTTAACCGTTTACCTAACATAACGGCAAAAGCCAGCCAGCGCTATTCTCAAAAATCGCCAATTAATTTTCATTATTTTTTTCATTTTCTGTCGCTGATGCACAGGTTATGATCCCTCAAGCTCATTCCAATGAGGGGTCATAACCTATGTTTTTCAGACGAAAAATGAAAATAATAGTTATTCAAGAATTTTTTTTGTAAGTGTCAGCTGCTTTTCATGTTAGGTAAAGGGTTAAAAAAACAAACTAGGGGCTCAAGAGAGCCTAAAATGCTCACCTGGACCAAGTTGTCCTAAACTGTAAGGGTTATGGGTATGGAGAAATGTAATCTTAATGAACCATATGACAGATTCGCCAGCAATTGTTTTGTCCAATTGTTTCAAATGCTCAGAAGAAAGCTTCATACCAAATACACAATCTCTAGTCCATGCAGTTTGGGAAATATTGGGCATTTCATTTTTTTTCTATTTTTAATGCCAGGTGTTCCCACTGGGAACCGCGAAAAATTTTGGGATATGAATGAAGTACTTAGGGTCAACTAATGCCACATATAAAATTTTGGTTCAAATTGCTCCATTGGTTCTTCAAATAGAAATTTCCAGGGGAGCTCAAAAGTGAGCCCATCCCCTGGAGAGCCCACATATAGACCTATCAACTTTCTTTGAACAACTTTTAATCTTGAACACCAGAGAAAGTTTCATACCAAATATCAAAGTATTCCCACTTGTGGGTCATGAGAAGATTTTTAAAGAATTTCATTGTATTTGGGCATAAGACCACGCCCAAAAAGGGCTGAGACCCCCATCTGAACAAAACTAAAACAGAATACCCCAAGATGATGTGGCCCATATAATTTTCAATTTGGGCTCATTGGTTTGTGAGGAGAAGATTGTTTTGTAAAAGCTAACGTACGATGGATGACGGATGACAGACGACGGACACCAAGTGATGTCAAGAGCTCACACTGACTTTCAGTCAGGTGAGCTAAAAACAATGAAGTCCCCATTACACCCACAGCAAAGCGTCTTCATTTGCATGCATGGATACATGACACAATTGTTGATTGCATAATTCTCTTGTGAAGTTATTGTTTATAATCAAACCCGGAAATCCCAGTAAATCACACTTTGGAAAATAATAAAAAGGGTTATCTGAATAGAAACTTTGCCATAGAAAAATATTCAATTAACAGGATTTCAGTCACAGATAATATCTAATATGCATCAATTCAAGGTGAATATGTGTAGGAAATGATCGATATCCACTCAAAAACACTATTATTATACATTATTAGAACAAATCGATCATTTCTAGTGATCATCTGACTCGTATTCACTTTGGAAGCCGCCATTTTGATTGATACTGTAAAAGTGAACATTTCTGTATATTCACAGTGGGGGATACGATTTCTGTCTTTCCATAATTTCTTTGATAATCTATCATTTAACATATAATAAATTTTCGTATCTAAAAATTGAGAACTACTTTTACTTTATATTGTTTGAGAGATCTCATTGATCATTGATATAATAGATTGAATTAATCAGATGAAGCCAAAAATGTCTATAAATGGATGAAATTCAGTGGATCTTCAACAGATTAGTTGATTTTTTATTCAATTAACAGGTTGAGGACTACATTTTTTTGGTGGTTTAAAATTGTTCATCAAATTTTGTTTTATTACAAATTATTGAAGAGTGCCCTACAGGCACTCTTCAATAATTTGTGGTAAAACAATTTTATATAAACAAAATATTATTGGAGTTTGACTGAATATGAAAAATGAGCAAGGACAATGTTGGCTTTTGCTCCTTATTGTATCCTTATTTTTTGAAAGCCCTGATAGTGGCTGCTAGCACTCAACCAGTCAAAAGGAGTTTCCACTGACCAATAATTCTACTTATTTTTGGCTTCGTCTTAGTAAAGTAACATTCTCACTGAGCAGTGGTGTCTAGTGAAGGCTTGGCTGCCTACAGAGACAGCCAAGCCTTCAATACAACCCACTGCCAAAGTCTTTTAACAATCAACAACAAGACTGCCAAAGGTATAACAGCATTCTCAAATTCTCAACTAGAGATGGCCTGCCGCCTGCCAAAGTCTTTTAACAATCAACAACAAGACTGCCAAAGGTATAACAGCACTCTCAAATTCTCAACTAGAGATGGTCTGCCCCCCGATATAGTGGTGAAACGACTTCTGAATTTTGGAGTCGACTAGTCGCCGGCCAAAAATCGAGTCGAAGTTGACAAATCTGCTGTATAATTATAATACTATAACTTTTCTATAGGCCTATTATAAAGATACCCGCTGATACTCTGTGATCTTCTGCATGAAACACTTAACATCATCAATAAAGGTTTACCTTGACGTAGTTTCACTCAGCGAATCTAACGAAAACAAATTTTGAAATCTGCCATCAAACTTATGAGTAATGTTTCAAATGGCATGGCGTCATGACTTTGGCCATAATTTCTTGCTGTGCTTGACAACGAAAATAACCGTAGACTACGCTCTATGGATGGTGAGCATTTCATACCCTGGTCATTTTGGTACCTCAATTTCGTCTAGGAGATTAAAATGTTTCCATACGTCCGAAGTGCGTTGTCTCTGATGTGAACTTTTTGAAGCCATTTTTGAAAATAATTTTTTGTATGACTATTGCCTTTTATGTATTCGATAAGGGGAGGGGTGGGCAGTACGTGCTTGTGAAACTGAAATTTAGTTATGTCAGGAGGATGTTAGAAGTGTAGCACGGACAGAAATTCTGATTTAAAAAGTTTCCATTTCTTTGATTTCCTTACCGGGCTTTGAACCAGATATTTAGCTGTGATATTGATAGATCAAAGACATCCCCGACACATTGATCATGAGTGCAGCACAAGGCCTTCAGTGAACTGTGCATGCAGAATAGTCTCGTAGAATAGCTGGCACTCTTGTTTTGAAGACAAATATAAAATGCAGTGTAGTTACATTGTTTCAATATTTTAGGTTATCTGTCTTAACACACTTCCTGCCTAAAAAATGTTCCGATTAGTCAACTACATATTTTATCGTCAACTTTTGAAAAAAATCGCATCGACATCGATTAGTCGATTACTTGTTCAACACTAGCCCAGTATACCCCTACCGTGGCATACCGCCTAGTGTGGATGACTAAGAAGGAGCATTCAATTTTTCTAAGTAAAAAAAAAATCCAATATGGCCACCAGTAGGCCATCTTGAATCCGATCTGGAAAAAATTTATGTCATGCACTGCTCCTCATCATGTCAATCAATTTATATGGAGTTTCAAGAAAATGCAGCAAAAACTGTAGAAGTAGTTCACTCCACAAGTATTTTGCAAAATCCAAGAATCAGATCTGGAAAAACATTATGTCACGCACTTCCCCTCATCATGTTGATCATTTTTGTGAAGTTTCATGAAAATGCGACTAAAACAGTGGAAGTAGTTCGCTCCACAAGTTTAAATGTGCAACGGACTGATGATGACGACAGACCGACTGACGGACAAATGACTCCTATATACCCTCCCGAAACTTCGTTGTGTGAGGGTATAAATATTTAAGAACAGAAAAAAGATAAATTTAAAGTAGTTTGTATATTTTTTATACTTACCAATGGCCCAGACTTAGCTGGTGCAACCTCATTAATTTCCAGGGCCAAACACAAATTTTGAACCCCCAATCCCCAAAATTTGAACTACAAAACCGAAAATTCAAAGTCCTATCTGGTCCTCCATACTTTTGTTTACTGTGCATGCGTGGTAACTTGGAAGGTACCAAATTGGCGCCAACATCATTCTTCCTAGTTATGCCTGCTAAATGTTATAAATCAGCATGGCAGTATGAGTGCCCACTCATGGGAGGGTCATCCCCATCTGGGCCAGTGGTAAGTATAAAAAATACACAAATTACTTTAAATTTATCATATTTTTATACTAGAACCAATGGCCCAGACTTAGCTGAATTGTAAAAAGGCTGGATGGCCCAGGACTTAGATGAAATACAATATTTCTATTACTCCACATTAAAGAATAACTCCTAAAAATAGGAGAATAGGAGAAGATATAGGAAATACATATGTCTTTCTCTTAATAAAAAAAGAAAACGACATAACACCAATCATATCTAGGCATAATACATAATAATTTCTCCATTTAATACCAGCATAACCCATTATGCTAAATTGGTGAAGGAAACCAATTATAAAGCCAGTCCAGAGAATGATATGCTTTATACTCATTTAAAAGTGTCCGAGGACTGTATAGTAATGCTCATTTGACCTGTGACATATACAATGCTTCACACTTAGCCACACTTTAAAAGCAATACATAAATGAAACATAATTGTTTTCTTCACACCGAGCTACACATTAAAACCACCCAGCACCGACGCTGGTCTACTGTCTCTGGAGGAGGTATTCGCTTGCTTTTCGCTATAAAGCCAGATGATATAAAGGGAAAAAACATCCCTCCCCCTTCCCCTTGTTCTGAAGGAAGAATCCTCAGAACAAAGAGGGCAGTGGAACGGCGTCAGTGCTCAAGCAGACTGCCTAAGACATCTTTGAGATGTAATATTGATAGACAACATTCTATGCGACAGAAAGAGGACCCAAGGATCTAAGGTCACCTGAGATAGACTCTAAATTTCTAAGGTAGAACTTTGTAAATGAAAAAGGTTGCATCCAGTAAGCTGACTTCATTAAATCAGTAATAGCAATACTATTTGAATAAGCCCAAGAAGAAGACAGTGCATTAACCTCATGCGCTGAAATCTTATTGACAGAACGCTGATCTGAAGATAGATTCTCGTAGGCGAATTCGTATAGCCAATTGAATCCATCTAGCGACTGAATGAACAGAAATATCCCTTGTGTTAGGCAAAAGAGAAAGGAAAAACCTTTTTGTTCCTTTTCTAATGAAGCTAGATCGATGTTTATAAATCTGCATCGCTCTCACTGGACACAACAGCGGTCTACAGTTGTCCGAGGACGGTAAGGCCTTAAATCCCATTTCCATAGTAAGAGTAATAGTATTACTCACACTACGGTATAACGGGAATCTTCAACAGATAATGCACAGAGTTCACTAACTCTTCTGGCAGAAACGAAGGCTAAGAGAAATGCAGTTTTGTACGTTAGAAATTTAAATTCTACATCATCTAACGGCTCAAAAGGAACTTCTTGAAGCTTCAAGAGAACCCAAGTCAATACCATTTAGGAATTAATCTGAGGGTTCTAGGTCTATTGATAGAAAAATTTCTAACTAGTTTGGATAAAGAAGGCTCTAAACCAATATCCAAGTTATCATGATGACTAAGTGTCTGATAACATAGTCCTATAGTCCTTAATCGTGACGGGTAGCAGTTTTGTACGTCCAAGTAGACCAGAAAATTGGCAATTTGAGGAATAGAAGGATTTTAAAAATCCACCGACTGATCTGTACACCAACGAAAGAAAATTCTCCACTTCGCTATGTAATTTAGTGAAGAGGAGGTCCTGCTACAGTTAGAAGTTGCATCGACTGCTCGTCCTGAAAACTGCTTTACATGCAAGAATGACCGCACAATGAAAATATGTGAAGGCTGAGACCTTCTGGGTTGTGATGCAGTGTGTGGGACTTCCCCTGATACAGAAGGTCCTTGAGAGGAGGAGCTTCTGAGGAATGTCCCGTAAAAGAAACCTGACCAGGTTGATCCAAGGTTTCTGAGCTGACAGAGGTGCTACCAGCAAGATTTTGCAGTGAGACTGTTTGATTTTTAATAGAATCTGCTGAATCAGCAGAGTTTGAGGATATGCATATCCTATTATTCCATTCCATGAGATCGATCGAGCGCGTGTTGCATACGTTCGGTAATGCAGACAAGGCAACATGAATGTCGGAAGCTGATTGTTTAGCTGATTCATGGCAAAGAGATCTATCATGGGACAATCCCACTGGTTGCAAATTTGTTGGAATATTCGTTTGTTGAGAGTCCACTCCGATGGCAACAGATGACCTTTCCTTGAGAGCGAGTCTGCTACAACGTTCAGACCATCTGGAATATGACAAACTGAGAGATGAACATCATGACTCAGAGCAAATAGGAGAATTTTCTCCGTCAATTCGAAAAGAGGAATTGAATGAGTGCCGCCTTGGTTCCTGAGATAAGCCACTACAGTGGAATTGTCCAACAGAATCTGCAATGTTCGCTATGTGAGCAATCCAGTGTTTGATTGCAAGCGAAATAGACATCATCTCTTTGATGTTTATGAGCTTTTCTAGGAACCAAGGGTACCAAAGAGACCCTGACACTTCAGGTCTGCAGGAATCAGGGATGCGCCACAACCAGTCAGACTTGCATCCGTCATAATAGTAAAGACTGGATCTGGTACTTGAGGCGGAACTCGAGTCAACCACTTGAGATCCCCCCCAAACCTGAACCTTTTGGTTTACCAGATCTGTTAAAACAATCTGGCTTTCGAGCAAATGCATCTTGACACTCCAGTTCTGAGTAAAGAAATTCTGGAGAGGACGTGTGCGTAAGCGACCTAGTGGAATCAAGTCTGTCGCTGCCCCACACAGTCCCATCAGTCGCATAAACTCCCTTGATGATACTGTGAGAAAGTTCAGACAAAAGCAAGCATAGCAAAGTTATGACTAATTTTGCTTGGGTTATCGGAAGGCAAACCAGATTGCTGTGAGTCTCGAAGCTCATCTCCAAGTGAATGAAGGACTTGGATGGAGCTAAATCCGACTTCATTTCGTTTACAATAAAACCGAGACGTCGGAATAATTGAAGCAGACTCTGCACATCGTTCTGAAGTGCATCTTTGTTGCCGTATCTCTGAAGAATTTGTCCAGATAAGCCGACGTTACCACCACCGAATGAGCTCGGAAGATTGACATTACCGAGTTCATTATCTGAGTGTACACCCAAGGTGCGAAGTTCAGGCCGAAACACATAGCTCTAAACTGATAAACCTTCCCTTGAATGGCAAAGTGTGCAGATACTTTCTGGAAGCCGGATGGACCATGACGTGGAAGTATGGGTCCTTTAGGTCTATGCTTGTCACAAAGTCGCTCACTCGAATGTTCGCTTTTACCAGCCGAATGGCTTCCATATTGAACTTTAGAGCGATAATCAATTTGTTTACCCAGGTCAAGTCCATCTGGTTTCGGCATAAGAAACAGATGACTCTAAAATCCCGATGAGTTTGGATTTTCTACGACCTCTATTGCTTCCTTTACTAGGAGAGATTGAACTTCTGTAAGAAGAGACTCTCTTTTGAAGGATTCGCTGGAAGATCTGTCCAACATTGAGTTCTTGTAAGTGGGAGTTTTGAACGGAATGATAGCCGAAGTCCCATTCTGACTACATTTCTGACCCACTGATCTTCCATTATGTCCATCCAGTTTGATAACCTTCTGTCAACTGGAGAGCAATAGAGGTTTAGACCATCACCTGTATGACTTGCGAAGCTTTCGGGAAAAGAAACTACATCCTCCCCAAGAAGCACCTCGCGCCAGCAGCTCAGGGGAGTCTGGCTTAAAGTCTTTGTAAGATTACGCCCATTTCCAGAGTCGCTATCCTGATGGTTCCCAGATTAGCCATACAAGGGTTTCTTTGAACCCAGCAAGGCGCCCTTTTTTGCTGACTGAACTAGAGCGCCCTCGCCTACCACATCCAGCAGACGACTGCTGCTGGGAAACTGAAGCCCAGCAAAAGAGTGCTGGTAGCTTTTTTGATAGCTTCTTCATACACTCAGGATAACTTGTCATCAAACAAGGTATGCCTGGAAATCGAAGAGACTCTTAGAGAGCTTTTCACCTGATTGTCTATCAATGAAGACGATGATAAGGCTCCATCTTGTCTTATCAATTCCATATTAACCACTGTAAGGGCGGAATGATGTGTGACATACATAACTGCTCTGGAAAGAACTCAGAGTGATGAATTAATATAATAGCATGGTCCAGGAAACGGTATGTGGAGAGATGTAGATAAGAAACAGCTTTTCCTTCTTGAATTTGCTCGGCTGAATATTGTGTCATCAACCTTCATAGCTTCCATGTGTTGTTCCAAAAAGGACGGAGAACCTTCCTCCGTTTCCCTTTCACCATCCGCTTGGTCTAGCTGTGAATTTCGGTCAGTTCCATCTGATTGAACGGATGACCGGGCCAATCCGGCACCATCCGACAACTCACTCCCGAAGTCTGTTGACAGATACACCTGCACTTGCTGTGAAGCTGCAATAAGCTGTGCAATCTGCGACAGAAAGTTCGTCACTGAGGACTGCGGAGCAGCGGTCTTATGTTTCTTCGCCGCATTATGTTCGCGGGATGGAGATCTGTCACCAGATCTTTTCGCTGAATGCTCCGCATAATTAAGCCTCGAACCACTAGCTATCGGAGGGCCCAACTTCGGAGGCGAAGACTGGGAGCGTCTTCGTGGAATGGCTTGAACATCCAAAGTCAGATAGCTAGTGACATGGCTAATGTGCTTAGTAAGAGACGTGGACGAAGCCGTAACAACCACCTGCCCCGGCTGCAGTGTGGATGGAGTGCCCCCGATCGGCCCAGCGAGGATGTTAGCCCCGACTCAGTGAAGTTTCTCGCAATGGCAGCAGTCGGCCACCACTGTTGACGGGACGGAAAAGGCTCTCCGATCCCCCCGACCCCTCCCCACCCCCCACCCCTCCCCCCCCACCCCCCACAATCTGAACCCAGATCTCGCCGAGCGTCCCGATGAGAAACTTGCAACACTGTTGAGAAACTTCCCCTTTGCCATCGTCGCTAGGTGAGTTTTGGATTTTGAGGTGCTCGCTCGACCCAATTCTACACTCTCCTCGACCCACTAACGGGGTAACCGCTTCACCGGTCGAGCTAGCTGCTTGTGAAGGAATAAGAGGTCTTATTCCTTGCTTGATATTCATGAGCACCTTTGCAGCTCATGAATATCAAGAGTGTGATGACGGCAGCACAATTTGGATAGGTGTCGCTATACCATCACCATGTTCTTGTTCCTCTGAAAAAGAAACTGAAAAACTAGAATTAGCCTGCAGTGACAGTTCCAGCATCAGAACTTCACCACGCAGCACATAACGCAACACCTGCATCCAACATTTGGCATCCCAAACTACACATCTAGCACATGTATCTGAAGGAGTGCAGCGACTACAAGCAAGACAACAAGCATGTAAATCCGAGGCAGACTTCTTCGCATTACTCTTTGAGCAAAAAGATTCCATAATAATATTTAAGCCAAAGACAAAGTCCACTGCACTCCTAAACAACAAAAATAATTTATACATAATAAGCATACAAAAATCTGGCAATCAAAATCATTTCGAAAGAAATCAAAATTTCAAAAAAATTTTTGAAAACGCCTAAGTTTCCAAAGGGAACCTCATGAGCCCAAGGGTGTCCCGATGGAGCCTAAGTGTGGACAAACACTAAATAAATAAAGCTAGACTACTGGAATAAGTTAAGACATGTGTCCTACTGTAAAAGTAATTACTGTGCTCTACTATAATACTTGAATATGATAAATTAAAGCGCTGTTAAAATGTCAACAGGAAAAAACGGAAACTAAACAACAGGCATACAATAAGCCCAAAGTCAGTAACCGATCAATCACCACCTGATGCAAAGCCAGATCTTTGTAGGAAGAAAAAACAATGCATCTGGTAGAAGACACAAGACTACAGACGTCCTAACACCCACAGGATGAGGACATAACCCTGGGGATAACCGGAATAAATATCCATAGATCATGTAAACTTCCAAGAAATTTAACAAGAGGCCCCAAGGAGCCTCAATCGCTCACCGGCCAAAGTGGTTCAAAGAAGTATTTGGGGTCACATTCAGTTAGACATGGTTCATCAACACTACAAAGGAATGAATTCATGACAGACAAATTTTATGGACCTAGGGACATATGGCTTGAACAAACTTGAATATTACCCCCGCTCCCCGCCCCCGCTCCCCCCCACCCCCCCCCCCCCCCCAATGGTTGCTGCATATCGAATATCAAAAGAATTCATCTGCTGGATCTGAAGAACATTTTTAAAAAAAGTTAAAAAATTTATAGTAATTTATATATTTTTTATACTTACCAATGACCCAGACTTAGCTGGTGCTAATCTCCTTAATTCAGGGCCAAACACAAATTTTGCCCCTCAATCCCCAAAATTTGCATCAAAAACCGAAAAATACATGTCCTATATGGCCCTCCATACATCGACTCCTCTGCGCATGCGCAGTGTCGAGGAAGTCCCGAAATTGGCGCCAATTATCATTCTTACAACCAGTGCCTGGTAGGCGTTATGTACTCAGCGGGGAGGTATGAGTTCCCAACTCCTGGGAGGGCCATCCCCGTCTGGGTCATTGGTAAGTATAAAAAATATATAAATTACTATAAATTTTTTAACATTTTTATACTGTACCAATGACCCAGACTTAGCTGAATAGTAAATAGGCTGGAGGGCCTAGGACATGAAGGAAAATCCAATAAGCTCAATTATGTATAAAAGAATGTTAAAAAATTTATAGTAATTTATATATTTTTTATACTTACCAATGACCCAGACATAGCTGGTGCTAACTCTTAAAATATAGGGCCAAACACAAATTTTGCCCCCCAATCCCCAAAATTTGCATCTAAAACTAAAGAAAACATGTCCTGAAAGGCCCTCCACACTTCGCCCCTACTGCGCATGCGCAGTGTCAAGGACGTTCCGAAATTGGCGCCATTTATCATTCTAATAACCAGTGCCTGGTAAGCGCTATGTACTCAGCGGGGAGGCAAGAGTTCCCAACTCCTGGGAGGGCCATCCCCGTCTGGGTCATTGGTAAGTATAAAAAATATATAAATTACTATAAATTTTTTAACATTTTTATACTGTACCAATGACCCAGACATAGCTGAATAGTAAAAAGGCTGGAGGGCCAAGGACATAGAGCAAAATGGAATACGCTCAATAAAATAAAATAGAGTCATCCCCTGTAGGGAAAAGAAGTAATAGGCCTTACATGTATCTTTCTTATTTATGATAAATTAGAAAGATACAACACCTTCCAAAAATTGAGCTTCATACATCCATGTACTCTATTAATATCCAATAATCCTTATACTAATAATTTTTAAAGTAAGCCAATAATAAAGTAAGTCTAGAGAATAGAGACTCTTATACTCCTAAAAGTGTCTGAGAATTGCATAATCATGTCCGTTGACATATGCAATATTCAAAAGCTATACTTTAAAAACTAAGACTTGAATGAATTTTATAAACTTAAACTTCTCACTAAACAACCATCCCAATAACAGCTCAGAATTACTAACTCCGGAGGAGGTATCCCCTTGTTTTCATAGTAAAAACAGGTGACCCAAGGGAACACCCTCCCCCCCCCCCCCCCCCCCTTTTTCTTGCCCTGGGTCAAATAGCCCAGAGCGAAGAGGGCAGCCGAACGGAGACACTGCCGAAACAGACAGCCTACCTAGCTATAGTAGCAACTGTTAAGTGAATGACATTCTGAGCAGTAGATAATAGACCTAACAATAGAGGTCTCCAGAAATGGACTCGATATTTCTGAGATAAAATTCATGAATGTGGATGGCTGAGCGCAATGAGCAGCCTTCAAAAATCTATAATAGCAACACTATTAATGTAAGCCCACGAAGTAGAAGAACTCTTACTTCATGAGCCGAAATCTTAAGCACAACTGCTAAGTCAATGATATACCATAAGCAGTACGCTAGTTAATAGAATCCATTAACAATAAAATGGAGCGTAACGTCCTTCTACTAGACATCAAAGACAGAAGAAGCTTACGCCCTTGTAATAAACAGATATCTGTTTATAAATACATAAACTGTACCCGGAAAGAGTAAAGGCCTATGCCCATACGAAGACGGAAGGACCTTAAAATAATAGGTTCCGGATAATAGGAGCCTAACTCTTATGCAACAATCCAACCTAAATAGTAACGGAAGTATTGATTTCGAAACTATGAAAGTGAAAATCATCCATCGATAGTGCATGAAACTCACTGACTCTACAGTAAAAGAGAAACCAACAGAATTACTGTCTAAAAGGTCAGAATTTGAAAACTACTGTTTCCAGAGGCTCAAATGATTACTTAGCTAAATAAGAACCGAAGTTAAAATCCGTATAGGAATTTAATCTAAAGATTCTAAGTCTATTTATCAAAAAGTTACTAACTGACTTAGATAAAGAGACAAAAGACTCAATTGTAAACTATCGTAGAGTGCATAGGTATGAGGTAACATAAACCTATAACCTAAATAATAACAGGCTGCAGTAGATCTTGTGAAACAAGTATACTAAAAAATAGCAATGAGTAGTATGGAGGGATCAACAATATGAACATAATGATCCCTACACCACGACGGAAGAGCATCCACTTTAGTCGCATAGAATAGCGAAGAAGAGGATCTCCTATAGAAAGAAATCGCGTCCAAAGCTCGTCCAGTACAGTGCTTACAATGCAATACGGACCACACAACGGAATACATGAAGGTTGCGACCTTGCTGGTTGTGATAAAGATGACACGATTTACCCAGTGAAAAAAGATCCTCACATAGAGGAAGATTTCACGTTAAGATCCACAGTAGACAAGAGAGTAAATTACTCATGATCTCTGTGAAGATAGAGATGCTATCAACAGAAATGTATTGTGGTTGTTTATCTTAGCAATACCTGCTAAAACAACAGCGCCGGAGGATACGCGTATCCTATCATTCCGTCCTATAGATCAATAGAGCGTTAACAGTATTAGCTCAGAGATCTGGACAAGCCAACACATACGTCTGCAATTGATTAGCAAGCTGTGTCATAAATAAAACATCATTGGGCGCTCCCATAGATAGCAAATCTGATTGAATACTTGTTTGATGAGAGTCCATTCTGACAGCAACAAGCGACCCGTAAGAGAACGGGAGTCCGATAAAACAATCAGACGACCCAGAATATGACGGACCAAAACTGAACTTGGTGTACTATAACCAACAGACGGATTCTTTCCATTAAATTGAATAACGGAAACGAAAGAGTGCCTCCCTGGTTCCGGAGATACGCCACTACTGTCGAATTAAAGGACAGGAATTTGGGCATGCGTTTCTGAATAATGTTCATGCAATGACATAAAGCAAGCCTAAAAAACATTATTCCGCGGAAGTTAAACTGATAGCTAAAAGACTGCGGAACCCAAAGACCCTGGCACTTCGAATCCGTAGGGATCAGTATATATCCCAATCTGTTTGACTGGCAACCGTCATAACAGCCACACTCGGGTCCGGCAACTGCGGCGGCACTCACTGAGTCAACCACCGAATGTTTGCCCCAGTCTGAATCTCTTGTAACACTAGATAGACAAGAGAATGTATAAATCGAGCAATTCATGGATTGCCGGAAAGTTGCCGTCGAAGAGAAGCTCCTCCGAGAACGAAGCGACTCTGAGAGAGTTCTTAACCTTACTATCCACGCGTGGATATAGCTAGGGCTGCGTCACGTCTAACCAACTCCAATCAGCCACTGAAGGGCGGAGTTATACGTGAACAAACTACTGCCCTCAAAAGAAATTACATTGAGAATAATATCCCGTAAATCTTTTCTTGAAGACGTAATGATAACGCCTCAGTAAGGCGGATTACGTATAATAAAGCGTCTAAGTTAAGTCTACTATACATAATGTCGTTCCCAACATTGAAATTGGAAAAGACATAAACGGCGAAAAAGAATATATGCAGTCTTTAATCACACCGTCTAGACGCATATGAACTCTCGGTATGCCCTGCTCTGCCAAAATAAACTATTTGTAAAAATGATAAAATGGCAGAAATGAGCCACGCGGACAAGAAACTAAACTATCATGCTTAGTAGCAGGCTTGTATATATATATAAATATATAGCGTCGAAAAATAAAACATATGTTGTAATGACAATATTGGACTGCGTCGGTAAGTCAGGGACAATGTCCCTGTACCGATCGAAAAATCCGAGTCCAATGACGCTATAAGTCTCTTATCCAAGATCGCAGCAATGAAGTCCGAAAAATAATCACTGGAAGAATGCCAGAAGATATGAAAGGCATCTTCCGATACTACTAAAGGGAAAACTCGAAATCTTTCGAATCCCATTCGCCATCCTGTCGGACCCTATAAAGCGTTCGGTCGTCCGTAGCTGATGCAACCGCGGACCGCACCGACCCAGCGCCGTCGGATAATTCCTGATTCGACCGAGAAACTGTCAATTGCTGGGATGCTGCGAAACAACTGTGCTAACTCGGATAGCACGTCCGTCACTGAGGCCTGAGGAGAAGCGGTCTTACGATGCATTGCCGCAGGAAGCTCCGAGATCGTTACCCCGTGCATACTTCCAATATGCGAGCGAACGGAGTGTATAGGCCTCGTGTCCCTTGGCTACCGGATGGCGCGACCTATTCGCCGTGGAATCACTGAATGCCGAAACTGATCGGATACTCGAGGTCACGTAGCCAATGTGCGGTTGTGTGCCCTGCTGTGAGGATGAGGAAGCATTAAAGACAGTCTCTCGGACTGTCAATATAACGGAGCGTCCCGAGCAACGGACATATGCTCCGAATGTAAAATATCTGAACCACAACATGCGGTCCCCTATGTTGTTGGCTTCCTCCGATCTGTCCTCAATCTGCCGTCACTGGGTGAGTACTAAAGTAATTAAAGTGCTCGCATCACCCAAATCTCCTTCCTAGACCGCAACGGACGAACCCGGCAGCCGAACCATTCGATGAATGTACGCTACACCGGGTGAGCTAGCGAATGTCACTCCGTAAGCGATAGACATATTCCATGAGCACTTATTGCCGCTAACTCTTCATTAACTATGACGACAGAGGTCCACTTTTGAAAGACATCTCCATAACTCTTCGAACAAGAAACCAGAAATGCTTGGATAGCAAGCATAAAATAATAATATATATATAGCGTCGTTCAATAATTCGAAAGTTTGTGTGACATTATTGGACTATGTCGGAACTGAGGGACGATGTCCCTGAACCGAACCAAAAATTTCTAAGTCCACCGACGCTATCAGTTTCTTATCCGGCATCGCAGCATATGTTGTTCCGAAAGGGAAAGCTTGAAATCCTCTGAATCCCTTTCGGTATCCCGTCGGACCGGATGAAACTTTCGGACGTCCGTACCCGCTTCCGCGGAGCGTCCCGACCCAGCATCGTCGGATAAAATATATGCGACAGATTCAGTTGATGCTGGGATGCTGCGATAAACTGTGCTATTAAGGAAAGCACGTCCGTTCCCGAGGCCTGTGCAGTAGCGGACTTACGATGCATTGCCGCTGGAAGCTCCGTGTACGTTGACTCCCGCACACTTCCTATGCGAACGTCCGGAGTCTGCAGGCCTCGAGTCCCCGGCTACCGACCCAGCGCTGTCGGATAATTCTCGATCCGACACCGGTTCTGTCGGCTGCTGGGATGCTGCGATAAGCTGTGCTATGTGCACAAGAATGTCCGGCGTCGAGACCTGCGGAGGCGCAGTCTATCGCTGCTTCGCCGAGGGCAGCTCCGCATCAGATGGCTCCCACATACTTTTCCTATGCGAACGTCCGGAGTCCATCGGTCTCGAATCCCTGGCTGCCGGATGGTGTGACCTGGTCGCCGAAGAATCCTTGATCGGCGAAGCTGGTAATATATCGGCGGTCACGCAGCCAAGGTGCGGTCGTGTGCGCTGACGAGAAGAGGAAGCCTTAGCAGTCTCAGCGGACTGCCTATACAACGGAGCGTCCCGAGCGACGGACGTATGCTCCGCTAGCGACACATTTGTACCACAACATCTGGGGCCAGATGTTGTTGAACGAGAGAGGGGCCTCTCTCGCTTGCCGTCTGGATGGACCGGAACGAGCTATGAACCGGACTAAAAGGCTTCCTCCGTTCTCCCTCCGATCCGCCGTCACTGGGTGTGCATTAAGTTAATTTTATAGTGCTCGCATCACCCCAAAATTCCTTCTAGACCGCAACGGACGAACCCGGCTGCCGAACCATTCGGTGAATGGACGCTACACCGGGCGAGCTAGCGGACGTCAAAGGCCGTCGAACCTACTAGGGTCCTCTTAGGCAATTGGCGTATTACATGAGCACTTTTCCGCTAGCCCTTCATTAATTGTGACGACGGAGGCACACTGTTGGAAGACATCACAGATACATCACCCTAATCTTGATCGTCTGAAATAGAAATTGATAAAGTAGAGTGACCCTGCGGGGAAAGGACCGGAGTGTCCAAATCCCCAACAACATACCGTGACATACGCTTCCCATATTGTCATCGAAATCATACGATACAGAACAGGAGTTAATGCGAGTACACTGACCACATATAGAATGATAATAAGGTCAGAGGAAGACTTCCTCTTAAAACAAATGATCAATATCCTTTCAATGAGAAAAGAAAACAAGTCCTGGTACTCGCACTAACCCCTGGCAATCAAAATACATAATAATAATATGATCCATTAATATAGAAAAAATAATTGAAATCAAAATATTTTGAAAAAATATTTTTTCAGAACAGCCCAAGTTTCTGAAAAGTAACGTTGAGCCCCAATGGATCCCAAGCCTAAGTGTGGACAAAAATTTTAAAAATATTTTAAACAATTTATTCAACACTTACGAACAATAATAATGTATCTAGTTATGATTAAAATAACATAAAGATATTATTATTTAGAAAACCCCCCCTCACACAGAGGGCTGTTGAAAATGTAAACAATGAGTGTAAAAACACTAAAATAAGACTCCAGGCACCCAGGCCCGAAATCAGTTACCAAAAATACACTATCTGATGCAAAACAGAGACTTCCAGGGAAGAAACTGCAGAACATCAGATGGTAGATGCAGAACACAACGCCTAACCACCCGTAGGTGAAGACGTAAACATGGGGAAAGAACAGAATTCATTCTGTTATTCAGCTAAAACTCCCAAGAAATTTTAGTAATAATAATTACAGAAACTATGCCAAAAGCATGGGAGAATAGCAAGGGGGAACTTAAAGGACAGGGAGAGAGGAAAACACTTGAAAAAACAGTGTAACTAAACAATCAGAATGACAACAAAATGGCTGCTGCCTTGAAAATAGGTAACTTAACATAATTTCATTAAAAAATTTTAAGTTACAGCCCTGATAATATTCTGTCACACATTCTTTTCCTCTCCTCCTTTTCTATCCTCCTTAGAATCACCATTTCACTAATATTTATGTGTCTGGCATCATTTAAACTGAGATTTAAAAGCACAAAGATCAGTCAGATGTTAACTGATGAAGGGCCAAACTTAGAATGATAAATGGCGCCAATTTCGGAACGTCCTTGACACTGCGCATGCGCAGTAGGGGCGAAGTGTGGAGGGCCTTTCAGGACATGTTTTCTTTAGTTTTAGATGCAAATTTTGGGGATTGGGGGGCAAAATTTGTGTTTGGCCCTATATTTTAAGAGTTAGCACCAGCTATGTCTGGGTCATTGGTACAGTATAAAAATATCCTCTCCAGGAGAAAAGAAGAGATAGGCTTTACATGTATCTTTCCTATTTATAATAAAGAAGAAAGACACAACACCGATCAGTAATTGAGCATAATAATCAATGATCTCTATTAACATCCAGTATAACCCTTTATACTAATATTTTTAAAGGTAAGCCAATAAATAAAGGAAGTCCAGAGAAATGAGACTCTTTATATTCATTAAAAGTGTCCGAGGATTGTATATTAACGCTCGTTTGACACATGACATATACAAATGCTTCACACCGAGCTACACTTTAAAAATATTACATGGATGATTAAACATTATCTTACACTTTAAAACCATCCCGGTACCGACTCAGAATTACTGACTCTGGGGGAGGTATTCCCTTGCTTTTCACTATAAAGCAGGTGACCTAAGGGATCACCCGCCCCCTCCCCTTCCCCTTGCCCTGGGTCAAATACCCCAGAGCGAAGAGGGCAGCAGGACAGAGTCACTGCCAGAACAGAAAGCCTACATAACTATAGTTGCAACTGTTTAGTGGACGATATTCTGAGCAACTGATAACGGACCTAAACATTGGAGGTCTCCAGAAATGGACTCAATATTTCTGAGATAAAAATTAGTGAATGTGGAAGGTTGAGACCAATATGCAGCCTTCATTAGATCAGTAATAGCAATACAATTAGCATAGGCCCAAGAAGTAGAAAGAGCTCTTACTTCATGAGCTGAGATCTTGAGTGCCGACGGCTGAGAGGAAGATAATTTTTCATAAGCAGTTCGAATAGTTAATTGAATCCATCTAGCAATAGAATAAACCATAATATCCTTTCTATTAGGCATCAAAGACAGAAAGACACGCTTACGTCCCTTTCTGATGAACTCAGATCTACGTCTGTAAATACGTATTGCTCTAACAGGACACAGTAGAGGCCTACGCCCATCAGATGATGGAAGGGCCTTAATAATAATAGGTTCAGGATACTTATTAGGAGCCTGATTCTTAGCCAAAAATCCAACATTAGTGGTAAAGGTAATAGTATTACCGACACTACGGTAGTGAGAATCCTCCACAGATAGTGCATGAAGCTCACTAACTCTTCTAGCAGAAGAGAAAGCTAAGAGAAAAGCTGTCTTATATGTTAAGAATTTGAAGTCAACTGTGTCACGAGGCTCAAAAGGCGCTTCTTTTAGCTTAAGAAGAACCCAGACCAAATTCCACTTCGGAATTAATCTAAGGGTTCTAGGTCTATTTATCGAAAAATTTCTAACTAACTTAGATAAAGAGACATTAGTTCCAATCCTCAAGCTATCATGATGTGCATAGGTATCAGATAGCATAGACCTATAACTAGCGACAACACAAGTTTTTGCATTTTTTCCAGAAAACTAACCAATGTACGTATTTTAGGAAAGCTCTAGCACTGTTAAAACTACAACCAATATTTTGGGGGGGAACTGGAAAAAAGAAAAAAAAAATTCCATGTTTTTGGGTAGGGACGGCAGCTTTTTTTGTCTGTCAAAATCACTAAGTCCACACATGGATGTCATGCAGTTACTCTTTGCTCAAAATTTCATACTTTGAGATGTGTCAAGTGTGGTAACAGTTAATATTGCAATATATATTACCTGTATTAGAGAAGTATCTTCAGATCACCTGCCTGATATTCCTTCATCAGCTGGTATGTGTATATAGCGATGTCCCCTGAGTATTTTATATTGTACCATTATTATTATTATTTTAGTTGGTAATTAGCACTTTTGGACAGTTATGGACTGTTTTGGTCGGTAATCAGTATGACCCCCTTGTATTAGTTTTTTTGTGTGGCGAGTTGATCCATGGCGACTTGGCCCGTGGCGACCTGACCCAGTGGCGAGTTGACCGAGTGACGAGTTGACTCGGTGGAAAGTCAACCCGTTCCCCTTGCAAACATGCATGATTAGTTTTTGTCACAACCTCTACCAGGGGCGTAGCTATGGGCGGACTGGGGACAAGCCCCCAAAAGTTTGTTGCCCCCCCCCCAAAAAAAAAATGGTTGACGTGAACAATGAGGGAGAATTTTGGCTGATCGGCGTGCCTGTAAATGCTCTCAGGTGCTAACAAAATGCTTGGAAATCGCTCCTATAGCGCTGAAATATGAAATATTTTCCGGGTGGGGGGTGGGTGCAGACCCCCCTCTACGGGAGGGTACACCCCCTCCCGTACCCAACCCCTCCTCAGGCCTTCAGGAGATGCCTTCGGCATCTCAACCCAGGAATCCCCATGTAAAGCTCATTTCATCCTAGCAGAATGTCTCAAACAACCAGTTGGGCCGTTCCGTCATCTCTGCGTACATCTTAACATAATGCTAAAATAGTATCATTCTTTCTTTCTTCATATAATTGCTGCCTTCAACAGGTTGATGATTATGCAATGAATTCAGGGGGTTGTGGGATGAATCTCTTCAGCTCCCCTCTAGGCTACCACAGATAGATCTTTAGCATGCACAGGGTGTGTCTCTCCCTGCACAGAGGTCAGCCATTTTACGTCCCCACCCGATAGGACGGTACACTGTGGCAGCATCAACCCCGAAATTGATGCTGACAGAGGGTGTTTGGTCAATACGGAACCTCTCCCCGACCGTGGATTAAATACACGAACATGGGTTACACACTTAAATTTGCAGGACTTATCGTCAGGTTGCGCAAATTTTTAACTCTGGTAGGCTTGTGGTAAACTGCTACCTTTCAGCTAGAAATGTGGGGCCGAATCTTCCAGGGCAGCATCGTTTTGGGGCAGATTCTACCTGGGGTCGAATCGCCATGTATCCCACTGTGGCAGGGTAGTTGCTTTTGATGAGCCATAACACCAGGAAATTGAAAACCAAAATGGAAATAAATATATGCACCATGTAGGGAATGGAATTATCTATCACATCGCTCGTGTGTTATTGGGAGTTATTGAATATTTGTTGACGTTTTCCATGCACGAAAATAGGCTATGTTTCGTTGATCAATACAAATATAAAAATCACAAACCTTGAAATATGACCCAATAAAAAATAAACAATGATGTTTAAAATATATTGTTAGTTATTTGTTTTCGAGGTATTCATCGTCTAAGTGTTTGCGTAATCACAATGGAAATTGATGGGGTCATTTGTTTATCTCAAAATGGTGGCCCCCATGACGCGATTCCAACAAAAAATTATTCATTTATCGGCGACAGAATATCAACTTATACTCACTTAAATTTGTATTAAGCACTTTCTGTGAGTTTATATACATGTTATTCCTCAAACTTTTGTTTAGGTTTTCCGTATTTTGTTGAATTTTGGTCTATTTTCTGCTCATAAACTTACACGTTTTGCACTATGACAGATATCGTAACCGGAAGTGGCCAACCGTTGTTGTCGCTACTATAACCCTTAATGGTGATAGGCTGCAGATTAATCTCATCAAACAAGTATACTAGAAAGTTTGCTATGTCTGGAATGGAGGGATCATAAATATCTACTGAATGATCCTCACACCACTGACAAAAGACCCTCCACTTAGCAGCATAGTTTAGCGAAGAGGAGGTCCTCCTGCAGTTAGAAATCGCGTCCACTGCTCGTCCTGTAAAATGTTTTCCGTGCAAGAAGGACCGCACAATGGAAATACGTGAAGGTTTAGACCTTGCGGATTGTGATGGAGGATGCGCGATTTCCCTTGCGAAAGAAGATCTTCCCGTTGAGGAAGCTTCCTCGGCATGTCCCACAACAGACACCTGAGTAGATTTATCCACGGTCTCTGTGGAGACAGAGATGCTACCAACAGAATCTTGCATTGCGATTGTTTTATCTTGAGCAATATCTGCTGAATCAACGGCACTGGAGGATACGCATATCCTATCATTCCGTCCCAAGAGATCGAGAGAGCGTCTACTGCAAACGCTCGAGGATCCGGACAAGGTGACACATACGTCTGCAACTGGTTGTTGAGATGTGTCGCAAATAAATCTATCATTGGCCGTTCCCATTGGTAGCAAATCTGATTGAATACTTGCTTGTTGAGAGTCCATTCTGACGGCAACAGGCGACCCCTCCGTGAAAGGGAGTCTGCTAAGACGTTCAGACGACCCGGAATATGACGGATGGAGAGAAGAATCTGATGTTCTAATACAAACAGAAGAATTCTTTCCGTTAGATTGAGCAACGGAATGGAATGAGTGCCACCTTGGTTCCGAATATACGCAACTACTGTCGTATTGTCGGACATAATTTGCACGTGTGCATTCTGAATAACGTCTGTCCAATGACGTAGAGCAAGCCAAATCGACATCATCTCTTTGATGTTGATGTGCTTGCTTAGAAACTGCGGATCCCAAAGACCCTGGCACTTCAAATCCGATGGGCTCAGTGTCGCGCCCCAGCCTGTTTGACTGGCATCCGTCATAATCGTAAAACTCGGATCTGGCAACTGCAGTGGAACTCCCTGAGTTAACCACTGTATGTCTGCCCAAGTCTGAATCTCTTGTTTCACTTGGCTTGACAAGAGTATGTCCGTTTCGAGCGAATGAATCTTCACTCTCCAATTCTGAGTCAGATAGATCTGGAGAGGACGGGTGCGTAGCCGCCCCATCGGAATGAGATCCGAGGCAGCTCCGCACAGACCTATTAGTCTCATGAATTCCCTCGCTGACACTTTGTCTGAGTGAAGACAATAGCGAGCATAACAACTGACTAATTTCGCTCTGGTTAACGGCAGACGAACGAGATTGTTGTGCGTCTCGAAGCTCATTCCCAGGTGGATAAATGACTTGGACGGCACCAGATCCGACTTCTCTTCGTTTACTATGAAACCGAGACGTCGGAGCAATAGAAGCAGATTGTGCATGTCGTTCTGAAGCGTTAACTCGTTGCCGTATCTCTGAAGAATATCGTCCAGGTAAGCCGACGTTACCGCCGACGAATGAGCTCGGAAATGAGTCATTACCGAGTTCATTACTCGAGTGAATGCCCAGGGCGCTAGATTCAGACCAAAGCACATCGCTCGGAACTGATAAACAACACCTAGGACAGCGAAGCGAAGATACTTTCTGAACGCCGGATGTACCATGACGTGAAAGTATGCATCCTTGAGGTCTATGCTCGCAGCATAGTCGTTCACTCGAATGCTCGCTCTGACCGATCGAATGGTCTCCATATAAAACTTTGGAGCCACGATCAGCTTGTTTATCCAGCTTAAGTCGATCACTGGACGGAACGAGCCGTCTGGCTTCGGAACCAGAAAAAGATGGCTGTAGAAACCTGGAGATTCCTGGTTTTCTACGACCTCTATCGCGTTCTTCGTTAAAAGAGACTGGACTTCTGATAGAAGTGCGGTTCTTTTCTGACAATTTGACGGAAGCTGAGTCCATCTTGGACTTCGAGTTAATGGAGGCTTGCCTTTGAAGGACAGTTTTAGTCCTTCCGAAATAACCCCTAGCACCCAAGGGTCCTCCGTAATTGATTCCCAATTGCTTGAGAAACTCGACAGTCTTCCGCCCACCGGAACGCGACAGAGGTCTAGACCATCACTTCCTGGATCCGCGAGGCTTGCGGTAGGAGAAACCACGTCCTCCGCGACCCGCACCTCGCCCCGTCGGCCTAGGGGCGTCTGACCGGTTACTTCGGCCAGCATAACGGCCCCTAGTCGAGTCGCTACTCTGCCGGTCTCTAGAGTAAGACCTAGAGGACGCATAGGAACCTCTATAGGAACTTCCCCTGGACGAACTCGTCCTGGAAGTGCCTGGCCTACTCCTGTCTGCTGGTTCCGATTTCTTGGAAGCAGACTTAAAAAGCAGAGAGTCCGAAGCTTTCTTTGTTAATTTATCATATATATCAGAAAGCTTGCCACTGAAGAGAAACTCTCCAGAGACCGGAGCGACTCTAAGAGAGTTTTTCACCTTACTGTCCATGCGTGTGGAAGTAGCCAAGGCCGCGTCACGTCGAGCTAACTCCAGATTTGCCACTGAAAGGGCGGAGTTATAAGTGGAAAACGCTATGGCCCTGGACAGAACTCTTAAAGACGTTTGTACGTCTTGAAATTCAGGTCCTTCAAAGCGTAATGACAACGCTCTAGTAAGGTGATCTGCGTAGGAAAGAGCGTCTAAACTAGCTCTGTTAGACGATATCGTCGTTTCCATCGTAGACGACGGAAGTGACATAGACGACGGCATGGATATATCAAGGTCTTCAGCCTGGTCGTCTAAACGCAGAGGAACTCTCTAGATGCCCTGACCTGCCGTATCAAACTTGTTCCTTTGATTAATAAACGGCAGCTGTAGAGCAGAAGCCGGTAGGAAGGCTGACCTGCCCATCTTGTTGGCAAGTTTATCAATAGCGTCATACAATAACTCAAAAATCCGAGAGACATTCTTGGATTGTGATGGAAATTCCGGGACAATGTCCCTAAACCGATTAAAAAACTCGGTGTCCAGTGGCGCTATTACCCTCCTATCCGGCTGCGCAGCATTTTGGTCTGGTGGAACAACTTCTGGAAGATAACGCCGGATGAATTCTACGGCTATTTTATGTTGTTCCGAAAGGGAAATATCCAATTCATCAGAATCCCTTTTGCCATCCTGCCGGACCTCATGTAAATCATGTAAATCTCGGTCGTCCGCACCGGATCCAGCGGCGGAACCTACCGACCCAGCATCTTCTGACATTTCATGTTCCGACAGAGGCTCTGACGGTTGCTGGGATGCTGCGATTAACTTTGCTATCTGTGATAGCACATCCGTTACAGAGGCCTGGGGAGCGGCGGTCTTACTGGTTTTAGCCGCCGGAAGCTCCCTGGACGTTGCATCTTGCATACATCTTTTATGTGAACGTCCGGACGAAGAAGGCCTCGAGTCCCTGGCTACCGGATGGCGTGACCTGGTCGCCGAGGAATCCCTGGTCGGCGAAGCTGACTGTAATTCACTGGTCACGTAGCCAAGGTGCGGTCGAGTGTGCTGCTGAGAGGATATGGAAGCCTTATAGGTAGCCTCGGCGGACTGCCTATATACCGGAGCCCTCCGAGCGGTGGACGTATGCTCCACCTGCGTAACATTACGGACTACAACATCTGGTCCCAGATGCTGTTGTATGAGAGAGGGACCTCTCTCGCTTGCAGCCCGTGTCGAACTGGACAAGCTAAACACCGGACTGTCAGGCTTCCTCCGATCCATCCTCCTTTCCGTCGTCACTGGGTGTGCACGTGGATGTTTTATAGTGCTCGCAACACCCGACTCTCTGTGCTGGACCGCAATGGATGAACCCGAGTGCTGCCCCATTCGGTGAATGGACGCAACCCCGGTCGAGCTAGCGGACGTCAACCCCTTCGAGCTCCTTTCAGGGAATTGACGAATCTCCATGAGCACATTTGCCGCTAGCTCTTCGCTTGTATGTGACGACGGAGGCACACTTCTGGATGACATCACGGAAACATCACCCTGTTCTTGTTCCTCTGAAAAAGAGAGTGAAACACTAGAGTGACTCTGAGGAGAAAGAACCGGAATGGACCTTTCTCCAGGAACAACATACCGTGACACACGTTTCCAACGTTTTTCATCCCATTTGAAACACACAGAACAAAGATCAGTGCGAGTACAGAGAGAACAATTAATACAGAGATCATGAGAATCATAGGAAGACTTCCTCCTATTACAATTTGAACAATAATCATTCATAGTGAAATGTAAACAATCAAAGTACTCGCACTAATCCTTGAAAATAAAGATACATAATACAACAATCCATTATATTCATTAATAAATAATGATTTGAAAGAAAAAATTTAAAAAAAAAAAAAAAAATTTTTCAGAAGAGCCCAAGTTCCCAAAGGGAACCCTGAGCCCAATGGATCCCAAAAAAGCCTAAGTGTGGACAAAAATTTAAATTCATTTTGAAAAAATTAATGAGACACTTACGGACAATAATAATGTATCTTACTATGAATAAGAGATGCAGAGGACAAAAAATCACTATCAGCAGTAACTGTTGTCAACCTAAGCAAAAGTGTCAACAAACCGGAAACATGACTCCAGGCACTAAAACAAACATGGCCCGAAATCAGTCACCAATTAAAACACTATCTGATGCAAAACAAAGGCTTCCAGAGAAGAAACTGTAGAACATCAGATGGTAGATGCAGACCAAAACGCCTAAACACCCCTAGGGTGAGGACGTAAACATGGGGAAAAAAACAGAAATAAATCTGTTACCAAGCCAAAACTCCCAAGAAATTTTTAGTAATAAACATTACAAAAATTAAGCCAAAACATGGGAGAAAAGCTAGGGGGGAATAAGGAAGGTAGAGAGGAAACACTGATCAAACAATGGTACTTCATAGCAAGAATGATAACATCAGGGCCATGCCTTGAAAAAAGGCAACTAGAAATAATTTCATAAAATAATTATAAGTTACAGCCCTGAACATTTTCTTGCACTAAATGTTTTCCTCTCCTCCTAATGTATCCTCTTTATTTCCACCATTTCACTCATGAATATGTGTCTGGCATCATGAAAATTGAGATTTGGAAGCACAAATAACAGAGAAGTGTGACTGTTTTGAGGGCCAAACTAAGAATGATAATTGGCGCCAATTTCGGGACTTCCTCGACACTGCGCATGCGCAGAGGAGTCGATGTATGGAGGGCCATATAGGACATGTATTTTTCGGTTTTTGATGCAAATTTTGGGGAATGGGGGGGCAAAATTTGTGTTTGGCCCTGAATTAAGGAGATTAGCACCAGCTAAGTCTGGGTCATTGGTACAGTATAAAAATATTCCTCATTTTGAACTAAGTTATCATTCGCGCTCCCACAGTGAGCCCAAATATGAACCCAGGGACTTGGCTTGAACAAACATGAATCTCACCCCCTAAGGATGCCGCATGCCAAACATCAAAACATTTTGACTACTAAATCTGAAGAAGATTTTTAAAGAAAAATTCCTCATATTGACTAAGTTATAATTTGGGCTCCCACAGGGAGCCCAAATATGTACCCTGGGACTTGGCCTTAACAAACTTGAATCTCACCCCCTAAGGATGCTACACACCACATATCAAAACATTCCGACTGCTGGATCTGAAAAAGAAGATTTTTAAAGAAAATTCCTCATTTTGAACTAAGTTATCATTCAGGCTCCCACAGTGAGCCCAAGTATGGACCTAGGGACATGGCTTGAACAAACTTGAATCTCACCCCCCTAAGGATGCTGCATACCAAATATCAAAACATTCTGACTGCTAGATCTGAAGAAGAAGATTTTTAAAGAAAATTCCTCATTTTGCGCAGCACAACTTAGTACACGGCATCATCGTGCCCCAATGTGGACAACCAGGGTTAAGTGCCTTGCCCAAGGACACAATGCGGGAGTCCGAATTGATCACTCAGACAGTCACCCATCCAAGAACTAACTGGGCTCAACATTGCTTAACTTTGGTGATCTGACGTGAACCGGTTATCACAACGCCACCGTGCCCCCTGGATGAGTGCTACAAGCCTCTATATTGCTGTATTGAAATGTGCAGAAACCAACATTTGTAGCTTTATGCAGTGTGTAATAGTTTGTTGTTCACCTCAGCAGTAGCAAAGAATGTTTATGTCAAATTGTTTTGTTATATTTTATTGAAAAATGCCAAGAGGCACTCACCAATAAACTATTTCAAAACAATTACTTATGAAAAAAATCTTGCTAAAAAGAAAAAAATATACTAAGGTTCCAAATTTCCTTTGGAAGATAATATACCTCTCCATAAGTTAACAATATACATGTACTTCAAGTTAGTAGGCTAAAATCAACCGGAATATATTGTCTGTCACATTCTGAATATTTACTCACAGAGCTTCTTCTATCAAGTATGTTGCCAAGTCTATTCAATACTCCAGTCAATGTCCTCTTAGGGACGTTAGCTGATTCTGTATTCTCCTGTGATGATGATATACTAAGTGACAATTGAACAGAACCATCTTCATTGTCCTCATCTCTGTAATTCACTTTGTCTGAAATAACCAATGAGATGCCGATATCAGAAAATAAATATCAAATCTCAAATGACATTTGAAGAAACCCCAGTATACATAAGGATACATTCACAATACTTATTACTTTCCAAAGTGTCATTTACTGGGATTTCCGGGTTTGATTATAAACGGTAACTTCACAAGTGAATTATGCAATCAAAAATTGGGTCATGTATCTGTTCGTGCAAATGATGACGCTTTGCCGTGGGTGCAATGGGGACTTCACTTTTTTATTTGTTTTTTTTTAACCCTTTACCTAACATGAAAAGCAGACGACACTTGCAAAAAAAAAATTCCTGAATAACGATTCTTTTAATTTTTTGTCTCAAACACATAGGTTATGACCCCCCATTGAAACTAGCTCGTTCCAATGAGGGGTCATAACCTATGTTTTAGAGACAAAAAATGAAAAAATAATGAAGATTAATTACAGAGACAAAAGACAAAAAATGAAAAAATAATGAAAATTAATTGCCGATTTTTGAGAATAGCGCTGGCCGGTTTTGTCCATTACGTTAAGTAAAGGGTTAAATAATATAATTATCGATAATAATGAAAAGTAATAAACAGAGTAATCGCTTCACTGGACTGGTTATAATTCATTCGAGGCGAGGGATTATATCTGCGCCCTTTTTCAAGGATCTGGAGTAGCGTTTAAATGAGTCATTGACCTTGTTTTACTTGACTAGCTGCAGTATGTGGAGAGTGGATTGTAACTAAATCACCCACGGAGTGGAGTTATCACCCAGGCTATAACTTTCGAATTTTGTACATATCGACAAAAAACACAAGCAATGTTTCAGCCAATGGACCTCCGGGTTTAACCCAGAGGTCCACTGGCTGAAACTTTGCTGGTGCTGGTTATGCTTTGCAAGAAATTTGCAATTATTCCTCAGGTGGAATCTCCACTCTGTGGGTGATTTAATGATAATACACTCTCCATGTACTGTATATAGTCTTCCTGTACACACTGATAGCAAATGCCTTTGTTTATTTCCCTTCAAGTTTGGACACAATACAGCTGCCATGGACTGGTCACTTTCCACGGGAGGGCAATATTTCCATGGACACAATAATATTAGATTCCAAAAAACTAATTATTGGAATAATCCAAAATTTAATTAATGAAGCACCGGGTACAACCCGGTGCTTCATTAACTAAAATTTTGCTGATGATGATTTTTATTACCCGGTAAATGCATGCGTGGACATCACAGCCCATGCATGGATTACGCCCAGTCCACGGCAACTATACTGCAGTAAAGTGAAGTATGCAAGTGACCCTTCTATACGAAAGTTGTAAACTGACAAAAATGTAACCCAAAATTTCCTGTTAATTCTGCTTCCAGTGATACATTGTCTTGTATTAATGCAGCTGCTATTGCCCACTTATGTTGAGATATGAGAGATACTCAACACCTTTCAGGGACACATCAATCATCTCAAAATTGAGGATAAGGGTGGGGTTGGGTGGGGGCATGGATATATCTCAGTGGAGGCCCATGTGCCTTTGTGGCGTGGTAGGAATACAATACACAAAGCTATGCTTGGGACTCATGCACTTCGACATTGAGAACAAAAGCAATGCAAATCGTGGTATATGCCCCTGATGGTGCCATAATGCCATGGTGGCCATAATGAATTAGCCAGCTGGACCAAAAACAAAAGGAAGCATAGTTTAGTCATCCACAAGTAACCCCTAAAATTAGGATTTGATCAAATAAGTGGTTCTTTAGTTATTGGATGGAAACCAAAAAAGTTAACAGATGGCTGGCATATGGACATGGTAAAAACATAATGCCCCATATTTAACAAACCTCAAATGCAGTAGTAGAGACAAACCAAACGAGGAAATCATTTGTCATATACCCTTTACTTAATGAATCGATGAAATCCGCCTGCATAATATTCAATTTCAGCAGTTGAAAAAATATTATTTTTCAAAAAGTTTCAACAAAACCATATCATAACACCCCTCATTGGAACGAGCTCACTGAGGAGTCACATGATATAGTTCTGTTGAAATTTAGGAAAAATTTGAAAAAAATGATATTTAAAATAATAAATTCTGATATCGTCTACATTGGGTAAAGGGTTAAAAGTAAAGAATCCATGCACCCCATTTCTGCTAATTCCCAATAAGATTGCAATAATGAGTCGGTAAAGATAAAGTTGGACTAAACTCTCTATTTCTCAATTAATGGTGGAAAATTTGCTGAGGGGCATGTGTTTGCACTCTACCTTTTACATGTTTTTTAACTATCTGAAATCTGAAATAGGACTGCTTTCACCTTAAACTAGAGTGATGTCACACATGCAGCCCGACTGTCGTAGCAATGGCAATGTTTAGACACAAAATAGTCGGAGCCATTTTTTGGGATGGATTGGTGGGTGGGGTGGGGTGGAGGGGGGTGGGGGGGGGTGGGGGGGGGTGGGGGGAGTTGTGGAACCTATATTCAAACCTGGCCTGTATTACTAGCTGGAAAATACACATATCCACTTTGGTTGAAATCAAATAATCCAAAACTGGAGTTATCGGTCGGAAACCAATTGTTTACAGACAGATGGATGGACCGATGGATGGTCGTACAGACCGATGGATGGATGGATGGACAAAAGTCATGACTTTTGCCCTGACTGTAAACAGTCAGGCTAAAAATGCATTTTGTACCAAAGAAAAAATATTGCTTAAATGGCGTGAGGAGGAGGTTGGAGGGGGGGGGGGGGGGGGCGTACGTGAGTTTAAAAAAAGTTCCGCATGTAGTGACTGTAAATAGTTCAAAATGCATAAAAAAGAAAAAAAAATGCCAAATTGGTGGGGGCTGGGCAGGGCAATAACTTCAACAATTTTCATTGGATAATTGTGGTCATCAAACTTGACCTAGAGACACGTACTGAAAAGAATTGAAATCCGTTAACTTTTGTTTAAGTTATGGCATGAAGAAAGTTCGGACAAACACACTGACAGATAGATGGATGGAGTGAGCTCTGTGCTATATCCCTCCCTTGTGGGAGGGAATAAAAAGTAACAAAGTATGTGGTAGAATTCTAATTTTAAATTTAGAGAAACTAAGTTCAAAAAGCATTGTGAAAAGGGTTAAATTAATGCCAATATTATTTGTGTACAGCTTCAGAAGACCTTACCAGAAATGAAAAAAAGAACTGATGCTGTAACAGAGTGTTTGGAGAATGAAAGGTAGATTGTAGAACCTTGAAAAGCAGAACTTTAACCCGAAACTTTAAGCAGGGAAAACGAAGTAAAATTGATTGGCGAAAAAGGGTTAAATATTTCCTAAAACCAATAAAAGAAATCATTGATGTAAATGCAATCATTGAGTTGTATTGACCATGCAAGAATTACAGTAAGAAAGTATGTGGCAAAGTCTAATTTCAAATGCAAAGAAAGTATGTCTGAAAACATGCCATACAAAAAAGGGTTAAATTTTTCCCAAAATAACATGAAACATAAAAAAAAAAATATAATTAGAATGATACAACCAATAGTAATAATAATTTAAAAGAAGAAAAACAACAAAACTTTAATGTTGACTAAAAAACTTTAACCACAAACTTTAACCAAAACTCCACATGTTAACAGACGGACAGATGAAAGTCATGACTAAATAGGAAAAGAAAAAAAATCACTTGAACCTCCAGTAAAAAACTTTAACCACAAACTTTAATCAAAACTCTAAATGTTAACAGATGGACAGACAGACAGACAGATGGACGAAAGTCATGACTATAGCCCTCACTGTAAACAGTTGGGCTAATAAAAGTCCTTAGGATCTTCTTTTGTAATTGAACTTTTTTTTCACAAAAGTACCATTACATGTATTTCCAGGACGGGATTACACTCATATTTGAGATGGGCTGTTTTTCTTTCTATAGTACTAGAAATGACAGTGTCAGTGGTGATAGAAGTGGTATCAGGACAAGCATTAATGTCAACTGAAGCAACAATAAGTAATAGCAGTATTAACTGGTAGAGTGCTGGAAGCCCATATTTGGGCTTTGTTCTGCAGTGCAGGTACAGCAACTTGAACGCTTTGTACTCTGTGGGTGTGCTTCATATTATCTTTGAAGTCAAATTATTTCAACTGTATGGATTTGCCTAGTTGCAATTTATGGGAGAGTGCCTTTTGGCACTCTCCCATAAATTGCAACATGGCAAAGACTGATGAATAAATTTTGATGACCAGAAATAATTTAGCACTATACCAGTTAAGAAGAAACAGTAGGCAATACAACAGTATTAACCCCTAGAACTCGGGCAGTACAACAGAATTTTCTACAATCACTCTGTTTTTCTTTTGTGTAACTATGAATTTAACCAAGTATATCTTTTTGACAGGTATATTTGGTTATATATATACACATCAAACTGCATTATGGGAAATATTTGCTGCTGAAAACTTTGCCATTTTGACATCAGTGTGCAGAAGGTTAATCTCGATATGAGAGCAATTTCTGAGAGTGGATCATCAGGTTTTGTGAAAGTTAATCCTATTGCCACAGAGTTAAAATATTAACTGATGGAGTGCTAGAAACCACCTTAGTGACTGTACATGATATGCATCAGCTTGTTGTTGTTTACTATTCAAAAGTAGAAAAAAAACAATACTTAAAAATGTTCTGATACAACTTGCCGAAGAGAGCCAAGAGTCAGTCTTCAATAAATTGTTACAAAACATATTCACGAATAAAATCTTGCTAATCTAAAGCTCCCCTTGTTGGTAGCATTGCATTTTTTGGAAAAGAATTTAGCACTTCACCAAGTAGTTTGATTTGAACAAACTTTTACCTCACCATCACAAAGATGCTTTATGTACAAGATGATACTATTTAAGCCAGTGGTTAAAAAAAATGCTACTGTTAATTTCAATACTAACAGTGTTGAAATATCAGGCATGAGATCGGAATTTTAGAAAATAAATAGAAACCAGAGCAATGCCAAGGATGGCATATACCCCTGCCTGCAATACTACAGAAATGAAACAATCATTAGGCTTTATAAAATTAAAAATCTGTTTCTCAGGCCCTCCCGCATGGTCCTTTTGGCTGCCACATACTCTCTTTTCATGACCAATGCAGACTTGAAGAAATAAAAATTAAATGGTTTATGTCTGATATTTTACACAAGTTAATAAAATTGATAAATTTGTGCCTTGAGTGCAACAAGGCTTTGCAATGCTTTAGCACTGCAAAGCCTTGTTGCACCCAAGGGACGAAATACACCACCACCCTTGCTATTCTGTAGATTATGAGGCCTAAAACATAAAATAAACAACAATAAACCAAGAATTTGAACTTCTGATGGCAAAAAAATAATTACAAAAATAAAATATAAAATAAAAAACCACCTGCCCGCATGCAATTTTACAAAACTTGGCCTGAGAAACAGAACACCTACTTTGTGTGGCCTTACTAGGTGACAGATGAAGGATGATAGATGATGGACCTTTGACAGATTACAGACCATTGGGGTATTATCATAAAAACTATTGTCACCATAGCGTGACACAAAGGTACCCCCGCCTCTTTATCAAATGTAAGGGTGACTTGATTTGATTTGACAATTTTGTGAAAAAATATTTTTCGGCATACTTTATATATCCTTATTTTCAACTCTCTACATTAGAAACTGTGCAAGGAGTTGATTACACCATAAAGGTACCATCAATTAAAAAAAACAAAAAATTTTGTGAAACAATATTTTTTCAGCAAACTTTAAGGATGTTGCACATCTTCAAGGCATGTGCAACCCTGTCCCAAAATTTCAACTCTGTACATTAAAAACTGAGAAAAGAGTTGATTGGACCATGAAGGTACCCTCAATGAAACAACACAGTAAATTTTTAAAGTCACTAAAGGGCCATAATTTTGTGGAAAAAATATTGTTTAAGCAAACTTTACAGATGTTGCACATCTTCATTGTGTGTGTAACCATATCCTCAAGTTTAAAATCTCTATATTACAAACTGTGGAAGGAGTTGATTACACCATGAAGGTCCCCTCAATTAGAAAACACCGGAATTTTTCTGAGTCGATAATGGGCAATAATTTTGTTAAAACATATTTTTTGCAAACTTTATAGATTCTGCATATCATCAAGACATGTGCAACCATACAGTTAAAACTAGAAGTCCTGTCAAGAAATGCGCACAAATAGCACGTCGATCTGCGCATTAATCTTCGCGTTATGACCATAGTAAGGCTATCAAAGTCTGTACATATGGCCTGTGCACAAGCAATGTTTCAGCCAATGGACCTCTGGGTAACCCGGAG
Source organism: Pictodentalium vernedei (assembly GCA_031216915.1). Lineage (NCBI taxonomy): Eukaryota > Metazoa > Mollusca > Scaphopoda > Dentaliida > Dentaliidae > Pictodentalium > Pictodentalium vernedei. The sequence continues at coordinate 562,004,147 of CM062294.1, read as the reverse complement.
GTCCAATGACAGAAACATTGCCCGTGTTTGCAATGAGTAATCAGGAGAACCAGCCATGCTTTGGATGCCATTCGATATGGTTGTTGCGCGCAATTCCTACATGCAATTAAGCCTAGATAAGCGCACAGTTCGTGACAAGACTTCTAGTTTTAACTGTATCCTAAACTTTCAATTCTCTACATTAGAAACTGTGAGAGGAGTCGTACCCCTCAATTAAAAAACACATGAAATTTTTTAAGTTAACAGGCAGTAATTTTTTTGCCAAAATATTTTTTCGGCTAACTTTATAGATGATGTAAATCTTCATCGTGTGTGCAACCATATCCTAAGGTTTCAAATCTTTACATCACAAACAGTGGAAAGAGATGATCATATCATGAAGGTACCCTCAACAAGATACCCTCAACTGATATGGGTATAAAAGCTGTAATCAAGTTTGTGTAGGAGGGAGATGTTTCAAAGTCAAACTTTATTTCCAATAAAATATGACATTCTGTATGTCATGGACATTTGATTTATTTAAATTAATATGAAAATGGTTTGACAGAATCAGACTAATTGGGAAAAAGATAAACCAAAATCAGAAACAAACCACAATGGAATATCAGGCTCATCCCAACAAAACACATCAAACTTCAAAGCCCTTCAGGATGAAATCAGGAATCTCTTGTCAAAGGACAGCTACATACATATACCAAGTATGACATTTCAGTGTATGTTAGTGAAACATTCAATTCCATCTTGATGAACCAAGCTACAGTTAAAACTAGAAGTCCTGTCACAAATAGTGCGCTTATCTAGGCTTAATTGCACGTTGGAATTGCACGCAGTTGCCATATCGAATGGCATCCAAAGCACGGCAGGTTCTCCTGGTTACTCATAGCAAACACATGCAATGTTTCTGTCAATGGACCTCCGGGTAAACCGGAGGTCCATTGGCTGAAACATTAAAAATTTTTAGTAAATTTTGTTTCTTAACATACCTACCACAATTGTTTACAATTGGCTGTAACATAAGTGCAAGCCCTACTTTGGAACTAACTCAAGCTTTTAGAATCTTTTCCAAACGAGTTGGAAAAGTACTAGAGTGCAAAAGCACGAAAAAGATCGAAAAAAGGGTCGAGCGAGACCAGCGCTCGAAATTACAGGTACTCTAACTGCACACCTATTGCGTTTACCGAGCGCATGCGCAACAACCGTGACGTCAATTCCTTTATTTTCCGCCATTGTACATGGTCGGAAATTTTTGTGACTCGTGCTAATTATGCTATGTATTCTTCGTGAACAACTTATTCTTCATATTTAGTGTGCTACTGGATTGTATCCTTTTATCAAGCTACCAAATTATTATTATTATTTAATGTTAATTTGTATTTTTATTGCTTGTCTCTTCACACTTTATCTTGTCTTTCCCCCACGTGTGAACACGACCCTAGTACTGTTTTCAGTTGGCGGGAAGCTTGATTATTGTTTTGATATCATGCCTAAGACCATTCCTTGTACCTCTTGTTTGCAGGTGAAACATGTGGACGATTCTCATGCCACATGTGTCACTTGCAACAATTGCACTCAGGCCCAATCATGTGGTATCTGTGGGGTTTGGTCCTCTAAATTTTGGGCTTCTGTGAACAAGGTGGTTCTTTCCAGAGCTAGAACCCCTCGTTCTCAGGGTAAGGGTAGCCGTGCCGTAGCAGACATTTCTGCTGGTGCACGTGGTGACTCTGTCACACAGGATTCGGATCTGACTTCTGTGGCGAGTTCCTCTGCAACTGTTGGCGGTGTTAGTTCAGTGATACCTGATGAGGAGACCGTGGTCTCTTTGTCTTCTGATGTCACTATTGAGGCGTCTGTTTTCGTTGAGAGCTTTTCCGAGGTCAGCTCGGTAACCCTCTCCGATCTGCCTCCCACACCGTCGACCGTTGTTGAGGAGGTTGCTACTCCAGATCCTATTCTGTCTGATGGTGGCTCTTCCATCTCCTCTGGGGATGGTCTACAGTCTCGGGGGACCGAGGCTGTATCTGCTGGTGTGTCTGTGTGTTCTCAGCCTCCCCCAGCCTCGCGGCGGGGCTGTGCGGGTTTGCTGTCTGCTTCGTCTCATCTGGCTAGGTTTGCTCCTAGTCGGTTGAGCCGGCCGGTCGCTTCGGCAGCGATTCCTCATCCCTCGAGTGAATCGTTTATTGTTCCACCTTCACCTGCTAGTGTGCCGCCTAGCGGGATGGTGTTGGGATGTTGGCATCCAGGGCCCGCTGTTCGGCAGCGGTCAGTGACAGCCCCTGTTAGCTGTCACTCTCAGAACCTTCCTCCGGTGATTCCTCACTGTGTTTCGAGTAGGTTGAAAAGAAATTGCTTGTGCACAGGCGATATGTACAGAATTTGATAGCTTTACTTGGGCCATAACGCGCACATTAACGCGCATATCAACGTGCTATTTGTGCGCATTTCATGACAAGACTTCTAGTTTTAACTGTATGAGTTTTTAAACCACTATGGACACCCAATGAAAGATTTAACGATGTCGGTAATCAAAATCAGTGATAGGAGAAAACAACTGAGGTTAGAAGGATTTTTTCGGATAGTTACCATTTACAGAACAAGCGAGACAGATCTCACAAACAGTATACCAAACAAAAATTCATACATTATTTTTCCTCCAAAACATAAACTAGAGACTGAGAGTGCAATAGCTCATTCCTTAACATGTCAAACATGAGAATGAGAGATCATAATCTGTTTGTTTGTTTAACCCTTTTCCCATCGCAGACAATATCAAAATTTATTATTTTAAATTATCATTTTTTTAAAGTTTCTCAAAAAATTTGAGCAAAACCATATCATGTGACCCCTCGTTGGAATGAGCTTGACGAGCTCATTCCAAAGAGGGGGGTCACATGATATAGTTTTGTTCAAATTTTTTGAAAATATTTTTTTAGCTCCTGAATTTGCATATTATGCAGGCGGATGTGGCCGATTTGTTGGATAAAGGGTTAATGGAGTTTCAACTACAAAAGTCACATCATGTTGGACAGTTTGATGAGTACTCGAAGAGAACTACTGTGCAGTCATAAGTAACTGCCAGACCATCCTCTTTACAATTAGACACAGGCAGGGTTAGCATTGGTTGAAAGCAAGTGCATTGTCGCCACATGAAATTAAAAAGCTGCCTGACTGATCAGTAACCAATGAATCCAGTATGGTACAATTAACTCCAATGGGGTGTATGAAGTTCAACAGGGTGCATGAGAATATCACATGACAGCTAAAAGGGGTGTATAGACATTCTATGGTACCCTTCGGCAATTTCCCTTTCACCCATTGGCTCAGACATTTACGACAGTAATAATAACATTCAGACTCACAAACAATATGAGAATAATATTATTTCATGAGAATATTCCCAAAATTTGAAATAAAACATGTGTACATACCCCCAATGTCCGATTTTTTTGTCGAGAAGGATTCTGTTGTGGTGCTTCCACACTACAGATCCGTTGTAGGTTCGGGAAACATGTAACCTTGTTTTGAATTGCCTCTTCAGTGAAACTTAAAGCCATTTTAAAAGGTTGATTATCCTGTTCCCAATTCCCCAAAACAACACATCACTGCATTGAAAACACTTTAAAAGTCAAATTGTGTCCCACAATAATAATGACACATCATTTTCTAATGTCACTTAATCCTTTACCCAACGCAGACGATATCAAAATTTATTATTTTAAATATAATTGTTTTAAATTTTTCAAGAAATTTCAACAAAACCATATCATGTGACCCCTCATTGGAATGAGCTCAATGAGCTCGTTCCAATGGGGGGTCACATGATATGGTTTTGTTGAAATATTTTGGAAAATTAAATTTTTTCAACTGCTCAATTTGCATATTACGCGGGCGGATGCGGGCGATTCGTTAGGTAAAGGGTTAAGTGAAGTCTCCCAAATGATTGAGTTCTTGTTTAATATTACAGTAAGATGTTTATTTCAGTTTCTCTAATTACTTTTATCATAGTTTTCATTACAGGAATACCATTTGGGGATTAACACAAAACTCAACACACTGAAGGGGCAAGGTAATAAATTTGTCATGCGGTCTTTCAGCAGTGTGTCTGGGACTGTACTACCTTTCTGAGAGCTAGAGCTGTAGGTTTTTAAATTTCGTGTTCGGTTTCGGTTTTTCAGGTGGAGTAAATCCTCGGTTCGGTTCGGTTTTCGGTTTCTTTATTAGGCCAAGTAAAATTCAATAAAACTCATTCTTACGTCCGGAGTCATAACTGAATGGTAGTGAAAATGAGTGAAACTCAATGAATACCCAAAATAAGCTATAATACATGAAGAATCAGGAAGGCCAGTATAATAATTACCTAAATATACAGAACTTTTATTGTGCTTGGCCATTTTTCGAGGTCTGACACCTACACGCAATTTGAGGAAAGCTGCAAACACAACTAAACTGAAATGTCGGAAATTCACAAAATGTAGCCTTCCCAGAGTAGTGGGAGTACCCAGACACTGCCATTGGCAGTGTCTGGGTACTCTCATTACTCTGGGATGGCTACATTCTGTGAATTTCTGCAGCAAGAGAGTATTTAATAAAAAACGAAAAACCTTTGATTAAGGGATGTCGACGGTTTCGGTTTTTTAAAAAAAAATAAAAACCTTGGTTCAGTTTCGATTAACCTACAGCTCTACTGAGAGTTGTATTTCCTGTGGCTTTCAGCCTGTACTACCCTTCTGAGAGCTGTATTTTAGGGCTGAAACGGTTGGCTCATTTTTGTAATCGACTAACTAAGAGCTATAACCAGATAATATCTGGTTATCCATGACCATTATTTTACTGCATATGGAATCAAAAGTATAGGAATTGGAAAGCAGTATTCTCAAACTATTCCGTAGTGTGTATACAAACAAACGTTGTCGAGTACTCGACAACGTTCGTTTGTATACACACTACGGAATAGTTTCTGTGAGCTCGTTCCAATGAGGGGTTATAACCTATGTTTTTGAGACATAAAATTAATAAAATGAGTTATTCAAGAATTTTATTTGCAAGTGTCGTCTGCTTTTCATGTTAGGTAAAGGGTTAAAACAACCATGGAAGAAAGCTGTGATATTCTGGCTGCCCATCAATAGTTAATTATCTTGTGGATGAGATTCAATCATTCATTCAGACGGTCTGAAGCAAAACTAAAACTATACCTCTATCATTTATAGAATCCATGTCTACATGTTCTGTATGAACTGGTGTTCTCTCCCTGGATGAAAAGCCTGTTGTAAACAATCGTAAGGCCACACAAAGTAGATCTTCTGTTTCTCAGGCCATTATTTGTGAAATTGCATGCAGGCGAGCGTTTTTTTTATTTTATTTTTTATTTCAGTAATTTCTTCTTTGCCATCAAAAGTTCATGTTCTTGGTTTAAGTTTTAGGACTCATAATCTACAGAATAGCATGGGTGGTGGTGTATTTCAACCCTTGAGAGCAAGAATACTTTGCAATGCTAAAGCATTGCAAAGCCTTCTTGCACTCAAGGGACAAATTCATCAATTTTTTTAACTTGGATAAAATATCAGATATAAACCATTTAATTTTTATTTTTTTTTAAGTTTAAATTGGTTATAAAAAGAGAGCATGCGGCAGCCAAAAGGACCATGTGGGAGGGCCTGAGAAACAGATTTTTCATTTTTTTAGGCCTAAGCTAGATTTAGGTTGGTAAGAAATAAACTGATATTCTGGCTGCACATCAAAAGTTAATTCTCTTGTGGATGTCATCCATTCATTCATTCATTCATTCATTCATTCATTCATTCAGATGGTTTGAAGCAACACTAAAGCCATCCATATACCTCTATCATTTATAGAATCGACATCTACATTTTCTGTAGGAACTGGTGTACTCTCCCTAGATGAAAAGCCTGTTGTAAACAATTGATAAGAAATAAACTGTGATATTCTGGCTGCACATCAAAAGTTAATTCTCTTGTGGATGTCATTCATTCATTCATTCATTCATTCATTCATTCATTCATTCATTCATTCATTCATTCATATGGTCTGAAGCAACACTAAAGCCATCCATATACCTCTATCATTTACAGAATCGACATCTACATGTTCTGTATGAACTGGTGTACTCTCCCTAGATGAAAAGCCTGTTGTAAACAATCGTAAGGCCACACAAAGTAGATCTTCTGTTTCTCAGGCCATTATTTGTGAAATTGCATGCAGGCGAGCGTTTTTTTTATTTTATTTTTTATTTCAGTAATTTCTTCTTTGCCATCAAAAGTTCATGTTCTTGGTTTAAGTTTTAGGACTCATAATCTACAGAATAGCATGGGTGGTGGTGTATTTCAACCCTTGAGAGCAAGAAGACTTTGCAATGCTAAAGCATTGCAAAGCCTTCTTGCACTCAAGGGACAAATTCATCAATTTTTTTAACTTGGATAAAATATCAGATATAAACCATTTAATTTTTATTTTTTTTAAGTTTAAATTGGTTATAAAAAGCGAGCATGCGGCAGCCAAAAGGACCATGCGGGAGGGCCTGAGAAACAGATTTTTCATTTTTTTAGGCCTAAGGTAGGTTGGTAAGAAATAAACTGTGATATTCTGGCTGCACATCAAAAGTTAATTCTCTTGTGGATGTCATCCATCCATCCATCCATCCATCCATCCATCCATCCATCCACCCATCCATTCATTCATTCATTCATTCATTCATTCATTCATTCATTCATTCATTCATTCATTCATTCATTCATTCATTCATTCATTCATTCATTCATTCATTCATTCATTCAGATGGTCTGAAGAAAAACTAAAGCAGTACATATACCTCTATCATTTATAGAATCCACATCTACATTTTCTGTATGAACTGGTGTACTCTCCCTGGATGAAAATCTTTCTACAGATGTTTCTCTTGATGGAATGTAATAATCTGATGATTGGGATGAAATACTTGATGTATCAGATTCATCTAAAATTAGAAGATCAGAAATCCATGATCATAAGAATTTTTCGAGATTCAAACGCAAGCCATAAAATTTTAGAGGAATGATTTTATCGTTCTTCTGGTTGTTGACTAAATGAAACAAGAGGCCAACGGGCCTGAGAGCAATCACCTGACACTGACAACTTTCAACCGAGGGTCCTGATTTGAACAAACTTGCATCTGCCCCATTAAGATAACCATATACCAAATAAGCATTTTTTCAAAGTCCCGAAAAAGTACCCCATGATAAAACCGATAGCAATTTCTTTTTACCATTCCATTCTGTTGGTCCTAAGGAAGCTTCACACCAAATAAGAATTCTCAGAGGTGTGTAGTTTTGGAAATATTGGTGTTTGAAATTTTTTCTATTTTTAGTTCCTGTGGCTACAATTGGGGCGTTTTGAATAAACACTTTTGGCATAAATCAAGTACTTATAACCCATTAATACTTCATATCAAATTTGGTTCAAATTAGCCTCTCGGTTTGGAAAATAGAAATTTTGGGTGGTGCAAAAATTCTTGTCCCTCGCGTAATGACGACAAATATTACCTCTCGAACTTCTCTTGAACAAACTTGAGTCTACACCTCAAAAGAAAGCTGTATACCAAATATCAAGTCTCTGCTACAGCTGGTTCATGAGAAGATTTTTTTTAAATTGAGGCATTTCGGCCCCACCCCCTCAATAAGAGCAGACACCCAATTGAAAAAAACCCAAATGCCTCTATATAACCACTACTCATGTGAAATTTCATTAAAATGTGGCCAGTGGTTTGGGAGAAAAAAGACCCAAACACCACCTTTACGACGGACAATGGACAAAAAGTGATCAGAATAGCTCACCATGACTTTCAGTCAGGTGAGCTAAAAAAACAGATAACTGAAAAGTTGTTCATCTGGAACTACAAACAGTTTGTCAGAAAGTCGAAATGAATGGTTTCTGCATGCCGAAGGCATGCAGGGACAGTTTGGAGAGCAAGCCCCTTTCGACCCTTAGTGACTGTATAGTGTTGTGACATGTCAAAGCGTGGTAAAGGAAGGAAAGAGAAGGAAGGAGGCAGCTTATCCCCATCTGTGTTTCTTTCGGCTCTTTTTCTTAGGAGGTGGGTGGTTTGGTGATATGGATGGCGATGTTGTTGAGTTTAGATGTTGAGTTAACTCTAATGCCGTTTGGGATATTTCAGTTTTTCAAGAACTTGTTGGCCTCGGTGGCAATTTGGTTTCCTCTCTCTATAGTTCTCATGACGCTCTCTATGTCGATGGTGACTGGGGACTGAGGTGGCTGTTTTTCGGTGACTCCCACTTCCAGGCTTTCCGGTAGAGAAGGAAGAGGGGTGTGAGGGGTGGGAGGTTGTGAAAATGCAACTTCCAGTTTCAGATGGATGCTCAAGCCTATTTCCTGGATAGTCCAGGAGATAGGGCATGAGACGCCAAGAGCTGAGATGGCTTTCACTAGTCTGTCTGGTAGTTTCATTGCTGTCCAGGTGTTCACGCTCTGAAGTCAGATGTGTGAATAATGTAAACGATGGAAATGTTGGTCAAAAAGTTGTGTCTTATCACCTTACTTAATAGCATTGTTTTACAATGTTCCTGTGGGAAGACTCCTCTCTTCAGTGCTGTAACTCCCAAAGACAGCTGATATCCCCTGTGCCTGACACAGATGCTTTCGAAATCTGTGAACTGTCATACAATGGGGAAATTTTCATTTTTCTGGACAGGCTTTTTCGGAGGTCTCATTGTTCCTTTCTTGGTATAAACTTGTTCATCAATAGTTCTGGTCGAAACGTCACTTTTGAGGTATGCGAAGACGGACACATAACAAATGTTTACATACCGATGGAATGTTGGAAGCTGGCAACAGACCGATTGCACTGGCTCAAATTTTCAATGTTAGCTGGTTGTGGTCATGCTACCGTCAGACAGGCAATGTTGATGAGACGTTGGTCCGGTTGTCCTAGGGCAACAACTGCTAACCAGGATCATTTCATCTGATCCACAGCATTATGTAACCACCATCAAAGTGCCACAGAAATTGGATAGCAGTTGCACCGAGCAACAGATATGCGAGTCAGTGGTCAGACTATCCAAAATCGCCTACGCAAGTGGCATTTGTTCAGTCGACGACCTCAAATAATTCCACGTTTGACTGAACATCACATCACAGCAAGGCATAATTGGTGTGGAGCATGACAGCGCTGAGACAATCGTCGGTGGAGCAACGCCATGTTTTTCAATGAACCGAGGTTCACTCTCGACTTCCACGACAGGCAAAACAGAGTGTGGTGGCAGCAGAACAAATGATACCATTAACTAACTTTAGGCAGCACGATCGTTTTGGTGGGGGTTCGGTTATCGTATGGAGATGACAATGACAAGCAGAACAGCATTAGATGTCATCCAAGCACATGTCACAGAGCAGTACTGCCATGACAACATGTTAGCAGCTCATGTGGTACCATTTGCATGATGTCACGGCTGTCGATTTATTTTCCAAGATGACAATGCAAGAGTACACAGGGCCCATGTTGCTACAGAGTTCCCCCAGGAGCACAACATGGCTACACTGTCTTGGCCAGCACTATGTCCAGACCTTTCACCAATCGAGCATCTCTGGGATATGCTTGGCTGGAGCCTACGACAATGCTAACAGCCCCCTAACAATGTCCAGGAACTCGCCGCGGCACTGCAGGAAGAATGAAATAACATCAGTCAAGCTGATATTGGACATTTAGTGAGGAGTATGCCATGTCGGATCCGCGCTTGTCTCACAAACCGAGGAGGATTTACAAGGTATTGAGGTCTTGGACTGAATGTGGTAAATTCTCTGACTGACTGTCATACACTCAACTATCGCTGAAATCATTCACCAGATATCACAGTCTAATGCCTCAACTGTCTTTTTGATGAAAATATAAATATATTTCTTCGTATATCTCATTTTTATCAAATATCCCCTACTTTTTTTTAATAGTACAGGTCTATAAAAAGAGGAAACTTGGTGATTATCCAGTTTATTTCCTGACAAATTATCAAGCCCTAAATCTATAATCTATATGAAATCAATGGGTCAAATTTGTATTAACAGTATTGTAAATGGTTTTGTGTTGGAGGTTATACTCAATCAACAGTCTAAAATAACAGATTTATTCAATAAAGGGGAAATCAGTTAATCCTTTACCCAATTTTACGGCCCAAATCGTCCAGTGCTATTCTCAAAAGTTGTCAAATAATTTTCATTATTTTTTTTATTTTTTGTCTCAAAAACATAGGTTATGACCCCTCTTTGGAATGAGCTCAACGAGCTTGTTCCAATGAGGTCATAACCTACATTTTTGAGACAAAAAATTGAAAAAAATTAGTTATTCAAGAATTTTGTTTGCAAGTGTCGTCTGCTTTTCATGTTAGGTAAAGAGTTAAGTGGGCTCCACTGTACATGGACATGTAAAGGTTGTACATTGCTTTGGTTGAAAATGAACTGGTTATAGCAATAATTATACATTTCCGATAATAATCACCTTTCTTCCTTCTCCATAGCCTAGTAAGGAAATTACCACTTGGTTTCACATCTGAACTGAGAGGACCAAACTCTGTTAGAGAAGTTGGAGTGTCATCCCAAGGATTTGTGACACTCATAGTTTTATCTGGTAGTTACAGTAATTTAGCTTTTTACATCTCCAAAGATCTGATGTACATGTATTTGCCATCTGAACCCAAACTTGCACTACATGCATTTCTAGAAACAGCTTCATACTCCATTCAGAGAGGGCGATTAATTCTGTAATATAAAAAATCAGAAAAGTATCAGTGAGTACTTCCTTTGTGTTGGATTAATAACTTTATCATACAGTGGAACCCTGTTAATTGAATAGCCGCTTTGTCAATGAAAATTATTCAATTAACATAAGTATTCAATTAACAGGGATTGTAACTTTCCTGTATTCCAGAGATAAACTTAGCATTTATTCTATTATATCTTGTTTGACAGAGCTCCTTGAGCTCTGTCAAACAAGATATAATAGATTAAATGCCTGTATTGAGTGTACTGAGGCCAAATAGGTCTATAATCAAAGGAAAACTGGGGAGAGTCAGGGTAATTTCTCAATAGGTTACAAGATTTTTTATTCAATTAACAGGAGTTTACTCTATAATCTATATTCAATTAACAGGTCAAATTTGTACTGGAGGTATGGTACATGGTTTTGTGTTGGGAAATTATATTCAATTAACAGGGATATACAATTAACTGGGAGAGTGCTGGAAGCCCATTTTTGGGCTTTATCCTGAAGTGCAGGTACCACAGCTTAAAGGCTTGATATTCTGTGGATGTGCTTCAATTAATTCTTGATGTGATATTATTTAGTCTGGATGGAATTGCCCTGCTATAATTTATGGGAGAGTGCCTGTAGGCACTCTCCCATAAATTGTAGCAAGGCAATAACATGTGAACAAAATTCTAATACCTCAAAAAACTTAGCACTCTACCAGTTAAGAGATATCCAATTAAGTGGGCTCCACTGTATAACTTCTCAGTTTTCTCGGCTTATTATCGTTTCATATTATAAATAAATATTAATTTGCGCTTCATAACACATTCAGTTGATTTGATTGGTCAATTTCAAAAGAATGCTTTCTGATTGGTCATCACCAAAAAGATCTGTGTCAAATTAATGCGATTATGATGTATCATTGCGTACAGCTGTGACGCATCACAGGCAAATGCATGACTTTCAAGGTGAAACTCCATTCTTTAACCCTTCTTTTCTATCAAAAAGATGTGTTTTTGCTAACTATGGTGTCATATGATAAACAGAATATGAAATTCGTGTTTTGGTCACATGATATTTATGAAACCAGTGTATGAATTTCCTGTTTTGCCTCGCCAGATGCTTGGCAAAACAGAAAATTCTTAAGACTTGTTTTATAAATATTGTGTGACCAAAACACGAATTCCATATCCTATATAGAAACATAGACAGAGAGATGGACAGAAACCCTAAAAAGTTCAGAGGTTTTTTATGGTAATATCATGACTGCAACACAGTTCCCCCACAATTTCAGAAAACACATTCAACAACCTTTTGGGGTTTAATAGTAATTAAACTGAATTTCAACACAGTGCTTTACCCTTTCAAGCTCCACTAGCATGAAGTCGTCAACCCCATGAACACCTGAAAGTGGCAAGAGATAATTCAATCCCTCAGCCACGAAGGGTTGACGGATTAAACTATCACTAAACCACAACACTGCAGCAAGATAAACTTGCTACCAAAACAACATAGTGATGTATAGCACACTACAAAGGCATAAGTCCTGAAAGGGTAAATCCTAACCACTGTAGGACAAAGGCTTGATTTCACTTTGAGCCAAATGGAAGCTACAAAGTGACAACACAAGGAGGAACTCAAGCATGGCCAATCGTTCAATCTTGTGTTGTAAATAACAGTAGGCTTGCATGCCACGCTTTGGCTCTCAAGTCTAATTACCAGAAGCAAGTCTACCAAAGTAGAATAGCACTGCACAACCAAGCCAGAAAATAAGCAGTCTGTCATCTGCAAAATGATGTCCCCAGAGGGTGAATTTTGTGATGCTACCCTGCACAGCAGGGTAGCATCACTAAATTTACCCTCTGTGAACCTCAATCTGAATCAGGGTCTCAAAACTAAACAGAAAGAGGTACTCAGAGTATAACTTTGCCCACTGTATGGGATAGCACCATCAAATTCACCCTCCGGGGATCTCATTTTGCAAATGTCAGACTGCTTATTTTCAGGCCTGTGCACAACTTCCCAAGACATGTACATGGAAAACTTCCACAAATTATATAAAAACCCAAGTAATGCTTGTTCTAGCAAAAATCCACCCCTAAATATAAAAGCAGCGAAATAGTTATATATATATATATATATATATATAATGCCTACCCTTGGTGTGATGTGTTCCTGTGCCTACAGTTAAAACTAGAAGTCCTGTCATGAAATGCGCACAAATAGCATGTTGATGTGCGCGTTAAAGTACGCGTTATGGCCCATGTAAAGCTATCAAATTCTGCACATATGGCCTGTGCACAAGCAATGTTTCAGCCAATGGACCTCCCGGTAACCCGGAGGTCCATTGGCAGAAACATTGCATGTGATTGCAATGAGTAACCATGAGAAACTGCCGTGTTTTGGATGCCATTCGATGTGGCAATTGCGCACAATTCCAACGCGCAATTAAGCCTAGATAAGCGCATTATTCGTGACAGGACTTCTAGTTTTAACTGTACATGACAACTAGGTGGAATGTGGCATTCGTATACAGGAGTATCTCGAAACCTACATAATAAAGAAAATCATAGGAGTGACGGACAGAAATAATAGTATTAGGGCTGAAAATATTACGTAGCTTATTCAAAGTGGCGAGGGATCAGCTGTGGTCAGCCTACAGTTAAAACTAGAAGTCCTGTCACGAATAGTGCGCTTATCTAGGCTTAATTGCACGTTGGAATTGCGCGCAATTGCCATATCGAATGGCACCCAAAGCACGGCAGGTTCTCCTGGTTACTCATAGCAAACACATGCACTGTTTCTGCCAATGGACCTCCGGGTTACCCGGAGGTCCATTGGCTGAAACATTGCCTGTGCACAGGCCATATGTACAGAATATGATAGCTTTAATTGGGCCATAACGCGCACATTAACGCGCATATCAACGTGGTATTTGTGAGCATTTCATGACAGGACTTCTAGTTTTAACTGTAAGCAGACCACAGTGGATCACCCAGTGATCCGCAGTCACGCTGAATAAACAACTAAACATTACAATACCAAAAAGCATACCAAAACTGTAAACTACCAAAATACAATAAATTATCAGTTTACCATTGGGGTTCAATGACACTTTAAAACAGCCAAGGATATGCGTCAGAATTTTGAAATAGTGTGTACGCTTAACAATAATACGGAGCTAAATAAATATTTAAACCAATATGTTCCAAAATCGGAACCAGCTTGTGGCCATGGCAGTTGGGACAAAGTACCAAGCATGATACTTTGTTCAGGCTGCCAGCCCACGCAGAGAGAAAACTTACAGAATACTAAGTAATTACATGTAAATACCTGATTTTATGGAAAAAACTGTTCCTATCCACTCCTATGACATTCCTGGAATATCCATGAATTTCCATAAGCCACAGATACGTTTATATTTAAATTAACAATATATATACCAGTATTTATGAAACACAGAATACAACCACATTGCAAACAGAGAAAGGAGAATGAACTGAACTGGACACTGCAGATAACTGCAGATCTTTCTTGACCAATGAAAATCAATTACCCGTAACAGTACTCACTTCATGACTTTCATGTGTGTGACCTCAGAAAAGCCAGTGAAGTTTACAATCAACCCATATTACTGGAAGGAAAGATTAACCTTCTACATACACTGTACTTATGTGGCTGAAATAAATATTAATACTGTGTGTAAAACTAGTAAAATATTAGTCAGTGCAGATTTAATTCACTGTAACTGAACACAAACAGGAAATATTGTTTTGTACCTAGATAAATAAAATATAAGACCAACCCCATTTCCAATACTGCCACAATAGTACATTGTAATATGCAGAACACAATGACCATTCTATGGGTTCTGAATGAGATCCTGTCCTAAGAATCTGATGAAGATGCAGACTGTGACATTCTTACAATTCAAAGTTGGCTGATGTGGATCCATTCTTAGTGACAGAAATTTTTTGTCTCCACCACCTCATGAGTTACCAGGAGTTACGAGCGCGTGCTCTGGGCAGTTCCTTCATGTCTGTTCAAATCAAATTTTCTTGCTCCACATACTGTTCTATTCTGTTCTTTTGGAATTTCCTGCATTATTTTTTTGCAGCACCTCCAATTTTACCTGGAGTAAAGTTGATCATATATGCATTACTGAATGTACAGTTAAAACTAGAAGTCCTGTCATGAAATGTGCACAAATAGCATGTCAATCTGCGCGTTAATCTATGCATTATGACCATAGTAAAGCTATCAAATTCTGTACATATGGCCTGTACACAAGCAATGTTTCAGCCAATGGACCTCCAGGTAACCCGGAGGTCCACTGGCAGAAACATTCCCAGTGTTTGCTATGAGTAACCAAGAGAACCTGCCGTGTTTTGGATGCCATTCGATATGGCAATTGCAGTAATTCAAACGCGCAATTAAGTCTCGATAAGCACACGGTTCTTGACAGGACTTCTAGTTTTAACTGTACATTGATTGAAGCATAAAAAATGATTGGTTGAATGTTAATCAAAGAGTTTCATCTGCCGAGTCTTCATCAGGTGTGCTGATCTTATCTGATGTAGATTATATATATAGTTCCTGCTCCAGCATTCAACGGGGTAGATAAGTTTTGAGATGAAGACAAATTATCAGACAGGAATATTGTGAAGTCTAGAGTTACTTGAGTAAGGTAGGTTCAGTGCAGCAAAGGTGAGACAAGTCATCAGAAATAAGATTCTTCAGTTTCATAAATGCAGTCTGCCCTGTCTCTAATATAGGATCAGCAGAGCTGCAACAGAGGAAATGTTCAGTAGTTTCATTCTCTTCTTTGCATAACTGACAGGTTGAGGATGTGTTCTTGTAAAAGGTGGCTGCTTTTTCTTGTAGAAGGTAAGTTCCAGTAAGTAGACAGGCTTTGATGATACTTTTTCGTATGTCATGCTGGTTGTTCTTCAGTGTCTTCCAGAAAGGATGGGAATAACCAATCTTCATTATCTAAGGGTTCAAGTAAATTAGTGATGATTTGCAACTTATTTCATCTGTTAATTGTTTTTCCCAGTAGTGGTGTACAGCCTCATCAACAAGTTCTTTCCAGGATTCATTATTCAATGGATTGGTCATTACATGTACAGTACGTGGATAGTGGATTGTAACCAAATCACTTGCGGAGTGGAGTTACACCCAAGCTATAACTTTCAAATTTTGTACATATCGACAAAAAACACAAGCAATGTTTCAGCCAATGGACCTCCGGGTTTAACCCAGAGGTCCATTGGCTGAAACTTTGCTGGTGATAATTACGCTTTGCAACAAATCTGCAATTATTGCTTGGGTGGAATCTCCACTCTGTGGGTGATTTAGTGATAATACACTCTCCACGTACTGGGTGGAGTATCGTTATTATTAATATCATAATGTACAGTACATGGAGAGTGTATTATCATTAAATCACCTGCAGAGTGAAGATTCCACCCGAGCAATAATTGCAAAGCATAACCATCACAAGCAAAGTTCCAGCCAATGGACCTCCGGGTTAAACCCGGAGGTCCATTGGCTGAAACATTGCTTGTGTTTTATGTTCATATGTACAGAATTTGAAAGTGACACTTTGGGTGATAACTCCACTCCGTGGGTGATTTAGTTACAATCCACTCTCCACGTACTGTATATTTTATAAGATACGTAAATTCCGATAATTCGAAGGGTATCCGTGTTCCATGCAGCAAGTTTTGTGAACCTACATCGACAATAGGTGACTACAAAGATTCGCGATTAAATTTCACAAGAGCATGCAGCTTAATATTATTAAAATAATTACTCGACCGCTGTGTAACCCACTGTCTATAACTTTTAATCAAAATGGATCACATAAGATATTCTGGTTCTTGACAGTTTGTGAAATATTTTTATTGAACGGAAAAACAAGTCATATGACAGTTATTGGATGATCAACATAGATATGTGAAATAGACAGCGTTTTGCGGGCGAATTTTGATGGAGCAGGGGATGATTTACCACACCAAAGAAGGTCTGGATTTTCTTGGAAGAACAATTGGGACACTTTGTTGAAGTTTTGGGCATTTTGTCGGAAAAGTTGAACCGTTGGCCGGATTTGTGAACGTTTCGTCGAAACTTTGGACTTTTCGCCGAAACTTTGACTTTTCGCCGAAAAAGAGTCTGACCCCCGGAAAATATCAAAAAGTTCACCGAAAGTAATTTTAAAATTTTAAAATGCTGATTTTTTCATACAAACCGCGCCATCATAGTTACCCTCAGATCACTAAAAATAAAATTAAAAAATGGTGTAAAAACCTATGCTGTGTATTGTGTTCAAATAGTCTATCGTTTGTTGAAATGTTAATTTATTGTTTACGCCCACTTTGAAATAGTCCCTCTATAAATAGACACATGGATCTAATTTTAAAAAAAATAGGAAAACATTTGTGTGTATTCTGTTGAAAGATCTGAACGACTCTGTAGGGGTAGTGTTTAGTATTTTCCAACTCAGTTGAGAAACGTTGTAAATGTTCATTTTCAGTTGTGACCAAAAGGCGAGACACTTAAGAAGTTCAAGTATTAGTATGATTTTCCATATTTTTTCGATGAAATATCGGGAACGGGACAATCCGCCCCATGGACAATATCCACCCAAACCGACTAGGACAACCCGCCCCGGAAAAACCGCCCCAAATTCACACAACATATGAGTGAACTATTCTCCTGTTATTACTAACTGTTATTAATTATCCACCGCGTATTATAAGTAACAACGTATGAATAAGTCAGTCATCAGGAGCAACCCGCCGTTTGACTTAATTATGATGGTTTTATAGGTTATAACATATGAATATTTCATCTGTTATTACTTATAATTCGACCATAATTATGTCAAATGGATATATGCTTATGTGTGCTGTAATAAACAACAACTTTCAAATTAATGATGTAATTCTGATCTAATAAAAACAACAATACATCAATAACAATTAGCAAAATAACAATACAATATATGTTTGAATATTTATTTATTTATTTATATTATTTATTTATTTATTTATGTTTAAGGTCACATATTTCTGCACAATGGCTAATCATGACCACGACAGTTTTACGGGTGGAGGAAGCCGGAGTACCCGGAGAGAACCACCGAGCAACGGCGAGCAACTGTCAACTCCCCAACATACTAACTCCACACAAGCAGGGTTAGTATTGGTTGAAGACAGGTGCACCATCGACGTGCAGTACGCCTTAGTACACAGCGTCGCCGTTCCCCCACGTTGGCAATGGGGGTGAAGTGTCTTGCCCAAGGACAGAACGCGGTTGCCGCAGGTGGGATTCGAACCGAGGACCTCTCGGCTTGCAGCCTGCACCTCTACCAACTGAGCCACCGCGCCCCCATGTTTGAATATAAGTCATAAGCCAAAACAAAATGAAAAGAACTATAAAAATAAGGAAGTGCTATCAGAGGTTTTTTAGACACTTGTAAATAAACTATGGTATTAAGAGTGTTGAATTAGGTTATTTCAACCCTTTACCTAACACGAAAAGCAGACGACACTTGCAAACAAAATTCTTGAATAACTAATTATTTTCATTTTTTGTCTCAAAAACATAGGTTATGACCCCTCATTGGAACGACAAAAAATGAAAATATAATGGAAATTAAGTGTCAATTTTGTGAATAATGCTGGCCGGTTTTGGTCGTTACGTTGGGTAAAGGGTTAAAATGCCCTCCTCCTACGTCATTATTGGTTCGAATGTTATAAAGATAAATGCTCCACGTCGTCTGGAAACGACGAGTTGTTTATCCATCGTCTGTCAATGTAGTCTACCAGTTCTCTCGGACTTGTACCCCCTGGTGTTCTGCCATAGAATGTGCAAAATGCTCCTGGAATCGGTGGAGCTGGCAGAAATGGCAATGCATACAGCTGGAGTATGAATTCATGGGCAGGTTCCTTCTCCTCGTATGCAAATTTTAATCCTAGGCTCTGTACTTTTCTGGCGATGGTAGTGTAAGAATTTCTAGTAAATAAAATCAAGGGCCAAACAGACGAACATATAAACAGAGATAAACATGACAAAAGAAGAGAACACAAGAACAATCTTACCGCGCACAGCAGTAAATACAACAAAGTCACACACAGTGGAAAAGAAACACCAGACACACAGTCAACAAATAAGTCCGAACAGCTGAACATTCATATCAGCAACTGAAATTGGACCCAATTCCACATCTCAGTTACACACAGTAATCAATGGAGCCTTACTGTGAACGCAGCTCACTGGGTCATTGTTGGCAACTTGTGTCCACTGACATAATTATACAACAGTAGTATAAAACTATTATTAGTTTAATTCTAATGGAGTCAATGTAGACTGTAAATAATTTTCGATAAAAAAGTGAGTAAAGGTTTTTTACATCAATCCCAGAAAAATTTTAGTTTTATATTTCTTCAAAAGTCAGAAGAAAATCCGGACAACCCGCCCCCAAAATAGGACAACCCGTCCCAAAAATAGGCCTGGAGCGGGTTGTCTCTGTAATGTCTATTCATGATGAAAAGTTAGTCAGGGTCTAAGGGCATTTTCATTTTGATTTATCATCACGATCCCCATAAGTTTATATTTGTTTCTTTGAAGAGGTTACACAGCGCCGTACCCGACAGCTTCGGATTCTCTGCAATTACGTGAGCCTCACCCACCAACGTTCCTCGTAGTCTTCAACCTAATTGTTTTCTTGAATGGGGGGAGGGGGGGGGGGGGGGACTGTTGGGTACTAGGTGGAATTTGATGTCTTTCCAGATTGGAGACCCACCACCCCCGGGAATGCAAGTTTTTGCCAGCCCTATCGGGACACCCACCCTCCACACAGCGCCGCTTGACAGCCTCCGATTCTCTGCTATTACCCGAGCCTCATCTCCCAAAGGTTCTCGCAGTCTTCAACCTAATTTTCTTCTTGAATGTACGGGAAGTGGGGACTGTTGGGTACCAGGTGGAATTTTCTGTCTTTCCAGATTAGGGGAACCACCACCCCCGGAATGAAAGTTTTTGCCAGCCCTGTCCGGAAGACCCACCCTACCAGGTGAGTTTCTGCCAAAGCCAGTCGGAGACAACCCATTTTTGGACCATTTTCAAAGAAAAAGTCCATACCTGGTAGTATAAGGGTATTTTAAGGCGCAGAGAGCAGTGCAGAAGAGAGGTGCTGCACAGAGCAGGAAGAATGGAAATCGAGAACATCCTGTTTTGAAAAGCACACACTTTATAGAATACAACTGAGCTTGCTAGTTTATTTCCATGTAGGGACATCTGGCAAATTTTTATTAATTTTGTTCATTTTCTTACTGTGAGTCCTACATATTCCCAAAGTGTTATCGCTTCTGGTCACAGTATTTCCTTCTCAATCTCTTCATGGTTTGATGCTTGAATTAATTCATTCAAGGGCTGTTTTGAATAAGAAAAAAACCTTTAATTACTAAAAGCAGTGCATAAAACAAATAAACCCAAAGAATACATGTGGGAAGTGTGAGAAAAGATTTTTCTTGCATTGCAATTTGTTTCCTCATACATTACGCGCCCCACCCCCTGATATGGTCCATGAAAGTTGGAATTTTGAGATAAAGTTGGAAAAGCACACCCGCCCTCTGTGAAATAATGGTCTAACGTGTCTCAGTTTATGATCTTGATACTTATAATTAACTTTGATAGCTGAACAGTGACAGCTGAAATTTGTTTTTATGGTGCTTTTGGGAAAAATTACATGATTGTGGCAAAAACTTGCTTCGTCGCATGGAAACAATTCAACTACCCAAACCTAGTACACTGGCATTTTCTTGAACCCCCTGGAATGTATTGCTATTGTATAATGTGTTGTGTACAACTTGATTTTATGAGGGACATGCCGCGTCACCGCTGTCTTGAACTACACCCCCCCCCCCCCCCCCCCATCACTAACTGGTCGCTCCGTTCCTTAACTACGGGCGAGAGATACATGTAGATGTGTTTGACACTATAACGATTTCCACTGACCAACTGATGATGATTATTCAATATAACCACTTTCTGTTTCTCTAAGATAACCCTCTCTGATAGTTGCTTGTTTATTGGAGTCCTCCGACAAGGGAAAGAAATGTAAAAGAAATACTTGAACATGATATTATCACATAAAAGCTATATATTAAATTAGAAAATAAATATCTTGAAAGTTTTTTTCTGCAATGTGATGACAAGAAACGGCAATGTGGTAGCAAGAAATTCTAAGTCCAACGAGGGTCAATAACTCTTAAAGAAATTCTTCACCATGGCTAGTTCACATTCCTATTCATAATAATATCACCCAAAAGTTGTATATTAAATTTGGAAAAAAGTCTTGGATGGTTTACTTTGAAATGTGATGACAAAAAATGATAATATTACCAGATATTACAAGAAAGTCTATGCCCAACAAGAGTAATAACTCTTGAGAAAAAAAAACGTGGACACAGCTGGTTCGCAATCCCATTCGTAACATTATCATCAAACAAGAATATATTGAATTAAAAAAAAATAAAGATAATCTTGAACAATTTACTTTGGAATGTGATGACAAGAAAGTCCAACAATAGCAACCAATTTTGATATCGTCTGCAAAAGAACTAACATTACGTATTTGCAACGCAAAAGAATTTAACTAATATTACGTATTTTTCAGTCTCATGTTGAGTACAAAAAATCGTGTCCAACGCTATGTTACGATCACAACACAATCAATGTAGCTCTAGTGTGTGAGGACGGGCGGAAGGACGAAAAAAGAGACGTAATCCATCCGTATACCCCTTCCCACAATGTGGCGGGGGATAATGAAGACTTCAAATGCTATGCCCACCCAGTAGGGTCCGACGAACGTCCGAGATCTGTTTCGGTTCCCGACTTTTGAGTCTTTTCACTGATTCCATTTGATTCGAAATTATCAGTCTCGTCTATCCATCTTTACAGAGGCGGCAGAACCGGGGGGGGGGGGGGGGGGCACATGGGACATATGCCTCTTTTTGCACAGACATGTTGCGCAGTTACACAATGATTTGAAATGGGCGCACGCAAACGTGTCAATATACAGGCATTCTTGTAATATATTATTTGTAAATCCAAACAACATTTGGCCAAAGAATTCCACCTTGGATAGCTTCGGTCCGTTTCTTCTACTTCAACCATCTTCCAAACCGAAGGCTAGCCTTAGAGTTGGAAGATGGTTGAAGAAGAAATGGACAGGGCAGTGACCACACCGCTACATGCTTATTTAATCGAGAGGCTTTTGAATGTAACGGTACATTTACCGATATACGACCGTAACTTTTCTCCCACTTGGCGGTACTACAGTAGCCTATAAAATTTGTGCCCCTCTTTTATCGTGTTTCTGCCGCTTCTACACCTATAAATAATATAGTCCATTCAAACTGATTCAACGTTAGTCGAATTTCATTTCCTTTTAGCAAACCCAGTGTTTACTCAAACAACAAATCACTAGAAGACAAAATCTATATCGCATTGCTAATTTTGGATAAGAATGTGCCCTGTCAAACAAAAACTTGATCAAAGAGGGGGGATAAAAGGTCTCTATAAGGTGTGGGAATATGTGCGACGCCCTCCCTGATGTTTGAGGGCTACAGTGACCACCCATCTCAAAGCAATGTCTGCTTTGTTTCGGGCATGATTTGCATGGTGAATTCCATCGCTTAGATGTAAAAGGCCTATAATGTCTTGAAGTTGAAAATTAATCAATGACATCGTCATAATATTAAATGGAACTGCTTCGCAAAAATAAGAGGCCTTGCTGCTTCTGTCGTTATTTTTGGAAATGTTCATGACCTCATTCGCCAACTGTATGTATATATCTCACAAATCTCTTTACAAGTAGATTGCGAGACGCTCAGGAAAACGTTGCAACTCAATTCCCACCAATCAAGAAGGAGATGGCGTCAACTCCTTTCAATCGATGACGTTTGATGACGTCAAATCTGTTACCCTGTAACTGTAGTCGCAACGTTATTGCTTTCACTTGAAAAACGTCATGGTGTTTACCTAGCACGACAACTTTTAATACTGTTTAAACTTTTCAGTCTTATGACGTACGAACAGGATCATAAATCAGTGAATTAAGCATGATGCTAAAATAAAGAGTATGATACTCAATTAATATTGTATGATACCCAAATAATATAGTATTATACTGAATTAATTCAGTATCATATTCAAATAATTGAGTATCATACTTAATTATTTATGCAGCATTTATGAAATCATACCAAATAATATAGCATCATACCAAATTATTAGAGTATCATACTAAAAAAACAATTATGACCCTTCCATACGTGAACCTGATTTCAGTATCATGCTATTTTATTTATGCTGCATTCATGAAATCGTGCACAATAATATAGTATGATTCTAAATTAATTGAGTATCAAACTAAAATAATTAAGTATCATACACAAATAATATAGTATGATTCTAAATGAATTGAGTATCATACTAAAATAATTAAGTATCATACACAAATAATATAGTATGATTCTAAATTATTTGGGTATCATACTAAAATAATTAAGTATCATACACAAATAATATAGTATGATTCTAAATTAATTGAGTATCATACTAAAATAATTAAGTACCATACACAAATAATATAGTATGATGCTAAATTAATTGAGTATCATACTGAATTAATTCAGTATCATACACAAATAATACAGTATGATGCTAAATTAATTGAGTATCATACAGAATTAATTCAGTATCATACACAAATAAAAAAGTATGATGCTAAATTAATTGAGTATCATACTGAAAACCTGTCAATCAACACATTCTAACCAATCAGTGGCGCCGATACATACACGCTAGATTTTCTGGCGCCACATTTAAATAACACGATAAGCAAATGGAAGATCGATATAAAAATGAATCTGGAAGGTTTTCTTGAAGGCGCTCGCGGTATCGTGTCTACGGTAACCCGTACTTTACAGTCCTCGATCAACGAAGCATCTGTTTCAACAGCAAGTATGCGACTGGAAGCTTTAGACAGAAATGTGAACAGAATGGTTGCGAGGTTCCCGGAATGTTCAGCCCTGTTACCAGTATAAAGAGAGGCTGTGCAGATTGTTGAAGAAATGAAAAGCTAAGAACAAATTTTCGAAAGAAAACACCACGTTTTGGAAAATTGTGACCTTGAAGGGGGTGGTAGTGGTGGAGTGGGTGGTTGGTGGTGGTGTAATACGTACACTGTTTGAAACAAGGCAATGGGCAAGAACATGGATGTTACGACGGGGGGGGGGGGGGGGGGTCTCACGCCCGCCACACAAAATCCGGACACAGGTTTTGAACGGTTAGAAGTTCCCGCGGGACATGCCAAATTGCTGAAACTTCACCCTGCAAAGTAAGTAGCTGTCATAGTAATTAGTGTCAAACACTCGTTTAAATTTTCCTTCTTTCAGTAAAAATTTAGCCTAAAAAAGTTTCCTGAAAATTTCGTGCGGTTGAAATTTTGCAACACTTAGAACACTTGAAATATCAGTCGAAAAATTATATCCCAAAGATTGGGGAGGGTGCGCTTAACGCAAATTCATCTCCAATCGGTTGGAAATTTTGTCTGGCCCGGGTTGGGAGGGGGGGGGGGTGCTGTTTAAAAGTTTAAAGATGACAATATTCTCCACCGAAGACCCACTAAACACCCTGTAGCCACACCCAGACGAAGATTCAACGATGGTTTATTTATTTATTTATTTATTTATTTATTTATTTATTTATTGGTGTTTAAGGTAAAATATTTCTGCACAATGGCTAATCGTTACCATGACAGTTTTACGGCTGGAAGAGATTGACGGAGAGAACCACCGATCAACGACAAGTAACTGTCAGCTCTCAAGCAATCAAACTCCACACAAGCAGGATTGGTATTGCTTGAAGACGGATGTACCATCGACGTGCAGTACGCCTTAGTACACAACGCCACCGTGCTTCCATGTGGATAGTGGGGGGTGAAATGTTGTGCCCAAGGACACAACGCGGCTGCGGCAGGGCGCAGGTGGGATTCGAATCAAGGATCCCTCGTCTCGCAGACTTCCCCTTCTACCTACTGGGCCACCGCGTCCCCTGATACACTTGTTAAATTTACAATGCATTTGCTGAAAAACAAAACACCGAGGTGTGCAAACAATTCAACTCAGGAATTCTTTTTGAAATCAAAATTAGTAATTTTGAGTGGATTGGTGGTACTCGTAGAGGTGGAAGCCTGACTCTCGTGCCATCGCAACTACACGCATAACTGCACCCACATGCATATACTTCACTATCTTTGACGTACCCATTAACTTACAGACATTTCCTTACACATGCATACACATACACCCCCTATCTACACACGTGTTCACCCCCCCACCCCCCCCCCCCCCCCACACACACCCCATCCTCCGCCACACATGCACATTTACATTCTAACGTAGATTTTCGTAGTTTACAATGCGAAACTGCCTCGAACCGATGTGGTATGGTAATAGTAATTCGGAGGTTACGAGTGACGCTTGGTGACGAAAATTTATTCATTGCAGAGATTGGACTGTTTTATATTTTGTGAGTTGTGTATTAAGTAATAATTGTGTCTTGTGTTCGAAGGGTCGATGCAGCTCTGGTGGTAAATTTTTATACAAAACATGTGTGCAAACTTGAAATTTATTTATTTATTGGGATAACGTGACCTATTGTCGGACAGTTTTACGGGTGTAGGAAGCCGGAGTTCCTGTAGAGAACCACCGAACAACTGCGAGCAACTGTCGAACTCCCGTTGGCGCTAAGTCCGTACAGGCAGGGTTAGCACTGGTTGAAGACAAATGCACCATCGACGTGCAGTGGGCCTTAGCACACAGCGCTGCCGATTCCTCACGGGATTAACTGCCGTGCCCAAGGACACAACGCTGTTACCTCTGGCGGGATCGAATCGTGAACATGTCGGTTTGAAGTTCATTACGGTCACCACTGAACCACTCCGCTCCCGTCCAAACTTTAATGGAGCTGAAATGTCCACTCCATCCAATGCAATATGAATGTATACAGTAAGATTTCATAATATAGTATACTGTTATATGATTTTGAACCGAAAAATTAGGCTGTACAAAGATGATAACGGTAATGGTGATAGCTCCCCTTGCGAAACCCGGTAAACGAAGTAGTGCTTGGTATCTCTGGTTAATCAACAAATGGGGTTTAAGTCGACATAAATAGGTGACGGGAGTAGTATGTAATGTGGTTTTGGGGGCCTAGTTGGCAGGACCCCGTTGCAGGACCCCGGAAGTGACGTCATGTCACGTGACGTAGGGGCGTCATGTTCTGTTGTCATGATAACTCGCGTGGGCGGCCATGTTGTGACGTCATCCCCATAGTGATACGTGTTGTTAGTGCGCAGCGCGTGTTAGGGTGATACGTGTTTCCGTCGTCCATTTTGTATACTGGAGGCCGCCATCTTGGTTTCTATGGTGGCACGTGGTTGCTATGTTACCCAATTTTTCTGCAATAGGACGGGGTATGTTTGTTGGGTATGTTCGATTGAATCGGAGTATTTTCTGGAACGACTTCCCTGGATAATAATTAATTACCACAAACAACCTGACAAGTTTTACTATTTCGAATTCTTCCAGAATTCTCTGCTTCTATCTATATATGCAATAGTTATCGTTTATCTGGCCATGTTCCTTTATTCTAGAGTATACTCCAGTAGCGTAGAAAAGCCTATCTGTTGGCACAGCTTTGCTTATTGTTACTGTATTTAGCTATTTCTTTCCCGTGGGAACCTCGGGAAGTAAGCAGCACTTGTTTACTGTGGTAAACCAGTTCCGCTTTACTAGTAAAATAGGACCCAGTCACCAATGCTTGGGGTGAAAGTCCTCTAAAATGGGCAACATGTTGATCAACGATTGACTAAACTTGACTTCATCTCCATGTTGTGTCACGATTAGCCATGGTGTATAAATATGTGACGTTAACCACCAACAAACAAACAAACATCAAACATTTAGCTATTTCTGGTCTATTTTTGTTAGTTCCGACCCTATTCTAAGTACTCTTGTTGTTTCATTTATCTAGAACATTTATAACCAATCAGATTGCTTGATTTCCCATAACCTGAACTTAATCATATAAAGTTATCACCCCTTATACAACGATGCTGTATCCGATTCTCATCACATCTATATCCAATGGCAATATCCCCGGGCACCCCAAATTTCGGCACCCCTTTTTTGGAAGAACATATGACCATCGGCACCCCTTTTTGTCATATGTGCTTATGTGAAAAAGCATAATGTGACACAATTTGCCCTAGCACAAAGGCACATGCTTTATGTGCCGATATGTGCTTATGTGAAAAGGAACAATGTGCCCTAGCACAAAGGCACATACGGGTATTTGAGGATACCTATGGCCCGGCATTGTATTATTTGAGGATACCTATCGAGGATACCTATCGAGGATACCTTTTATAGGATACTTATCTGAGGATACTATTACCTGAACCACAAGACATACCTATCCCAAATATCCCTTATAAGCCATCGAACAGTTATTGAAAAGTCATTGCTCGAATGACTCGAATCCCATCGAGCAATGTGGCCCTTGGTACTACTGATCCACCAGGTGCTTCATATTATTGAGCGGTATTCTGGGGTGGGGTCAATGCCTGGTAATACAGAACGGCAGCAGAGTATGGTTGGTATATTCCCCTGTAGATCCCATCCTAACCGTTGATAGTATTAACCTACCAAATGCTTTGTATCATCCTGTTACTGGTAAGGTGGTACGTAATACCAGTAGTTCTACCCTATTCCGTTGATCGGTGGTTCACTCCGTCAATCTCTTCCAGTCGTAAAACTGTCATGGTCATGATTAGCCATTGTGCTGAAATATTTTACCTTAAACACCAATAAATAAATAAATAAATAAATAAATAAATAAATAAATAAATAAATAAATAAATAAATAAATAAATAACCCATCGTTGAATCTTCGTCTGGGTGTGACTACAGGGTGTTTAGTGGGTCTTCGGTGAAGACCCCCCCCCCCCCCCCCCCCCCGTCGTAACATCCATGTTCTTGCCCATTGCCTTGTTTCAAACAGTGCACATTTTACACCACCACCAATCACCCACTCTCCCACCACCACCCCCTTCAAGGTGTCGCGTCTTGCCTTATTTTGATCGACGAGATCGTTTCAATTTTCCAAAACGTGGTGTTTTCGAAGATTTATTCTTAGCTTTTCATTTCTTCAACAATCTGCACAGCCTCTTTTAATACTGGTAACAGTGGTGAACATTCCGGGAACCTCGCAACCATTCTGTTCGCATTTCTTTCTAAAGCTTCCAGTCTCATACTTGCTGTTGAAACAGATGCTTCGTTGATCGAGGACTGTAGACACGATAGCACCAGCGCCTTCAAGAAAACCTTCCAGATTCATTGTTATATCGGTCTTCTATTCGCTTATCGTGTTATTTAAATGTGGCGCCAGAAAATCTAGCGTGTATGTATCGGCGCCACTGATTGGTTAGAATGTGTTGATCGACAGGTTTTCAGTATGATACTCAATTAATTTAGCATCATACTATATTATTTGTGTATGATACTGAATTAATTCAGTATGATAATCAATTAATTTAGCATCATACTATATTATTTGTGTATGATACTTAATTATTTTAGTATGATACTCAATTAATTTAGAATCATACTATATTATTTGTGTATGATACTTAATTATTTTAGCATGATACCCAATTAATTTAGAAACATACTATATTATTTGTGTATGATACTTAATTATTTTAGTATGATACTCAATTAATTTAGAATCATACTATATTATTGTGCACGATTTCATGAATGCAGCATAAATAAAATAGCATGATACTGAAATCAGGTTCACGTACGGAAGGGTCATAATTGTTTTTTTAGTATGATACTCTAATAATTTGGTATGATGCTTTATTATTTGGTATGATTTCATAAATGCTGCATAAATAATTAAGTATGATACTCAATTATTTGAGTATGATACTGAATTAATTCAGTATAATACTATATTATTTGGGTATTATACAATATTAATTGAGTATCATACTCTTTATTTTAGCATCATGCTAAATTCACTGATTTGTGGTCCTGTTCGTACGTCATACAATCTCGGCATTTGTTTTATGTCAACAATAATAACTAAAATATGTTTTAAATATTTGTAATTTGCATTGGAGCTAAAAATGTGCTCATCATCAGTGTAATAATTCATTTTACACAGACATCGCTAGGCATACCTTACCATTCACCTCGCTGCTTTGAACAGGGAAGTAAAAGATGAGGTTAACCACCAGAGGGTTTTTACACCAACTCTTCGACATAACTTTGGCCATGTCCAGTGATATACTTTTATAGCAGAAGATCATCAATCACATTTGATAGCAGATATTGACGTACGGACGGACGAAAGGCCTAACTAAAGTTAAACACTCAATACGCGATACAAGTATTGCAATAAAGTATTTGCTAATGACATTTCTTTTGAGTTTACAAATTTTGATATTTTGTGACTCCTCAAATGTGAGCTTTGTATAACAAACAAAATAATTATCATGAATAAGATTTTTTTGTTACTTTATAACAGCACTCTGAACCCTAGCATTGAATTAGTGTGTAAAGGCCTTACTTAAATTATTTGAATTTACATATTTCACTCCTGAAGTTTCTTCCATAAACATTGGGGTGGGGGTGGGGGGGGGGGGGGGGGGTGGCGGTGGCTAAGTAGGCAGAGGTGCAGACTGCAAGCCGACAGGTCCTCGGTTCGAATCCCACCGGCGGCAACCGCGTTGTGTTTGTGGGCAAGACACTTCACCCCATTGCCTACGCGAGAGCACGGTGACTTTGTGTACTAAGGCTTACTGCACATCGATAGTGCAGTTATCTTCAACCAATGCTATAATCCTGCTTGTGTAGAGTTAGTATGTTGGTCAGCTGACAGTTGCTCGCCGTTGCTCACTTTTTTTGTCCGGATACTCCGGCTTCCTCCACTCGTAAAACAGTCGTTAGCCTTTGTGCACAACTATGTGACCTTAAATACCAATAAATAAATATACCGAAAATATGAAGCTAAAATCAGTTGTGTAATTTATTTCTCTTTACATTCTTTAACCCTTTACCTAACATGAAAATCAGATGACACTTGCAAACAAAATTCGTGAATAACCAATTTTTTTGTTTCAAAAACATAGGTTATGATCCCCTCATTGGAACGAGCACGTTCCAAAGAGAGGTCATAACCTATGTTTTTGAGTCAAAAAAGTGAAAAAAATAATGAAAATTAATTGGTGATTTTTGTGAATAGCGCTGGCCGGTTTTGATCGTAACGTTGAGTAAAGCGTTAAAAGCGATCGGCGATCAAGGAACTGAAAACATTCGAAAATTTGTTGTTGAGCATTGGTTAATTATAACACCCCAGGGCCGGGGAGAGGGAATTCTGGCCTCAGGTCTAATGCTGTGAAGGGCCCCTTTCAGAAGTGTACTGATACTGAAGGCATCTGCCGCGAGTGCCGAAGTCACAAGCGATTTTTGTGAGGTGGGAAAAATTTTGAAATCGGTTATTAAATGGAGACTTCTGGCAGCCCATCGGCTAAAAAATCACGTTATGTTTTGGCCGTCAAAACGATGTTTTTTAGCAGCATGTCTTAAATTTCCAAGTGAGAATCCAGAAACCTGAGTTATAGCTCATGACTGCACGATCCTCGAAGTGATAACTTTATTACGCCAAGTTGATTTAATAAAAGTATTACTTCAATAATCATGCAGTCCAAAATTACAACTGTTGGTCAAGTAAATAGCTCCAATCACGATACAATCCCCTTCTTAACTGCTGGTACAGAAGTCAAAACATATGGGTGGGGGTGGGAGAGGGGGGGGGGCTAGTCCAAACATGGCCTGGAAGCCTGTATTTTAATCTTTTCGTTTGATAAATCCTTTGAAAGGACGTACAAAACCAAACAAATAAAATACAGCCTTTCAGTCCATTTTTGGACTAGTCCCCCACCCCTCCATGTTCTAACTACTGTGTCAGCAGGAGGGAGGCCTAACCCACGAACCCATGACTCCTGGGCCAAACACGGGTCCCAAATTTCCTGGACCCGGGTTTACTACTCTGGGCCCCCGCCCTTTCCCCGGCCATGAGCACCCCGCACCCAAAATAGCGGACTTGAGACACATTTCTTTCTTTTGTGACCAAAGAGTGATCCAGCAATCCGGTTGTAGGCCTATAGAGATTCACATTCTAAAAATGTTTCATGGAACACAAACTAAATCCCATCAAAAGTTTTATTTTCAAAGTTGAACTGTATTCTACGGCAACATAGAAGCGCCACGTGTTGTTGTCATAGTAATCTGTTAAACAGATTAGTAATCCATTTAAACAGATTACTTAATCCGTTTAAACAGATTAGTAATCCGTTTAAACTGATTAACTGCTTGGATTTGATTGGTTGATTGTCACGTGGTCTGTTATGATGATATAGTATTTGACGTAGTGAGGTCTCACCGCACAGTGCACATGGCCTTGAGGGCTATGGACTATGAGATGAGGCCTCAGCTCATAGCCCTCATGTCGTCATATAGGAAAATTGATCATTAATGATGCCCCGAAAATTGACAGACGGGACCACTAATGATCAATTACCCCAGATGTGGACATTGCGGCTATGAGTTGAGGCCTCATATTCAGGAAAGCCGTGGGCTGAGAACTCATTGAGACTTTCCCTGATGGGCCTCCTATACTCAGTCGCACTTCCCTTTCTTCCAGAACCCCTCTCCGGCCGTAATCTTTCCCAACTCTGCTCATTGATCGATAATCGTAATGGCGAGACATGCAGTGATCACTTGATGAATATTATAATTCAGATGAATCGAAGAGTCGTTCAGCGAGTCACTCGCAGGGGTCACTCCTCAGTAGTGAGAGATGTGGAGAACAACCCACATTGGGGAGGGGGGTCTCACGGGGGATCTCAAATGTGACGTCATAATCACATGACCAAGTGACGTCATGTTTGGTTGTCATGGTAACCCGCGTAAGCGGCCATCTTTTGACGTCATCCCCATAGTGATATGTGATCCTAGTGCGCATGCACAGCGCTTGTTGTTAGGGTGAAACGTGTTTCTGTTGGCCATTTTGTATAGTGGAGGCCGCCATCTTGGTTTCTATGGTAACACGTGATTGCTATGTGACACAAAACCTTCTTATAGGACAGGAGTATGTTCCTTTGTACAAGAGTAAATCTAATTACCCAAATAAAACCCAATGTCCCCAAATCACCTAAAACTACCGAAATAGAATTGGCGAAGCCTGAGAATGGGCTTTTTACCCGACAACAGGACCATTCCTTCAGACTCCTCGTTTACTTGGTAGAATTACAACAAACAACCCGACAATTATTTTATTTGGTGCGGATGTCCGACTAAATCATCGGTTTCTACCTACGTATCATCAAGCTATGTTATAACATCCCCCATCTCTTTATGAAGTATTCTGACCATCGTAGACGTGTTTATATTCTAGTGTACACATTACATGTAGCACATTGGCGCATGCTGAGTGTGCCGATATGTGCTTGTATGCCTAACATATGGTGATGTACTATTGGAGGATAGTGTTTTGGAGGGTACATTATAGAGGATTCTTGTCAAATCGATCTTTACATCCGGGTAATTCACGCTACATCCGGGTACTCTTGTTGCTAAAAACAACAACAATATATAACATTTCATTCATTTTTATTCGAGTATGCAGTCTTTTAAGTTAAATGGTCCAGACATCTTTTTCTATATTTTTCTTTTCTTTGACTTTTCTCACAGGATAACCATCTCATCTTCTTGTTGGTTGGAGCTTCTTCCCATCGTTTGACTCTGTTTATATCCCTGTGTGCTAGCTGGCAGAACGATGGTAGCTTGACTTTGTGGGTTGTTTGTTTTGATTTCTTGTCTTGCATCTTTTTTGTCTTCATGCTTCTTCTTAGTGGTAACTTTGTTCTGAATGGGATCTGACATCAAACTCTTGCCTTCAAACTTATTCGCAACTTCGTTCTTGTTTTGATCTTCAGTCTTCTTTCGTTTGGTCTTATTTTGACCCATCCTTGAATCTTCAGACTGGTTGACATTCTTGACGGGGGCTGGTATCGTTCTCTTGTATGCAGGCTGCTTCATAACATCATTCATGTTTTGGTCTGAAAGTTGGCCCATCCTTGAATCTTCATTCTTCTTCGTAGTTTGAGTGAAAAGAGTTTCGTTCGGAGTTGCCTTCGTTCTCTTGTTTGTAGTTAATAATCGGCCAGTATCCACACATCTTCGTTTCTTTCCAACAGCACCTATGTGTTGGTCTATGCATCATTACTCTTCGTCGCTCATCGCCCCAGTCCCAGTCCTGAAAAAGGTACAAAGGGGTGTACGGAGGCCAAAAAAACCCCAAAAAACTAATTATCTCTACGACCACGAAAGAGTGAAGACATGAAGAAAGTCCATCGTTGCAGATATTGTGACAAAGAATTCTCCAGGAGCTTCACACGTGAAATACACGAAGATGATTACTGTCCCATGAGAAAAACGGCATAAACGAACAACATTGTAAGACACAACAGAAATGCAGATCCACTGTGAATCATATCACATGTTGAACGACACGAAGCCAAGAACGTGATCAAGACGGATCATACAGAAAGGGGAATTTTTAAAGAAGTTGATAAAACCCGTCGTCAATGTATTGACAGATATCCTCGATTCTATCGATAAATAGGTTATCTCCATCCGATTCCATGAACTCTTCTACGTCGTGGAGGTGGAGACTAATATGACTTACTTCCGGTTGGTATGCGAAATTCTTTATTTTTGAGTGTTCGTTTGTGTACATTATGATTCAATTAAATAACGTTGTAAAAAGTTCGAGCATATTAATGGAAAAAGTCTACCGCATAATTATGTATCATAATTACAGTGCAGTTGTCGTGGACTGGTCGTAATCCACTCGTGGGCAGTGATGTCCACGCATGCGTTTACCAGGTAATAAAAAATATCACCAGCAAAACTTTAATTAATGAAGCACAGGGCTGTACCCCTTTCTTCATTAATTAAATTTTTGATGATTATTTCTATAATTAGTTGTTGGAATATAATATTAATATTATGGAAATACTGCCCACTCCACGGCGGTCGTACTGAACATCCATCACAGGCTGGTTTTGAAGTGAAATTCAAAAGAACAAAATACCAAGGCGTCTTTCATATATCTCGTCAGCATGAACCCACGTATTTTCACTGAATGGAAGGTCTTTCCATTTGAAAAGATAATAAA
Source organism: Pictodentalium vernedei (assembly GCA_031216915.1). Lineage (NCBI taxonomy): Eukaryota > Metazoa > Mollusca > Scaphopoda > Dentaliida > Dentaliidae > Pictodentalium > Pictodentalium vernedei. The sequence continues at coordinate 561,970,018 of CM062294.1, read as the reverse complement.
TTCTATGCTGTCTGTATTCAAGTGCCCGTAGCACTTTTTCCGTAACTTTGGTTGATCGACACGCTGCGAATGAAAGCGTCTCAAGAACTTGGGGCTTATTGTGATTGTCACAAGTCTGAGTTGAAAAGTTGGGTGTAGCAGGTACATTTTGCACGGATTTAGTGAGGCTTCTGGGTTGGACTAATGCGCAACAGTCAGCTTTAGAAATTTGTAAAGTTTGTGTACTCACGTCAGCGTGTTTTTTTCTCCTCTGCAGAAATCAAATTGAACAATCCTCTGTTGCGTTTATCCGCGTCCTCCGGCAACACTTTTTCTTCCTGTTTTGTTGGTGTGTCCCTGCATGTGCCTGATTGCGTTTCCTTTCCTTCTAGGTACATCATTGTACGTTTGTAGTCTCGTTCCTTCTTTGCTTTTGACCTGGTTTTGTCTCTTCGCTCCTGTGATAATTTATTCCAGTAAAACGATACGCTCACGGAAGTTTCATTTTCTTGAATTCTCCAAGACATTGACATATTTTTCACATCGAGACTTCCGATCAGCTGTTTAAAGTGTTCTGGAATCGTGTCGATCTTTTGGATCGTGATTAAGCTAAAAAGTTAGTCTGCATGGATTCTGTCCACCAATTGTCGTAAAGCGTCTACTGTGGGGAAAATTGGCTCACTCAAAGCACTTGTTAACTTTATACATTTATTCACATTTAGTGGTGGAATAAATTCCTAATAATGTTTGAAAGACGCCTTGGAATTTTGTTCTTTTGAATTTCACTTCAAAACCAGCCTATGACAGTGTTATGAAAACCCAGGTGCTAATTGTTTTGGTGATTAAGCAGTAATTTCGGTGTTTGTATTGTTGTCGAATATATTAGAATGTATACATAAGCTGGTAATCAGCAACTGTCCTTCTACAATACTACAAGCTGCTTGATAACAAGTCCTGTTCTCCAAAAAGGTTTAATTATTGTTTAGGATTTATGTTAATAAGTAACTGTTGTTACGAGTAACTGTTTTACTATAAAATGTATGTATTTCCTGAATTCAACAGTCTGGTTATACCGACTGAGAAAGAAGTACGGTTGGTTATTCCGCCGCTAAATGTGAATAAATGTATAAAGTTAACAAGTGCTTTGAGTGAGCTAATTTTCCCCACAGTAGACGCTTTACGACACAACTACAAAGTTTTCAACGGTCATGTCGTTGATGTGCAGTGTACGAGCCGAGATTGATTGCGATATCACATTGATTGCCAAGCACATTTTTACTAGGGCAGAACGCCTCGGGACCCACATCACCTATCCATTCCCGACTGGAGTGAGTTGATGTTGGGGGGGGGGGAGGGTCCAAGGTATTCCGTGGTGTTCGCCCTTAGGCGAAATTTGACTATGCGCTATCGACCCGAGTCGTAATGTTTACAATACCGCAAATACCAACCGGAAGTAGTTAGTCCAAGAATGACAACTCACTTAGAGGTTGTGATCTTCAGTAACCTGTCATTTGTGAACTGAACTTCGAAGAGAGCGAACGCAATACAATCAACACAAAGAAATTGGTCAACAGATTCGGATTCCGATCAGTCGTCGGAACTATCAGAAGATTTGGAATATTAAAAAGAAGACGACAAAGACCATTCTGCGATGTGAAATATTGTCACCAAGAAGATTTCGAAAACCTCATGAACAAGTATTTCGAGGATGGGATGGATAAAGAAGATGTAGTTGAAACAGCATGTACAGCATTTGAAAGTTCAGTCAGAGAAGCCATCGGTGTAACATACCTCAATATCCTAGTGCACATTACGAATATTTGCAAGGACCCAATAAAAGAGACTGCAAAACGGCTTCGTGAAGAAAAGGAATATGACTTTTTAGAGCTTCAGAAATATGCCTAAGAAACGAGAATATTTGGTTTTGACGATCTTATGGCAGACTACTCATTCAAAGTGGACGATGACGAAGAAGAAGATAAGGAGCCAAGAAGAAATTGAACTTGCCATAACAGAGAAAAGTATAAAAGAATTGTTCGTATGAAAATTTATGAATTTGCTTTCTTATCCATTGAACAGTGAAGATGTCTGTGTCAACAACAATGCTCCGATTCAAAGATGAGTTACACATACAGATCTTCAAGAATGAAGCTGGATTAAAGCTGACTTCCCAAGAACTGGCCCAAGTGAATCATGTGGTAGATTACAAAACAGACAACAAACAAGAGAACGAAGACAGCTCCGAGCGAAACTCTTTCCACTCAAACTTTGAAGAAAAATGAAGATTCAAGGATGGGCCAACTTTCAGACCAAAATATGAATGACGTTATGAAGCAGCCTGCATACAAAAGAACGATACCAGATCCCATTAGGAACAAAGTTACCACTACGAAACAGTCCAAAGACAAGAGAGCGATTCCAGCTCGCATAAACAACGAAGTTTCTACTCAAACTACGAAGAAATTGACAAAACTACATGTATGTTTCAATGAGTCGTTTTGTATTCAATGAGTCAGATGTGCGTAGGAAGAAAACGTCGAGGCCGAAGGTCGAGACGTTTTCTTTCTACGCACATCTGACGAATTGAATACAAAATGACTCATTGAAACATACATGTGGTTTTGTATTTATTACATGACCCAAGTAGATTCAAGGATGGATCAAAACAAAATCAAATCACAAAAGACTGAATTTCAAAACAAGAATGAAGTTGCGAAACAGTCTGAAGACAAAAGCGGGATGCCAGATCCCGCAAAGAACAAAGTTACCACTACAAAGTAGCCTGAAGACAAGAAAGATGCTAGACCAGAAATTAAAGCAACCAATAAAGCCAAGCTACCAGCGGTCAATGAGAGAACGGCTTTTATCAAGAACAAAGACCTAGTCAAACGATAGGACGAAGCTCCAACCAACAAGGAGATGAGATGGTTGTCATATGAGAGAAAGCAGAAGAACTACAAAGATGAAGAAGATGCCTGGAACATTTGAATTATATACTCGAATAAAAATGAATGAAATGTTATATCTTGTTGTTTTTTTTATCAACTATCCAACAAAAGTACCCAGATGTAGCGTGAAGTACCCGGATGTAAGGTCTCTTGTGTACTAGCACACAATCACATCTCGCTATGATAACTTGCACTACATGTAGGTCTAGGCATTGTATAGATTGATACGGGCTTAGATGAATGGGGTGCTCTATCTGTTAAAGACCTAACCGAGGGCAGAGGCGAAATAGAATCGGGGTAATGCTACAATTCAGTAGTAGAGGTACAATACTTCAAGGTACACAATACTGTGATCGCTTAGGGGAGAGCTTCATATGAGTATAAAAGCCCATCAAAAGAGGTCTCAATGAGGTCTCAACTCACAGCCCTGGCGTTTGGTCATCACTGATCCGTGATTTTAGGAACCCTGTGATCGCTAAGTTATCATTAACAGTTGTTGTAGAGCAATCCCTCGGGGAGAGACTACTCGAACGACTCTTACCGATGAATCAGCAGGGAGCTGCTCGCGAAAGAACTCTTCGAACGACTCGATGCCATCGAGCTGATGATTAATCTAGGAGTGACCCCAGCGAATGACTCCCTGAACGACTCTTCGATTCATCTGAGTTATAATGCTCACCAAGTATTCACTGGGAGCCCAGCAATTCACTAATCACCGATCATTGGGTAGAGTGGGGGGGAAGATTAGGTACGGAGAGGGATTCTCTAAGAAGGGGAAGTGCGACTGAGTATAGGAGACCCATCAGGAGAGGCCTCAATGAGGTCTCAACACACACCCCTCGTGGCTATGAGGACTCAACTCAAGGCCGAAATATCCACATCTGGGGAACTGATCAGTAGTGATCGCCTTAGTCAATTCGTCGTGTGAGTGCTAGAATGTTCTATGTCCTCTATGGGACATAGAACATTCTAGCACTCATCCGACGAATTATCGGGCCTCCATTACTGAGTGATCAGTTTTCTTATAAAACGACATAAGGGATTTGCGCTGAGGCCTCATCTCGTAGCCCATAAACCCTCAAAGCCTTGTGGACTGTGCGGTGAGACCTCACTACGTTACATACTATATTGTCAAAATAAACCAAGTGAGTAGTATGTCATGTACCCGGACATGTACAGGTTGGGGGACCTCGGTGGGGGACCTCGGAAGTGAGTGTGACGTCATGTCACGTGACCTAGTGGCGCCATGTTGTGTTGTCATGGTAACCCGCGTGGGGCGGCCATCTTGTAACGTCATCTCCATAGTGATACTTGGTGTAAGTGCGCATGCGCAGCGCGTGTTGTTAGGGTGATACGTGTATCCGTCGTCCATTTTGTGAACTGGAGGCCGCCATCTTGGTTTCTATGGTAGCACGTGATTGCTATGTTACCCAATTTTTCTGCAATAAGACGGGGGTATGTTCGGAGGGTGGGTTCGATTGTAGAAGAGTAAATCTAATTACCACAAACAACCCGACAATCCTTCCAAATCACCAAAATCCGCCCCAAATCACCGAAACTGACTTTATTTGATACGGATTTCCCATTTTATCGGCTTAGCACGTAGTGCTATAGTACCGAGAGGGTACCGGGGGTGTGTTCCTTTGTATAAGAGTATTTTTTCTGGTTCGGATTTTCCCAGAATCCTCGTTTAATTACCCAAATAAACCCGTCAACTTGTACTATTTAGAATTCTTTTAGAATTCTCTGCTTCTATCTATATATGCAACAGTTTTCGTCTATCTGGCCATGTTCCTTTGTTCTGGAGTATACTCCAGTAGCGTCGAAGAGCCTATTAGTTGGAACAGTTTACCTTATTATTACTATATTTAGCAATTTCTGGTCTATTCTTGTCAGTTCTGACCCTATTCCAAGTACTCTTGTTGTTTCATTTATATAACTAACCAATCAGATAATCTGTATGCAGAGTTATCTCCCATGTGTATAACAAAAGCAGTCCCAAAGCCAATAAACTATCGAGCAGTTACTGATAAGTCCATCCTAGGGGGGTTTGATCATCCCCTACTAGGCGGGTCCTCAGGTGGCGGATAGAGGACGGCCTGCTCAATTGGGCAGGTTTGCTAATTTCTAATTGGCAGGTTTGCTCAATTGAGTTGGTTCGCTGCGAAATACACAAATACGTGGCCCCGGACCAAAATGATCAACCCTGCTAATACCATCTGGCAGGCACCTTGTTCTCCCGTGAGGTGCATTCCGAAGGCCCCGGAAGAAGGAATCCTGGCAGTTGAGGACTCGGGCCCCGGTTAGGGCAGTCTCCGGGATGGAGCCCTGGTCTCCATTTCGGAGATAATGTTCAACACACTGCTTTGGCCCCAATTTCGGGAGTAGACGGATGGTCGGATGGCCCGGTCTGGCCAATCGGGAGCCCCCAACCCCAAAAATATCGGGTGTCACGTCGGGGGGCATTGGGTGGTCATTCAGTCAATTATTTCTTTTACTTTGATTTTACCATTACTACCCTATACTGACTTTTGGTTATTTTAATACTTTCCGAACATCTTCCGTTTTGTTGCTCTGTCTGCGTTCGTTGTCAGTGGTAGTATTTGTTGCACTTTTTTAGGGAAATTGTTGGATGAATGTCCACCACGACGTGGCACTTCTCACAAATTCTACGGGTCAATCGGTCAGCGGATATGCTTTTGCATCAACGATGGCCGAGTATGCTTCATATATACTCCTGGTGCTGTTCGCTGGATATACCGCGACATAACCCCCAAGGTTGGGCTCAGAGTAAGGGTGGGAGCTATATGAAGAAGAATTAAATTTAAAAAACAAAATGGATAAACCAAACAAATTACAAAAACGAGGACATGACACAGATTCTGATTCTGACAATGACATACAAAACAATCTTCCAAATTCTTGGCCTAAATTCGTAATTGTTTATTCCGATGAAGATGGGAAACAAGTCACCGATATTAATCCTTTTGCATTGGAAAAAGCTATAAAGGGAATAGCTGGCACTGGCAATAGTGTAAAAAAATTAAGATCTGGTGGACTATTGATAGAATGTAGTAGACAAAAACAGGCATTAAATTTATTACAAACAACAAAAATAGTTGATATGAAGGTCAATGTTTCCCCCCACAAAACACTAAATAGCAGCAAGGGAGTCATAAGAACAAGGGAACTATCTGGAGTTGATGAACTAGAAATTAAAAATGAATTAAGACCACAAGGTGTAATTGATGTCAAAAGAATTGAAATACGCAAAGAAGGAAAATCTATTAAGACCAACACATATATATTTACTTTTGAAGCTACACAACCACCGAAATCGATCAAAGTTGGTTATCTGAACATCAAAGTGGATTTATATATCCCAAATCCACTTCGATGCTTCAGATGTCAAAAATATGGACATGGACAAAATAGCTGCAGGGGACAGGAAATATGTTATAAATGTGGCCAACAACATCAGGAGCCGTGTAATAATGCCATCAAATGTTGTAACTGCCAGGGCACCCATACTTCATCTTCTAGGGATTGCCCTGTATGGAGAAAAGAAAAATACATCCAAAAAATAAAATGTGAGAGACAGATCACTTTTAAAGAGGCCAGGGAAATAGTTTCATCAATGCCTGGAATGAGTTCATCAACAACATATGCAACAAAAGTAAAACAAAAAGTTCCAACTGCTTCTGTTCAATGTCAGACACCATATACTTGGTTACATGACAGCGTGCTTCCGACATTGATAGAACCTTTTACTATCACACAAACCACAGAAAATGAAGCAAAATCAACTCAAACACAATCGGCTATACCTAATTCGACACAGACAAATTCAAAAACAATTGTAAATTCAAAACCAGCACAGAAATCAGAACAACAACAAAGGAAATCCAATAATACCAAACCAGAACAGAAAAGTCTACAAACGAAATCGAAACCAGAACCACAGAAGCTAAGTCAGAATCAGAGAAAGAATCAAGAAAAAAACAAAAAGAAAACGGAAAATCTGACATCAGACAGAACACCCAAGGCCCTTCAAAACCCCGTTACTCGTAACAGGTTTGAAGGTCTTGAAGATATGGAAGTCGGTGACTGCATTGATGAAACGTTCGGGCATTTACACCCGAATTCTTCTCAGAATAGGTCCCCTAGAAAAAGATCACCTAGGAAAGCTGGCGGGGCTATTTCACCCATACGTCCGCCATCTCAATCTCCGAACAAGTATGGATAATTCAAACCAACATAATATAGTACAATGGAATTGTCGAGGTTTTAGGGCGAACTTTAATGAACTGGGTCTTCTCAGTCAAAAATATAAACCTGCTGCATTTTGTCTGCAAGAAACTCTTTTAAAGAAACCTGAGGCTCAAGATCATTCAGCTTTTAAGCATTATACTTCGTATAATGCTTGGGCAGACGAAAATGACCTTCATGTACGTGGAACGTCTGTCTTGGTCCGAAACGACATTATTCACAGTTCTGTACCATTACAATCAAATTTACAGGCTGTAGCGATACGACTGACCTTAGACAAGACAGTTACGTTATGTTCAATTTATGTTTCACCAAATAAACCACTTCAGCTGATTGATCTTGAGAATCTGATTCACCAGCTCCCAACTCCATACATTTTACGTGCTAAGCCGATAAAATGGGAAATCCGTATCAAATAAAGTCAATTTCGGTGATTTGGAGTGGATTTTGGTGATTTGGAAGGATTGTCGGGTTGTTTGTTGTAATTAGATTTACTCTTCTACAATCGAACACACCCCCGAACATACCCCGTCTTATTGCAGAAAAATTGGGTAACATAGCAATCATGTTCTACCATAGAAACCAAGATGACGGCCTCCAGTACACAAAATGGACGACGGAAACACGTATCACCCTAACAACACGCGCTGCGCCACGTATCACTATGGAGATGACGTCACAAGATGGCCGCTCACGCGGGTTACCATGACAACACAGTATAGCGCCACTAGGTCACGTGACATGACGTCACTTCCAAGTCCTCCACCGAGGTGCCCCACCTGTACCTGTCCGGGTACATGACATACTACTCAAGTGACAATCACCCAATCAAATCCGTGTAGATAATCTGTTTAAACGGATTACTAATCACATGGTATCCCACAATCACGGATCAGCGATGATCAATTGCCAGGACTGTGAGTGGAGTCCTCATTGAGGCCTATTTTTTGATGGGCCTTTATACTCATATGATATTCTGCGATGCTGGCAACCCCATCTTAAAAGCCCATTCTCTCTCTCATCCTCTATTTCAACCGAGGACCCTTCCTCAGCAGCCCGATCAAGGGCGACACTGTCGCCTTTCCTCTTCTTCCAGAAACCTTTCACAGCCCTATTCTTCCCAAATCCAGCCAGCCCCCTCACTACATCAGTGACCCGGCGACTTTATCCCGGAAGCCCTTGCTTCTCCTGCAGGCGCTAGTGACCGGGCGACTTCATGCCTTTCCGTTCTGATGGGCCTCTTATTACACTTATGGTGTACTTTGATGGCGGCAACCCTTTCTCGCCTCGCGGACGGGACTACCCTGGCCAAGAACGAGTCGACCAGCTAAAGTATTGCAGATAGCGCCTTGTTGTACCCACTGGAAGATGTATTCAACCAGAAGACCCGGAGACAATACTATAAATCTTTTACAATTGTATTTTCTAGTATTGTATTTTCTAACTATTAATACAACTGACTAAAATGAATCATTACCATTTTAAATGATATGGCAAACTGCCAGATCTTTGAAAATGCAAATGATTCATTTCAACCCATTTTAAGTCATAACTAGAAATTCAATTCTAGAAAATACAATTTTAAAAGTTTTATAGTATTGACTGCAGGAGAAACTAAAATTCATACATAGCCTCTTCTCAACCAATCTTGCATCACCCACGAGAATACTTCAAGGAAAATTCCGTGTTTTCAACTTTATGTAACGTTAAATATACCCCAGAGATAAGACGGCATGACCACAGTGGAAATACAGTGACAAAGGAGGAAACAGGATGGAGATACACCACCGTTATTCGTCGTGGACGATTCGAATAGATCGCATGTCCTCAATTTGGTAAGTACTCAAATCCATTATGGCGGTCAATCGAGAATCGATTCTAAATTCTAATAATCGCAGTGCTCTTCTTATAACTCCATATCGGGACGAGCTCATTCCAATAAGGGTCCATAAGGTATGTTGCGAGACAAGAAAATTATAACTAATCAATAAAGAATGCCGATTTCTGTGAATAGTTTTGTCCAGTTTTCACCGTTACGTTACGAAAAAAAGGAGTAAAGTCGATTGCACACTGCAAAAAATATAGGTTCTCTTTAGAACCAAAACTGGTTCTAATCTTGTCCCTGAGATGGAACCAGTTTGGTTTAAACAGAATTTATTTCAAATCAAATAAATTTACCAAGATTAGCATTCACTTTTAACAGAATAATACATGAACTGAGGTAGATTCAGCAGTAAACTTGGAGCTTATTCAACGCAGTCGCCCAACATTTTGAAACAAAGCGAATATAATATATAGGTATATTGATTCTATACAGAACCAAAACTGGTTCGATATGCCAACTGTTCATATCTCCTTTGTTTAATAATGATTTGAGACAACCTCGTATAAGCTCTAAACTTACGGCTGAAACCCCCTCAATTTATGTTTAACTCTGTTAATATTTAATGTAAATCTTTATAAATTTATTTGATTTGAAATAAATACTGTTTAAACAGAACTGGTTCTATCTCAGGGACAAGATTAGAACCAGTTTTGGTTCTAAAGAGAACCTATACTTTTTGCAGTGTAGTGCTAGCATAATTGTATCCATTTCACCTGAATTCTGATTATTACCTCAGAAGCTTAAGCTATGGCACTTTTCGGCTCACCCTTCCACAACATATCACATTTACAATCAAATTCATTGCTTCCACGACCCTGAAAGTTTGCTCTCCTACAAGCCTGTCCTCTTTCCCACCTTTCTAACAACAGTTACTGGCTTAGAAATTAATAAACTTCAGCCCGAGGTTGAGAAAAAGTAAAGAAAATGCATTAGAAAGTTGTGCCCCTCCAACGCTATCTTTCCTCCCAAAAGGGAGGTGGGAGCAGGGGTAGCGGCCGGAGTGTTCTAGTTAGGACTGGGAGAGGGCGCCGAACCCCCACTATGATCTTCTAAATGTTTGTCCTCTCCCTCACCTCACCCTCACTCCCCCCCCCCCCCCCCTTAAAAAAACCTGGCTTCGACCTCCCTATTATAGAATCCTGTTCTATTGGATATGTTTCATACATATTCTGTTTTAGTAACAGCGCTTCAAAATATGTTTGTACGACAGAAAAGAAAAAAAAAATGAACTGGGCAACAAACACAACACCAAAAGTGTTTGGACGCGTAACGCAGACCGGGCCCGATTTTTCAATCAATAATTTCAATGTAATTGATTTTGTTTACTTCTGTAAAACTATGTGACGCAAGTGGCCTCTCCTCAATCTTGATTCTATAATTAGACGTGACCGTAAAATCGGATAACTGTCTCGAACAATATATATACCCTTTCACAGTTTCTTAAAACTAAAACTGAAATTTGTGAGATTAACAGAAGAAACCGGTGAGTAAAATATTAGGTGACGTACGGGCCTGAGTTTTTTTTACACATCCGACACACGGTTTGGTGACTGACAGAACGCTGTCAGTTTCATCACGTGATATATCGGTTGCACTATACACAAATACCCCAGTTCATAGAAAATATGACAATACGCAAGGCGTAAGAAGGAACCCCAAAGTATCCAACGTATTGAAATATTTCATTCCGCAACCATTACTCCAAAAACATTTTGGTTTATTCAGTTGAATTCCTGCAATTGTTTAATTTCAGCCAAACAAGAATACGTTTCACAGTACTAAATATTTTCCCACAGGCGACCATTATAACGTTCAGGCGAAAAAAAATATGGTCGCATCATTTTAAATTTAGCATTCAAATATTTTTTGTCAACTATAGCCCTTCAGACAACCTTTTAATGATTTTTAAACAGGGGTCATGCAACAAATAAAAGAAAAACTAACAGAAAGGGAAGTGCTGGTCACATGTTCATATTTCTCAGGGAATTCCCAAACAAAACACACCAATAGTCAAACAAATTTTTAGGTTCTAAAAGTCCTCAAATCATCCTCTTTATTCATCTGGAACATTCAAAAGTAATGCAAAATGTCAGTAGACTTCTTCAAATGTTTATTGAAACAATATATTTCCCCAAGACTGCTTAGTTTTGGGAATTACATATTTCCGAGCGCAACTTTTCGAGGCGTGTAAATCTAATTAAAATATCTACAACAGTTATACCTATGAGCAAACCCAACCCTACCAAAGATACAGTTACCTCTTTCATGTGATGAAAGAGTCATTTCTGGAATAGAATTCAACTTTTGGCTTCTGTCTAGTGCAAAGCATGGGAAATTTGTTCTTTTGAAGAGAACTGTCCAATCTGTGTCAAATAGGCTTAAAAACTGTTATTGCCTCCGACAGAATTTCTACTCTATTACCCAATAAGTTGGGAGGGATAAGAATTCACAGCTTTCTTTGAAACTACCAAAATAAAACTAAAATCTGCATCAGCACACAAAACCTTTTCACAAAATCTGTTTTAATTAATCATACAGCAAGATAAATAGGGCCCCACCACCACGAAACAATATGTCAATTTTGTTTTAAAATTGGGGTTGTGCAGGGCTTATAGTTCCTCTAAATTTGGGAGAATCCATTTGGATTCTTGCGGAAATCGTTCCGAGAATTCAGACCTGCTATGGGCCAGGATCCTATTAGGTCAGTATGATTGAACCCCTGTTGCATACTGATAATACATGTTAACCCTTTACCCAATACAGCTTTTTTAATTTTTACAACACCAACTACTGATTTTTACCCCTCCCCCTGGGCCCTTAATCGCTCACCTGACGAGGCGGTTCAGAGAAGTATTTTGGGTCAGATTCAGTTAGTCAAGGTTCATGGACACTACATAGGAATAATGTTATGAAATTATTCATAATTCTATTGTCCATGTTAAATGATTATTAGCATAGGTCTTCCTGATTGCTTCCAATTCTGACAGCAGTAGACAAGTACTGCCAAACTTCCAAGGGTTGTTGTGTCACTGCACTTTGAAAGGCATATTTTATGGAAAAGCTCTAAGGAATGGATTTGAACATTTATGAACAACCTCGAACCTAACCCACCCCTGCCCAAATATTAAGCCACAGACCTGAAATGAACAAACTCAAATCTGCCCCCCCCCCCTCCTGCGATACCAAATATGAAAGGGTTCTGACTGGCAGGAACCAAACTGGAACAAATTTACATCTGACCTCCCCAGAGATGTTGTACACCAAATATTAAAGCATTAAACTAGTGGGTCTGAAGAAAAAGATTTTTAAAGAAATTTTCTCATGTTGCTTTGAGTTAATTTGCACTCCCATAATGAGCCCATATATTAACCCATAGATTTGGCTTGAACAAACATGAATCTGACCCCCTTAGAGATGCTGTAAGCCAAATACGAAAGGATTCTGACTGGTGGATCTGAAAAAAACGAGTTTTAAAGAAATTTCCTCATACTGCACTGAGTTAAACTTTGGGCTTCAATAGATAGACCAAATATTAACCCAGAGACCCGATTCAAACAAACTTCAATCTACCCTCCCCCTGCCCCCACCCCACTAGAAATGTTGCATTCCAAATATGAAAGCATTCTGACTGGTGGATCTGAAGGAGGTTTTCAAAGAAATTTCCTCATGTTGCACTGTTGATATTTGGGTGCCCAAGGGGAGCCCAAATATCAACTCAGGGACTTGATTTGAACAAACCTGAACCTATCCCTCCCACCCCTAGAGATGCTGTATACCAAGTATCAAAAGATTCTTATACATGGTTCTGGAGAAGATTTTTTTTCAATTTTGGAAAACAATTTATGCATGCTATCAGAGAAATGCTTGAGGCCCCCTGTCGGTGTGGCAACGTTATTTGAACAAACTGGAATTCATATATGATAAGGAACATGAATATCAAATTTGGTTCAATTCGGCTCAGTTGTTTATGAGGAGAGGTTAGTAATGTAAAGTTCACACCGCACAGGATGGACTGATGGTGGACAGACAGAAAGTCATCATTTAAGCGCCCCCTGACTTACAGTCAGGTGACCTAAAAATAAACAATATTCATCAAGCGTAATAATTATGGATGTTACTAGAACCAGTGATGAGAGCCGGTTCCAATGACAGCCATATTTGTACAAATTTTATTGCCAGTGTCACAATATTTCAGGTCATGTTAGTGTTGTATTGGTTAATTTGCTGCCTTTGTGTTAGGTAAAGGGTTAAACTGACTCAGTTCTCTTCATGTGAATCCTAGCAGCAATGTTACGAGACGCTACATGGTTTCTCACTGGTTTTGTTGCACGGATCTCTACGGGAATCGATTCTCAGATTCTTATAAGCCCTGGCTGAGGCTATATAATCCACCAATATCAATAGAAAGTGCCATTTTATCTCAACAAATGATGTCAAATATTCTTTTACCTAGTGATGAGGTAAATTATAGCCCGGGATGTACCCCCCCCCCCCGGCCCCCAAGCTCTCAGTATGCATTTTTTCCTAAAACAAGAGACCCCAGGGGGCCTGAGGGCGCCCACCTGTACATGGTAACCTAAATATCAACCCAGAGAATTGATTTCAACAAGTTGCATCTACTCCTCCTAAGAAAAGCTTATACCAAATATCCAAAGATTCTGACATGTGGATCTAAAAAAAATGATTTTTAAAGAATATTCCTCATATTGAACCGAGTTATAATTTGGGCTCCCACGAGCCCATATATGAACCATATGAACCCAGGGACTTGGCTTTAACAAACTTGAATCTCCACCCCCCACCCCCCTAAGGATGCCGCACACCAAATATCAAAACATTTCAACTGCTGGATCTGAAGAAGAAGATTTTTAAAGAAAATTCTTCATTTTGAACTAAGTTACAATTCGAGCTCCCACAGTGAGCCCAAACATGGACCTAGGGAGATGGCTTGAACAAACTTGAATCTAGCCTCCTAAGGATGCTGCATAAAAAATATCAAAAGCATTCATCTGCTGGACCTGAAGAAGATTTTTTTTAAAAATTCCTCATTTCGAACTAAGTTACAATTCAAGCTCCCACAGTGAGCCCAAATATAGACCTAGGGACATGGCTTTAACAAACTTGAATCTCACCCCCCTAAGGATGCCGCACACCAAATATCAAAACATTCCAACTGCTGGATCTGAAGAAGAAGATTTTTAAAGAAAATTCCTCATTTTGAACTAAGTTACAATTCGAGCTCCCACAGATAGCCCAAACATAGACCTAGGGACATGACTTGAACAAACTTGAATCTTGCCTCCTAAGGATGCTGCATAAAAAATATCAAAAGCATTCATCTGCTGGATCTGAAGAAGATTTTTTAAGAAAATTCCTCATTTCGAACTACATGCAAGTTACAATTCAAGCTCCCACAGTGAGTCCAAATATGGACCTAGGGACATGGCTTGAACAAACTTGAATCTCACCCCCCTAAGAATGCTGCATACCAAATATTAAAACATTCTGACTGCTGGATCTGAAGAAGAAGATTTTTAAAGAAAATTCCTCATTTTGAACTACATGTAAGTTATCATTCGGGCTCCCATAGTGAGCCCAAATATGGACCTAGGGACATAGCTTGAACAAACTTGAATCTCACCCCCCTAAGGATGCTGCATAACAAATATCGAAACTTTCCGACTGCTGGATCTGAAGAAGATTTTTAAAGAAAATTCCTCATTTTGAACTAAGTTATAATTCGGGTTACCACAGTGAGCCCAAATATGAACCCAGGGACTTGGCTTGAACAACCTGAATCTCACCCCCTAAGCATGCTGCATGCCCAATGTCAAAAGATTCTGCTGCTGGATCTTGAGAAGAAGATTTTCAAAGAAATTTGCCTGAAATGCACTAAGTTCAAATTTGGGCTCCTATACTGAGCCCAAATATGAACCCAGGGGGCTGATTTGAACAAACTTGAATGAGATCCACCCCACAATGTTGCATATCAAATATCAAAAGATTTTGCCTGCTGGATCTGGAGAAGAAGATTTTTTAAGAAATTTGCCTGAAATGCACTAAGTTCGAATTCGGGCTTCTATAGTGAGCCCAAATATGAATCCAGGGGGCTGATTTAACAAACTTGAATCAGATCCACCCCACAATGTTGCATACCAAATATCAAAAGATTCTGCCTGCTGGATCTGGAGAAGAATATTTTTAAAGAAATTTGCCTGAAATGCTTCTATAGTGAGCCCAAATATGAATCCAGGGGGCCGATTTGAACAAACTTGAATCAGATCCACCCCACAATGTTGCATACCAAATATCAGAAGATTCTGCCAGCTGAATCTGGTGAAGAAGATTTTTTAAGAAATTTGCCTGAAATGCACTAAGTTTCAATTCGGGCTCCTATATAGAGCCCAAATATAAACCCAGGAGATATGGCGTTTTACTTTTTTCGATTTTTAGCTCCTGTGGTTTCCATGGGGCTACAGAAAAAGAAAATTTGGCATAAATTAGGTACTTATGACCCAATAAGCCCTCACATAAAATTTGATTCAAATCAGCCTCTCGGTTCTGAAAATAGAAATTTTGGGCGGGGCCAGAAATTTTGCCCCTCCCATAACAACGCCAAATATAGCCCATCAAACTTCGCTTAAAGAAATCCAAGTCTACACCTTAAAAGGAAGCTGCATACCATATATCAAGTCTCTGCTACTGCTGGTTGATGAGAAGATTTTGGTGCCCCTTGGGGGCATGGCACCACCCAGGAGAAGGGGGCAACTTCATTTGAACAAATCTGAATTGCCATTAGGTAATAAACATGTACCCAACATTTGAATAATGTAAAGTTAACGCCGGACGGACGGCGGACAGAATGTGATCAGTAAAGCTCCCACTGAGCTTTGCTCAGGTGAGCTAAAAAGCTTTATTAATTTATAAATAAATTGATGGTGAAATGAATTTCCCATTATTTTTTAATCACATTCTTGCTTCTGAACACATTTCACATTGTGTTTGATATTCTGCAATCTTTGTAAGAAAAAGCCTAGGTTTACTCAGTTAAGGCACCTCGAGTCATAAAACAGTGATTTTTTCCAACAGAATGACCAATACCTGCTACTGTGGTGTCTCATGACACTGTTAAAATTCCTAAAATCATCAAATATTGATTCATTAGTGCTGTGCTTGTGCTGCAAATATCCACAAGTGCACTTTCACTATTTTGGTTTTAATCCCCACAGGCATGCATTCTGTGAAAAGGATTGTAATACACGCGTGGGCAGTGATGTCCACTCATGCATTTACCAGTCAATAAAAATCATCATCTACAAAATTTTAATTGATGAAGCATCGGTTTGTACAGTTAAAACTAGAAGTCCTGTCGTGAGATGCGCACAAATAGCACGTTGATATGCGCGTTAATGTGCGTGTCATGGCCCAAGTAAATCTATCAAATTCTGTACATATGGCCTGTGCACAAGCAATGTTTCAGCCAATGGACCTCCGGGTAACCCAGAGGTCCAATGGCAGAAACATTGCATGTGTTTGCTATGAGTAACCAAGAGAACCTGCCGTGCTTTGGATGCCATTCGATATGGCAAATGCGCGCAATTCCAACGCGCAATTAAGCCTAGATAAGCGCACTATTCGTGACAGGACTTCTAGTTTTAACTGTACCTGGTGCTTCATTATTTAAATTTTTGATGATTATACCTATAGTTAGTGTTTGGCATCAAATATTATTGTATGAATTTGTATCCGTGGAAATATTGCCCATCCATGGAAAGTGAGCAGTACACTGGCACTGTACTGTATTTGTTTATATACTTGTGATAGGCTGGGTCCAAAGTAATCAGTACTCGTAGTACTCGAGTACCACTTTTTTGATAAAATACTCAATACTTGCCAGCCCAGATTTTTGTATGTGTGTGTCTGTGTGTGTGTGTGGGGGGGGGGGGGGGGGGTGGGGGGGGAAGGTTGGAGGGTGAAAGATAGCTGCAAATTATTTAAAATGTTGACCCAGGCAAATGAAAAGCAAAGAAACATTTCATTCGAAGGACAGACAGACAGACATGCAGTAACAAATTTGGGAAGCCTAAATAAAAGTAGTGACTAACTTAAAATGAAAAATATAGATAGAAGAGCCAGGGCAATGTTGTCAAACAGAAAACAAACAAGAGCCCCCAGAGGGCCTGATGGCATTCACCTGACATGGTAGCCTAAATATCAACCCAGGGAATTTATTTGAACATTTAGTTGCATCTGCCCCTCATAAGAAAAGCTTATACAAAATATCTAAAGATTCTGACCGGTGGATCTCAAAAAAAAAGGATTTTTAAAGAATATTCCTCATATTGAACTAAGTTATAATTCAGGCTCCCACAGAGAGCCCAAATATGAACCCAAGGACTTGGCTTGAACAAATTTGAATCTCACATCCCTAAGGATGCTTCTACAGTTAAAACTAGAAGTCCTGTCATGAAATGCGCACAAATAGCACGCTGATATGCGCGTTAATATACGCGTTAAGGCCCAAGTAAAGCTATTAAATTCTGCACATATGGCCTGTGCACAAGCAATGCTTCAGCCAATGGACCTCCGGGTAACCCGGAGGTCCATTGGCAGAAACATTGCATGTGTTTGCTATGGGTAACCAAGAGAACCTGCCATGCTTTTGGTGCCATTCGATATGGCAATTGCGCGCAATTCCAATGCGCAATTAAGCCTAGATAAGTGCACTATTCGTGACAGGATTTCTAGTTTTAACTGTATATACTAATATCAAAAGATTCTGACTACTGGATTTTAAAGAATATTCCTCTTATTAAAATATGAACCCGGGGACTTGGCTCAAACAAACTTGAATCTCACCCCTCTAAGGATGCAGCATCCCAAATATCAAAATACTCTGAAGAGTGGATCAGAAGAAGATTTTTAAAAAATATTCCTCATATTGCACTAATCTAATCATAGAGAGTCCAAATATGGACCCAGGGATTTGATTTCAACAAACATGTGAATAAATCTTCCAAAGATGTTATATGCAAAATATGAAAGCCTTTGGAGCAGTGGTATGGGAGAAGAAGATTCTTTAATGTTTTTCCCATTACTAAAATGATGACTCCGCATAAGTCCTGGAAAACTTCCCTACGATAAAACTGATGGCAATTTTTTTTTACCATTCTTTTCTGCTGGTCGTAAGGAAGCGGCACACAAAATAAAAATTCTCAGTGCCATTTAGTTTTGAAGATATGGGCGTTTTAAATTTTTTCTATATTTAGATCCTGCAGTTCCCACAGGGCCACAGGAAAATGTTTTGGCATAAATTAGGTACTTACGACCCAATAAGCCCATCATATCAAATTTGCTTCAAATCAGCCTCTCAATTTGGAAAATAGAAATTTTGGTACAATTCGGGCTCCCACAGTGAGCCCAAATATGAACCCAGGGACTTGGCGTAAACAAACTTGAATCTCCCACAGTGAGCCCAAATATGAACCCAGGGACTTGGCGTAAACAAACTTGAATCTCACGCTGGCTCACACCGATTAATCGACTAACCAATGATCAATATCTTGATTGATAAAAAAAAGTAATTGATCGGTTAACCGTTACTTTTGAAGTACGGTATTTGATGGCTGGATTCACATCGCAAAATACAGTACGTGGAGAGTGGATTGCAACCAAATAACCCGCGGAGTGCAGTCATCACCCAAGCTATAACTTTCAAATTGCGCACAAATCGACAAAAAACAAAAGCAATGTTTCAGCCAATGGACCTCCGGGTTTAACCCGGAGGTCCATTGGCTGAAACTTTGCTTGTACTGGTTATGCTTTGCAACACATTTGCAATTATTGCTCGGGTGGGATCTCCACTCTGCGGGTGATTTAGTGATAATACACTCTCCACGTACTGAACTATACAAAAATGTCCAATTGCTAACCATTTTTCTTTCATATTGGGTAAGCTTATATTCACTATTTATCATCACTTTTTGAAACCAAGATGGAAACTGTTAATCAAATTTTTAAAAACAAAAAATACCCTGTATGGGTTAACTATGGAACAAACTTGCTCCAAAACAGGCAAACATTGTCACACTGGCTCACATCAATTGCATGAGACAGAGAAATGCATGCCAGTTACGTGCCAAAATACTTGTTCACTTGCATGATCATTATACTGTATCAGTAGCTGAAAACGGTCATTCTCAACCCTTCACCAAATGCAGGTAGCAGACGATACTTGCACAAGAAATTCTAAAGATTTTCAATGTTTGTCTCAAAAACATAGCTTAAGCCCCCCCCCCCCCCCCCCTTATTGGAACAAGCTCAATGAGCTTGTTCCAATGAGGGGTCATAAGCTATGTTTTGAGACAAAAATTGAAAATATAATAAAATTTGAATGGACATGTTTGTATATGGCGCTGCCCGGTTTTGTCCATTATGCTGAGTAATGTTTTAATTATATAAATGGTTAACGGTACAGCAATTATTCAGCTACCTATTGGGGCAAGTGATTAATCGGTTAACCAAGGTTAACTCATGCGATTAATCAATCACGAAAACCCTTTAATCGTTTCAGCTCTAAAATTAATTTAATTTTATTAAATTTTATCTGATGAAAAAATGCTTATAATTTTGGGGGGTGGTAAATATGGATCTTCTTAACAAGCATTTGCAAGAACATCAGAGGAATGAAATCACCATTCTCGCAATTTGCAAAACCCTGGTGAGCCAAAATATAGGCTTGGCTTGAAGAAACTTAAATCTCACCCGCCTAATGATGGTGCATAGCAAATATCAAAAGATTCTGATTGGTGGGTCTGAAGAAAAAGATTTTTAAAGAATATTCCTCATACTGCACTAATTTCTACATTTGGACTCCCATAGAGGCCAAATATGGACCCAGGGATTTGATTTCAATAAACGTGTAAAAAAATCTTGCAAAGATGGTATATGTGAAATCTGAAAGGTTTTGGAGGAGTGAACTGGGTGAAGAAGAGTGTTAAATGCTTTCTTCATTACCCACAGTGTTACAGAACGCTGACTAAGCATTTTTTCAAAGTCACGAAAAAGTACCCCATGATTGACCTGACAGAAATTTGCTTAGACCATTCCATTCTGTTGGTCCCAAGGAAGCTTCACACCAAATAAGAATTCTCAGTGCCATGTAGTTTTGGAGATATGTGCGTTTTGAATTTTGTTCTATTTTTAGCTCCTGCGGTTCCCATGAGGGGATGGGGAAATATTTTGGGGCATAAATTAATTACTTATGATAAAATAAAACCAAAAATTAAATTTGGTTCAAATCAGCCTCTTTGTTCGAAAAACAGAAATTTTGGGCGGGGCAAAAATACATGCCCTCCAATAATGAAGGCAAATAAAGACCCACAAACTTCTCTTGAACAAAACTGAGTCTACACCTCAAAAGGAAGCAGCACACCACATATCGAATCTCTGCTACTCCTGGTTCACGAGAAGATTTTTTTAAGATTTAGGCAAAATTTTGGGGCATGGCCCTACTGGGGGCAAGGCAACTTGATTTAAGCAAAATCAAAATGCAATGTCATAACAAACAAGCATCTCACATTTCACTTAAATGATTAATCAGTTCAGCAGTTTTGGAGAAGACGCAAACACCATGTTCACGGACGACAGACGGCAAGTGATCACTACACCTCACCCTGACTGAAAGTCAGGTGAGCTAAAAACTCAGTGGACCATGAGTGCTGCAGTTGGGCGAGAAGCTTGATTCAAGGAGAGAAGAAACTTGTAGCTACTGGCTTTCGAAAGTGTTGTTAAAACCCAATAAATAAACAAGAGGCCCCACAGGGCCTGAAGTGCTCACCTTGAACAGAACACGATATAAACAGAGAACAGAACACGATATAAGAGTCCAAGAATGAATCTACATTAAGCAATCCATCTCCATAGGATACACTGCAAATCTTTGAGCCCCTCAGGAGTGACAAAAACAGTCCAAGCATCATGCCTTTTCTTTAGTTGATTATGATGTAAAGTGTGGAGCTCCCCTCTCAAGCACCTTGATACAACCTATATAGATTACTCTTCACCTCTTGAGGGTACTGAATAAAAAATGTCTAATTCTTCAGCTACTTGGCCAATTCTGGCTCCCATAGGGAGTTTAAATATCAACCCAGGCACTCGATTTGAACAAAGTTGAATCTGATCTCCTTAGAGATGCTGTATACCAAATATGAAAACATTCTGACTTGTGGATCTGAAGAACAAAATTTTGAAGAAATTTCCTCATATTGCACAAAGTTAAAATTTGGGCTACCATAGTGAGCCCAAACTTTAACCTACAGACCCGATTTGAACAAACTTGAATCTCACCCCCACCCCACCCCCTCCCCCCTTAGAGATGTTGTAAACCAAATACGAAAGCATTCTGACTGGTGGATCTGAAGAAGAAGATTTTTAAAAAAAACTTCCCCATACAGCCCTAAGTTAAATTTGGGCTACCAAAGGAAGCCCAAATAATAACATAGGGACTTGGTTTGAACAATCTTGAATCTGACCATCATAACAATGAGGGTACCAAACATTAAAAAATTCTGACTCGTGGTTCTGAAGAAGATTTTTAAAGAAAATTCCCCATAAAATTTGGGCTCCTGCATTGAGTCCAAATATGAACGAATGGGCTTCATTTTAACAAACTTGTATCTGACCCCTCTATGGATGCTGTATACCAAATATCAAAAGATTCTGAACATTGGTTCTTGAGAAAAGATTTTCTAAAATGTTTGCAAAAATGCTGCACCAACATTATTCTGATGCCCTCTGCAGAACTCTCTAACAACAACAGAGGGCATTTTTTTTACCATTCAATTCTACTGGTTCTAAGGATGCTTCATACCACATAACAGTTCTCTGTTCCAAGTGGTTTGGGAAACATGGGAGTTTGAAAACATTTCTATTTTTTGCTCCTGGGGTTCCCATGGGGATGCAGGTTTTTTTTTGCATGAGGTAAGTACTTATGACCCAATATTACCAAGATACTGAATTTCATTCAAATCGGACCATCGGTTCGGAAAATAGAAATTTTGGGTGGTACCAAAAATCTAACCACTGCCATTACAAAGCCAAATATTGCTTCACAAAGTACGTTTGAACAAGCGTGATTCTACACCTCAAAAGGTAGTTCCATAACGAATATAAAGTCACTGTACCCACTGGTTCATAAGATTTTAAAAATATTTTGGGAGCATTTTACCCCATCCTCTCCCTATGGGGCTGGGCATGTTGAGTTAAACAAAAATGTAATACCCATTTGGTACCATTACTCACACAAACTGTAACTTGAATTGACCAAAACATGGTGTTGATGGATGACAGATGGATGGACAATGGATGGAGAGTGATTAGATAAGCCCTGCTTGACTTTGTCGAAGTGAGCTAAAAAAAAAAAAAAAATTAAACAGTTCATGTCCGATATTTTACCCATGTTATTAAAATTGATAAATTTGTCCCTGGAGTGCAACAAGGTTTATGCTATACATGTAGCATTGCAAAGCCTTCTTGCACTCAAGTGATGGAATACACCTCCATCCAAGCTATTCTGTAGATTATGAGGCCTAAAACAAACCAAGAACATGAACTTATGCATGAATATTATTATAATGAATACACTGTCTTACACAAAGGAATACCACACAATCCAGTGTAGACTGATTTCAAAAAGTCCTCCGTAGTGGAAGGGCAATTTTAACAAACATACAGGCCCAAATAAGCTTCATACACAGTGTAAAAATTCCACTAAATTAATAAACATTCATATATGTTTAATAGGAATTAGGAGTATTGTAATTAAAAAGTCAATTGTGTGGTTGTTTATAAACTTATATTACTTTGTTATCAGGTGTTAAAAAATATGAATATTTGTAAACACACCCACCCATTTAGATTTGTCCCTGCTCATAGCAGTGACACAGACATACAGTACAGTTGCTGGTCATAATCCTTGCATGGGCAGTGCATGATGTCCATGCATGTTTTTTCCAGGTAATAGAAAATCATCATCAATAAAATTTTAATTAATGAAGCACCGAATTGTATCCTGTGGTTCATTAATTAAATTTTTGATGATTATTGCTGTAAACAATGTTTGAAAACTAATATCATTGCATCCGCAGAAATATTGCCCACCCACAGAAAGTGACCAGTACACAGCAGCACAGAGTCAAGGTAATTGTGTTTTACTGTCTTGAATTTCAAATTTTTTTTTTTTTTTTTGGGGGGGGGGGGGGGGGACACCAGACCCCTCCACTGATGAGAGGGTCACACACCCTCTTGTCCTCACCCCTATCGCGCTGCTATGTGGCTCAGGTGATTCTGTGCATCATATTCTTTATGACTCCCACTAGATACATGTATTACTCTTGCCCCTACATGTAACTTAGATATGCTGGCTTAGCACCAGTATAATGGTAAACTAACATCAAATTGTGTGCTTATGTGCAGTAGCTAACATATTGGAATAGTACAATGAGCTTTGTCAGAAACTTGATCAAGTATTGATGACAAACAACAATTTTCATTACCAGTACCTGGTGCCAGTAATAAAATAAGATTTGCAAATATCACCCTGCATTTTTTTCAGCTATTAACTAACATAAAATTGTGCGCTTCATGAAAATTATTTCGTAACTACCTGTTAAAAATTACCGTTTCTTGTTTTGCTCTTTTAGAGAAAGAAATCACTCCTTTTCTGGCGGGCATACTAAACACTGAGGCAACCGGGGGATACCAAGGTGAAGGAAAACAGGAGAGAAACGGGTATGAGGTGGTGTGTTCTTTTTATTATTTATTTATTGGTGTTTAAGGTCACATTTATCTGCACAACAACTTATTGTGACCATGGCAGTTTTATGGATGGAGGAAACTAGAGTACCCAGGAGAACCACTGAGCAATGGCAAGCAACTGTAAGCTCCCCAACATACTACACAAGCACGGTTAGCCTTGTTCGAAGACAGGTGCACCAAGAACATGCAGTATGCCTTAGTACACAGCATACCTTGCCCCCACATGGGTAGTGGGGGTGAAGTGTCTTGCCCAAGGACACAAAGCTGTTGCTGCAGGTGGGATTCGAACCGAGGATCTCTCGGCTTGCAGTCTGCACCTCTACCTACTTAGCTAATGCACCCCTGATGGTGTATTCTGATTATGTAAATAGATTTAAGCAGTACTAGTATGTGATTGGTTTTAATGCCACATTTGAGAATTATGGGTGCTGAAGTAATAAGAGTGCGCTGAAAAATCTTCCCTTTGGTATTTAGTAGGTAGCTTGGTAATGGTAAAGTGACTTCACCTCAGTAAGCAACAGTGTGAAAGCTGGCAGCAATCTTTAAAATCGGGCCGCCACACCCAAAAAACACTCGTTCTCATCCCAAGGTGATAACAAAGGTACCCAAGAAGTTTCATGAAGATCGGTTCATAAATACAGCCTCCAGACTTAGCGTATTGACATGTGCACTTACAGTGTATAAGTAGCACTGATAAATTAAAGGTCATCTAATTTGCATAATTTCTGCAAGAGAAAAAAACCTATATTATACAGTATTTTTTGTGATGTACAGTTAAAACTAGAAGTCCTGTCACGAACTGTGCGCTTATTTAGGCTTAATTGCGCGTATGAATTGTGCGCAATTGTCATATTGAATGGCATCCAAAGCACGGCAAGTTCTCCTGGTTACTTATAGCAAACACGGGCAATGTTTCTGCCAATGGACCTCCAGGTTACCCGGAGATCCATTGGCTGAAACATTGCTTGTGCACAGGCCATATTTACAGAATTTGATTGCCTTACTATGGTCATATCGCGTAGATTAACACGCATATCGACGTGCTATTTGTGCACATTTCAGGACAGGACTTTTAGTTTTAACTGTATTCCATGTTATTAAACATTCATACAAAAATTTATTCAAATCAGAACTTACAGAAGTTCTGTACAAAAAACTGATCGCACTAATTTTAGTACAAATTGGCTGCTAGTGGCCATCTTGAATTTCGAACTGCACCCAAAAACACTCGCTCTCATCCCACGGTGATAACAAAAGTACCCAAGACGTTTCGTAAAGATCGGTTCATAAATACGGCCACTAGCCTGAGCCGTATAGAAGTTGTGTACAAAAAACTGATTGGACCTAATTTTGGTACAAAATGGCCACTGGCAGCCATCTTGAATTTTGGATCGCACCCCAAAATACTCGTTCTCGTCCCTAGGTGATAACAAATGTATGCAAGAAGCTTGGTGAAGATCCGTTCATAAATACAGCCCCTAGCCCAATCCGTATTGACATGTGTACTTACTGTGTATAAGTAGCACTGAATAAATCAAAGTTCATCTAATTTGCATAATTTCTGTACAAGAAAAAAACCTGTATTTTATGTGATGTATTCCATGTTACTAAACAATCATACAAAAATTTATTCAAATCAGAACTTTCATACAGAAGTTCCGTACAAAAAACTGATTGCAGTAATTTCAGTACAAAATAGCTGCCGGCGGCCATCTAGAATTTTGGACTCCCCCCCCCCCCCCCCCCCAAAACACTCATTCTAACATCATGGTGATAACAAAGGTACCCAAGAAATTTCGTAAAGATTGGTTCATAAATACGGCCTCTAGCCCAAGTTGTATAGAAGTTCTGTACAAAAAACTGATTGTACATGTACCTAATTTCAGTACAAAATAGCCACTGGTAGCCATCTTGAATTTTGGACTGCACCCAAAAACACTCATTCTCATCCCAAGGTGATAACAAAGGTACCCAAGAAGTTTCATGAAGATCAGTTCATAAATACTGTACAGCCTAGCCCGAGCCGTATTGACATGTGCACTTACTGGGTATACATGTAAGTAGCAGTGAATAAATTAAAGTTCATATAATTTGCATAATTTCACAACGAGAAAAAAACCTGTATTATATGTGATGTACTCCATGTTACTAAACATTCATACAAAAATTTATTCAAATCAGACCTTTCATACAGAAGTTCTGTACAAAAACGCTGATTGCACTAATTTCTGTACAAAATGGCTGCTGGAGGCCATCTTGAATTTTGGACCGCACCCAAAAACACTCGTTCTCGTCCCACGTGATAACAAAGGTACTCAAGAAGTTTCGTAAAGATCGGTTCATAAATACAGCCTCTAGCCCGAGCCATATTGAATTGCTGTTACTGAACAGATGGACAATGGGCCATGACATAACCTTAAATTTGACTTTGTCAAAGTTGAGCTAAAAATGGAGAGTATCCAGAGTATCACAAAACAAAAACCTATTTGTAAAGGACTCCTCCTTTCAAGGACAATGGGGCTGTGTTGGCATTCACCACCATGCTGCCTTGAGGCTGCATTTTGAATTCCTGTGTTTGTTGTTCTAATGAAATATTATTTTATTATTATCAGTTATGGTACAAATATGGTACCGATAGCACACTTTCAGGAACCGCTGATGTCTGATGTCGACTGTGTGTCAGTGCGTGAGGTGCACACATACTTTTGGGGTTCTGTACACCACATCCTTCATTTTGCTATATAATTTGTGTAAATTTATTTGGAATTTATAGAATTTCAGACTTGGAAATTTCATAGTATTGTTTTTGCCTTAGTTATGGTGCTTTATAAGTAATGGGCAATTTAGTTTGAAAAAAGGGGTTCATGAATATTCAGTCACAGGAAGATTCAGCCCTCATACCTTTTCTGAGAATATTTGGTCCCCAATTTCATTTATGCCCCCACCCCTCTCTCCTGTTAACCCATATAATGAACATACCAAAAGACATTTTAATATCTAGATATTTATGCTTGTCCGCAACTTATTATGGACACAAACGGAAACAGAGTCAAGGTAATTGTGTTTTACTGTCTTGAATTTCAAATTTGTTTGGGGGGGTTGGGGGGTGGGGGGGTGGTGCACCTGACCCCTCCACTGATGAGAGGGTCACACACCCTCTTGTCCTCGCCCCTGTCTCACTGCTATGTGGCTCAGGTGATTCTGTGCATCATATTCTTTATTACCCGGCTACACTCCCACTAGATATTACTCTTGCCCCTACATGTAACTTAGATTTCCTGGCTAAGCACCAGTATATAGTGGTAAACCAACATCAAATTGTGCGCTTATGTCCAGTCGCTAACATACTAGAATAGTATAATGTGCTTTGTCAGAAACTTGATCAAGTATTGATGACAAACAGCAATTTTCATTACCAGTACCTGGTGCCAGTAATAAAATAAGATTTGCAAATATCACCCTGCATTTTTTCAGCTATTAACTAAGATAAAATTGTGCGCTTCATGAAAATTATTTCGTAACTACCTGTTAAAAATTACTGTTTCTTGTTTTGCTCTTTTAGAAAAAGAAATCACTCCTTTTCTGGCGGGCATACTAAACACCAAGGCAAACCGAGGGATGCCAAGGTGAATGAAAACTGGAGAGTCTAAACGGGTATGAGGTGGTGTGTTCTTTTTATTATTTATTTATTGGTGTTTAAGGTCACATTTATCTGCACAACAGCTTATTTTGACCATAGCAGTTTTATGGATGGAGGAAACTAGAGTACCCCAGGAGAACCACTGAGCAATGGCAAGCAACTGTAAGCTCCCCAACATACTACACAAGCTGGGTTAGCCTTGTTCGAAGACAGGTGCACCAAGAACATGCAGTATGCCTTAATACACAGCATACCTTGCCCCCACATGGATAGTGGGGGTGAAGTGTCTTGCCCAAGGACACAAAGCTGTTGCCGCAGGTGGATTCGAACCGAGGATCTCTCGGCTTGCAGTCTGCACCTCTACCTACTGAGCTAATGCACCCCTGATGGTGTATTCTGATTATGTGAATAGATTTAAGCATTATAAGTAAGTGATTGGTTTTAATGCCATATTTGAGAATTATGGGCACTGAAGTAATAAGAGTGCACTGAAAAATCTTCCCTTTGGTATTTAATAGGTAGCTTGGTAATGGTAAAGTGACTTCACCTCAGTAAGCAACAGTGTGAAAGCCGGCAGCCATCTTTAATTTCGGGCCGCACCCAAAAACACTTGTTCTCATCCCAAGGTGATAACAAAGGTACCCAAGAAGTTTCATGAAGATCGGTTCATAAATACAGCCTCCAGCCTTAGCGTATTGACATGTGCACTTACAGTGTATAAGAAGCACTGAATAAATCAAAGGCGATCTAATTTGCATAATTTCTACAAGAGAAAAAACCTGTATTATACAGTATTTTTTGTGATGTATTCCATGTTACTAAACATTCATACAAAAATTTATTCAAATCAGAACTTTCATACAGAAGTTCTGTACAAAAAACTGATTGCACTAATTTTGGTACAAAATGGCTGCTAGTGGCCATCTTGAATTTCAAACTGCACCCAAAAACACTCGTTCTCATCCCACGGTGATAACAAAGGCACCCAAGACATTTCGTAAAGATTGGTTCATAAATACGGGCTCTAGCCTGAGCCGTATAGAAGTTGTGTACAAAAAACTGATTGTATCTAATTTTGGTACAAAATGGCCTCTGGCAGCCATCTTGAATTTTGGATCGCACCCCAAAACACTCATTCTCATCCCTAGGTGATAACAAATGTACCCAAGAAGCTTGGTGAAGA
The DNA here is from genome assembly GCA_031216915.1 of Pictodentalium vernedei. Taxonomy (NCBI): domain Eukaryota; kingdom Metazoa; phylum Mollusca; class Scaphopoda; order Dentaliida; family Dentaliidae; genus Pictodentalium; species Pictodentalium vernedei. Next base: position 561,941,297 of record CM062294.1, on the reverse strand, counting down.
TCGGTTCATAAATACAGCCCCTAGCCCGAGCCGTATTGACATGTGTACTTACTGTGTATAAGTAGTAGTGAATAAATCAAAGTTTGTCTAATTTGCATAATTTCTGCACAAGAAAAAAAACTGTATTTTATGTGATGTATTCCATGTTACTAAACAATCATACACAAATTTATTCAAATCAGAACTTTCATACAGAAGTTCTGTACAAAAAACTGATTGCAGTAATTTCATTTTCAGTACAAAATAGCTGCCGGCGGCCATCTAGAATTTTGGACTCCCCCCAAAAACACTCATTCTAACCCCATGGTGATAACAAAGGTACCCAAGACATTTTGTAAAGATCGATTCATAATTACGGCCTCTAGCCCAAGTTGTATACAGTTAAAACTAGAAGTTCTGTCCTGAAATGCGCACAAATAGCGCGTCGATTTGCACGTTAAACTACGCGTTATGGAGATGGTAAGGCTATCAGATTCTGCACATACGGCCTGTGCACAAGCAAATTTTCAGCCAATGGACCTCTGGGTATCCCGGGGGTCCATTGGCAGGAACATTGCTTGTGATTGCTATGGGTAACAAGGAGAACTTGCCATGCTTTGGGTGCCATTCGATATGGCAATTGCGCGCAATTCTTACGCGCAATTAAGCCTAGATAAGCGCACAGTTCGTGACAGGACTTCTAGTTTTAACTGTAGAAGTTCTGTACAAAAAACTGATTGTACCTAATTTTGGTACAAAATGGCCACTGGTAGCCATATTGAATTTTGGACCGCACCCAAAAACACTCATTCTCATCCCAAGGTGATAGCAAAGGTACCCAAGAAGTTTCATGAAGATCAGTTTATAAATACAGCCTAGCCCGAGCCGTATTGGCATGTGCACTTACTGGGTGTACATGTAAGTAGCACTGAATAAATTAAAGTTCATCTAATTTGCATAATTTCAGCACGAGAAAAAAACCTGTATTATATGTGATGTACTCCATGTTACTAAACATTCATACAAAAATTTGTTCAAATCAGAACTTTCATACAGAAGTTCTGTACAAAAAAACTGATTGCACTAATTTCTGTACAAAATGGCTGCTGGAGGCCATCTTGCATTTTGGACCGCACCCAAACACACTCGTTCTCGTCCCACGGTGATAACAAAGGTACCCAAGAAGTTTCGTAAAGATCGGTTCATAAATATAACCTCTAGCCCGAGTCGTATTGAATTGTTGTTCCCAAACAGACGGAAGCCCGAGTCGTATTGAATTGTTGTTCCCAAACAGACGGACAACGGGCTATGACACAACCTTAAATATGACTTTGTCAAAGCTGAGCTAAAAATGGGGAGTATCCAGAGTATCACAAAACAAAAACCTATTTTGTAAAGGACTCCCCCTTTCAAGGACAATGGGACAGCATTGGCATTCACCACCATGCTGCCTTGAGGCTGCATTTTGAATTCCTGTGTTTGTTGTTCTTATGAAATATTATTTTATTATTATCAATTATGGTACAAATATGGTACCGATAGCACACTTTCAGGATCCGCTGATGTCTGATGGCGACTGTGTGTCAGTGTGTGAGATGCACACATACTATACACCACATCCTTCATTTTGCTATATAATTTGTGTAAATTTATTTGGAATTTATAGAATTTCAAACTTGGAAATTTCATAGTATTGTTTTTGCCTTAGTTATGGTGCTTTATAAGTAATGGACAATTTAGTTTGAAAAAAAGGGGTTCATGAATATTCAGTCACAGGATGATTCAGCCCTCATACTTTTTCTTAGAATATTCGGTCTCAGTCGTGGTCGAATGTCATCAACTCTTGAGGTCAAATCCTCACAGAATTTTTTTTTTTTAAATATTCTAATCATTTTTTCTATTGTTTTATGTTAAGGATTTATGATTACTAATTATGACAAAATTACAAGTGCGATATGAAACAAACCTTAATGGAGCTAGAACAAAAAAAACCTTCCCAAAACAAGCTGTGAGAGGTTCTCAGCTTGAATCCCAATTGCGGTAACTGAAATAAGGCGTACTGCACATCGATGGTGCACTTGTCTTCAACCAATGCTAACCCTGTTTGCTTGGAGTTACAATGTTGAGAAGCTGACAGTTGCTTGTCATTGTTGCTTGGTAGTTCTCTCTGGGTGCTCTGGCTGGGTTCCTTCCCCAGTAAAACTGTTGGGTGGCCCTGGCTGTAAAAATTGTTGTTAAACCCAATAAATAAAGAAATCAAATTTGCTAAATCCAAGACCTTTGAATGATGGTTTTGATTGGGGTGTGTGTGTGGGGGGGGGGGGGGTGGGGGGTGGGTGGGGGGTTATACAGTTGTTCCCACTTAATTGGATATATCTTAATTGTATACAGTTGAAACTAGAAGTCCTGTCCCGAATTGTGCGCTTATCTAGGCTTAATTACGCATAGGAATTGTGCGCAATTGCCATATCGAATGGCATCCAAAGCATGGCAATTCTCCTGATTACTCATAGTAAACACAGGCAATGTTTCTGCCAATGGACCTCCGGGTTACCCGGAGGTCCATTGGCTGAAACATTGCTTGTGCACAGGCCATATGTACAGAATATGATAGCCTTACTATGGTCATAACGCGTAGATTAACGCGCAAATCGACGTGCTATTTGTGCGCATTTCATGTTAGGACTTCTAGTTTTAACTGTATCCCTGTTAATAGAATGTTAAAAAATTTATAGTAATTTATATATTTTTTATACTTACCAATGACCCAGACATAGCTGGTGCTAACTCTTAAAATATAGGGCCAAACACAAATTTTGCCCCCCAATCCCCAAAATTTGCATCTAAAACTAAAGAAGACATGTCCTGAAAGGCCCTCCACACTTCGCCCCTACTGCGCATGCGCAGTGTCAAGGACGTTCCGAAATTGGCGCCATTTATCATTCTAATAACCAGTGCCTGGTAAGCGCTATGTACTCAGCGGGGAGGCAAGAGTTCCCAACTCCTGGGAGGGCCATCCCCGTCTGGGTCATTGGTAAGTATAAAAAATATATAAATTACTATAAATTTTTTAACATTTTTATACTGTACCAATGACCCAGACATAGCTGAATAGTAAAAAGGCTGGAGGGCCAAGGACATAGAGCAAAATGGAATACGCTCAATAAAATAAAATAGAGTCATCCCCTGTAGGGAAAAGAAGTAATAGGCCTTACATGTATCTTTCTTATTTATGATAAATTAGAAAGATACAACACCTTCCAAAAATTGAGCTTCATACATCCATGTACTCTATAAATATCCAATAATCCTTATACTAATAATTTTTAAAGTAAGCCAATAATAAAGTAAGTCTAGAGAATAGAGACTCTTATACTCCTAAAAGTGTGTGAGAATTGCATAATCATGTCCGTTGACATATGCAATATTCAAAAGCTATACTTTAAAAACTAAGACTTGAATGAATTTTATAAACTTAAACTTCTCACTAAACAACCATCCCAATAACAGCTCAGAATTACTAACTCCGGAGGAGGTATCCCCTTGTTTTCATAGTAAAAACAGGTGACCCAAGGGAACACCCTCCCCCCCCCTTTTTTCTTGCCCTGGGTCAAATAGCCCAGAGCGAAGAGGGCAGCCAAACGGAGACACTGCCGAAACAGACAGCCTACCTAGCTATAGTAGCAACTGTTAAGTGAATGACATTCTGAGCAGTAGATAATAGACCTAACAATAGAGGCCTCCAGAAATGGACTCGATATTTCTGAGATAAAATTCATGAATGGATGGCTGAGCGCAATGAGCAGCCTTCAAAAATCTATAATAGGAACACTATTAATGTAAGCCCAAGAAGTAGAAGAACTCTTACTTCATGAGCCGAAATCTTAAGCACAACTGCTAAGCCAATGATATACCATAAGCAGTACGCTAGTTAATAGAATCCATTAACAATAAAATGGAGCGTAACGTCCTTCTACTAGACATCAAAGACAGAAGAAGCTTACGCCCTTGTAATAAACAGATATCTGTTTATAAATACATAAACTGTACCCGGAAAGAGTAAAGGCCTATGCCCATACGAAGACGGAAGGACCTTAAAATAATAGGTTCCGGATAATAGGAGCCTAACTCTTATGCAACAATCCAACCTAAATAGTAACGGAAGTATTGATTCCGAAACTATGAAAGTGAAAATCATCCATCGATAGTGCATGAAACTCACTGACTCTACAGTAAAAGAGAAACCAACAGAATTACTGTCTAAAAGGTCAGAATTTGAAAACTACTGTTTCCAGAGGCTCAAATGATTACTTAGCTAAATAAGAACCGAAGTTAAAATCCGTATAGGAATTTAATCTAAAGATTCTAAGTCTATTTATCAAAAAGTTACTAACTGACTTAGATAAAGAGACAAAAGACTCAATTGTAAACTATCGTAGAGTGCATAGGTATGAGGTAACATAAACCTATAACCTAAATAACAACAGGCTGCAGTAGATCTTGTGAAACAAGTATACTAAAAAATAGCAATGAGTAGTATGGAGGGATCAACATATGAACATAATGATCCCTACACCACGACGGAAGAGCCTCCACTTTAGTCGCATAGAATAGCGAAGAAGAGGATCTCCTATAGTAAGAAATCGCGTCCAAAGCTCGTCCAGTACAGTGCTTACAATGCAATACGGACCACACAACGGAATACATGAAGGTTGCGACCTTGCTGGTTGTGATAAAGATGACACGATTTACCCAGTGAAAAAAGATCCTCACATAGAGGAAGATTTCACGTTAAGATCCACAGTAGACAAGAGAGTAAATTACTCATGATCTCTGTGAAGATAGAGATGCTATCAACAGAACTGTATTGTGGTTGTTTATCTTAGCAATACCTGCTAAAACAACAGCGCCGGAGGATACGCGTATCCTATCATTCCGTCCTATAGATCAATAGAGCGTTAACAGTATTAGCTCAGAGATCTGGACAAGCCAACACATACGTCTGCAATTGATTAGCAAGCTGTGTCATAAATAAAACATCATTGGGCGCTCCCATAGATAGCAAATCTGATTAAATACTTGTTTGTTGAGAGTCCATTCTGACAGCAACAAGCGACCCGTAAGAGAACGGGAGTGCGATAAAACAATCAGACGACCCAGAATATGACGGACCAAAACTGAACTTGGTGTACTATAACCAACAGACGGATTCTTTCCATTAAATTGAATAACGGAAACGAAAGAGTGCCTCCCTGGTTCCGGAGATACGCCACTACTGTCGAATTAAAGGACAGGAATTTGGGCATGCGTTTCTGAATAATGTTCATGCAATGACATAAAGCAAGCCTAAAAAACATTATTCCGCGGAAGTTAAACTGCTAGCTAAAAGACTGCGGAACCCAAAGACCCTGGCACTTCGAATCCGTAGGGATCAGAATATATCCCAATCTGTTTGACTGGCAACCGTCATAACAGCCACACTCGGGTCCGGCAACTGCGGCGGCACTCTCTGAGTCAACCACCGAAAGTTTGCCCCAGTCTGAATCTCTTGTAACACTAGATAGACAAGAGAATGTATAAATCAAGCAATTCATGGATTGCCGGAAAGTTGCCGTCGAAGAGAAGCTCCTCCGAGAACGAAGCGACTCTGAGAGAGTTCTTAACCTACTATCCACGCGTGGATGTAGCTAGGGCTGCATCACGTCTAACCAACTCCAATCAGCCACTGAAGGGCGGAGTTATACGTGAACAAACTACTGCCCTCAAAAGAAATTACATTGAGAATAATATCTCGTAAATCTTTTCTTGAAGACGTAATGATAACGCCTCAGTAAGGCGGATTACGTATAATAAAGCGTCTAAGTTAAGTCTACTATACATAATGTCGTTCCCAACATTGAAATTGGAAAAGACATAAACGGCGAAAAAGAATATATGCAGTCTTTAATCACACCGTCTAGACGCATATGAACTCTCGGTATGCCCTGCTCTGCCAAAATAAACTATATGTAAAAAAGATAAAATGGCAGAAATGAGCCACGCGGGCAAGAAACTAAACTATCATGCTTAGTAGCAGGCTTGTATATATATATAAATATATAGCGTCGAAAAATAAAACACATGTTGTAATGACAATATTGGACTGCGTCGGTAAGTCAGGGACAATGTCCCTGAACCGATCGAAAAATCCGAGTCCAATGACGCTATAAGTCTCTTATCCAAGATCGCAGCAATGAAGTCCGAAAAATAATCACTGGAAGAAATGCCAGAAGATATGAAAGGCATCTTCCGATACTACTAAAGGGAAAACTCGAAATCTTTCGAATCCCTTTCGCCATCCTGTCGGACCCTATAAAGCGTTCGGTCGTCCGTAGCTTGATGCAACCGCGGACCGCACCGACCCAGCGCCGTCGGATAATTCCTGATTCGACCGAGAAACCGTCAATTGCTGGGATGCTGCGAAACAACTGTGCTAACTCGGATAGCACGTCCGTCACTGAGGCCTGAGGAGCAGCGGTCTTACGATGCATTGCCGCAGGAAGCTCCTAGATCGTTACCCCGTGCATACTTCCAATATGCGAGCGAACGGAGTGTATAGGCCTCGTGTCCCTTGGCTACCGGATGGCGCGACCTATTCGCTGTGGAATCACTGAATGCCGAAACTGATCGGATACTCGAGGTCACGTAGCCAATGTGCGGTCGTGTGCCCTGCTGTGAGGATGAGGAAGCATTAAAGACAGTCTCTCGGACTGTCAATATAACGGAGCGTCCCGAGCAACGGACATATGCTCCGAATGTAAAATATCTGAACCACAACATGCGGTCCCCTATGTTGTTGGCTTCCTCCGATCTGTCCTCAATCTGCCGCCACTGGGTGAGTACTAAAGTAATTAAAGTGCTCGCATCACCCAAATCTCCTTCCTAGACCGCAACGGACGAACCCGGCAGCCGAACCATTCGATGAATGTACGCTACACCGGGTGAGCTAGCGAATGTCACTCCGTAAGCGATAGACATATTCCATGAGCACTTATTGCCGCTAACTCTTCACTAACTATGACGACAGAGGCACACTTTTGAAAGACATCTCTATAACTCTTCGAACAAGAAACCAGAAATGCTTGGATAGCAAGCATAAAATAATAATATATATAGCGTCGTTCAATAATTCGAAAGTTTGTGTGACATTATTGGACTATGTCGGAACTGAGGGACGATGTCCCTGAACCGAACCAAAAATTTCTAAGTCCACCGACGCTATCAGTTTCTTATCCGGCATCGCAGCATATGTTGTTCCGAAAGGGAAAGCTTGAAATCCTCCGAATCCCTTTCGGTATCCCGTCGGACCGGATGAAACTTTCGGACGTCCGTACCCGCTTCCGCGGAGCGTCCCGACCCAGCATCGTCGGATAAAATATATGCGACAGATTCAGTTGATGCTGGGATGCTGCGATAAACTGTGCTATTAAGGAAAGCACGTCCGTTCCCGAGGCCTGTGCAGTAGCGGACTTACGATGCATTGCCGCTGGAAGCTTCGTGTACGTTGACTCCCGCACACTTCCTATGCGAACGTCCGGAGTCTGCAGGCCTCGAGTCCCCGGCTACCGACCCAGCGCTGTCGGATAATTCTCGATCCGACACCGTTTCTGTCGGCTGCTGGGATGCTGCGATAAGCTGTGCTATGTGCACAAGAATGTCCGGCGTCGAGACCTGCGGAGGCGCAGTCTATCGCTGCTTCGCCGAGGGCAGCTCCGCATCAGATGGCTCCCGCATACTTTTCCTATGCGAACGTCCGGAGTCCATCGGTCTCGAATCCCTGGCTGCCGGATGGTGTGACCTGGTCGCCGAAGAATCCTTGATCGGCGAAGCTGGTAATATATCGGCGGTCACGCAGCCAAGGTGCGGTCGTGTGCGCTGACGAGAAGAGGAAGCCTTAGCAGTCTCAGCGGACTGCCTATACAACGGAGCGTCCCGAGCGACGGACGTATGCTCCGCTAACGACACATTGTACCACAACATCTGGGGCCAGATGTTGTTGAACGAGAGAGGGGCCTCTCTCGCTTGCCGTCCAGATGGACCGGAACGAGCTATGAACCGGACTAAAAGGCTTCCTCCGTTCTCCCTCCGATCCGCCGTCACTGGGTGTGCATTAAGTTAATTTTATAGTGCTCGCATCACCCCAAAATTCCTTCTATACCGCAACGGACGAACCCGGCTGCCGAACCATTCGGTGAATGGACGCTACACCGGGCGAGCTAGCGGACGTCAAAGGCCGTCGAACCTACTAGGGTCCTCTTAGGCAATTGGCGTATTTACATGAGCACTTTTCCGCTAGCCCTTCATTAATTGTGACGACGGAGGCACACTGTTGGAAGACATCACAGATACATCACCCTAATCTTGATCGTCTGAAATAGAAATTGATAAAGTAGAGTGACCCTGCGGGGAAAGGACCGGAGTGTCCAAATCCCCAACAACATACCGTGACATACGCTTCCCATATTGTCATCGAAATCATACGATACAGAACCGGAGTTAATGCGAGTACACCGACCACATATAGAATGATAATAAGGTCAGAGGAAGACTTCCTCTTAAAACAATTGATCAATATCCTTTCAATGTGAAAAGAAACAAGTCCTGGTACTCGCACTAACCCCTGGCAAACAAAATACATAATAATAATATGATCCATTAATATAGAAAAAATAATTGAAATCAAAATATTTTGAAAAAATATTTTTTCAGAACAGCCCAAGTTTCTGAAAAGTAACGTTGAGCCCCAATGGATCCCAAGCCTAAGTGTGGACAAAAATTTTAAAAATATTTTAAACAATTTATTCAACACTTACGAACAATAATAATGTATCTAGTTATGATTAAAATAACATAAAGATATTATTATTTAGAAATCCCCCCCTCACACAGAGGGCTGTTGTAAATGTAAACAATGAGTGTAAAAACACTAAAATAAGACTCCAGGCACCCAGGCCCGAAATCAGTTACCAAAAATACACCATCTGATGCAAAACAGAGACTTCCAGGGAAGAAACTGCAGAACATCAGATTGTAGATGCAGAACACAACGCCTAACCACCCGTAGGTGAAGACGTAAACATGGGGAAAGAACAGAATTCATTCTGTTATACAGCTAAAACTCCCAAGAAATTTTAGTAATAATAATTACAGAAACTATGCCAAAAGCATGGGAGAATAGCAAGGGGGGACTTAAAGGACAGGGAGAGAGGAAAAACACTTGAAAAAACAGTGTAACTAAATAATCAGAATGACAACAAAATGGCTGCTGCCTTGAAAATAGGTAACTTAACATAATTTCATTAAAAAATTTTAAGTTACAGCCCTGATAATATTCTGTCACACATTCTTTTCCTCTCCTCCTTTTCTATCCTCCTTAGAATCACCATTTCACTAATATTTATGTGTCTGGCATCATTTAAACTGAGATTTAAAAGCACAAAGATCAGTCAGATGTTAACTGATGAAGGGCCAAACTTAGAATGATAAATGGCGCCAATTTCGGAACGTCCTTGACACTGCGCATGCGCAGTAGGGGCGAAGTGTGGAGGGCCTTTCAGGACATGTTTTCTTTAGTTTTAGATGCAAATTTTGGGGATTGGGGGGCAAAATTTGTGTTTGGCCCTATATTTTAAGAGTTAGCACCAGCTATGTCTGGGTCATTGGTACAGTATAAAAATATAATTTTCCAACACAAAACCATTTACCTCCAGTACAAATTTGACCTGGTAATCGAATATACAGTTAAAACTAGAAGTCCTGTCACGAATAGTGTGCTTATCTAGGCTTAATTGCGCGTTGGAATTGCGCGCAATTGCCATATTGAATGGCATCCAAAGCACGGCAGGTTCTCCTGGTTACACATAGTAAACACATGCAATGTTTCTGCCAATGGACCTCCGGGTCACCTGGAGGTCCATTGACTGAAACATTGCTTGTGCGCAGGCCATATGTACAGAATTTGACAGATTTACTTGGGCCATGACACGCACATTAACGCGCATATCAACGTGCTATTTGTGCGCATTTCATGACAGGACTTCTAGTTTTAACTGTAGGTTATAGAGTAATCTCCTGTTAATTGAATAAAAAATCTTGTAACCTGTTGAGAAATTGCCCTGACTCTTCCCAGTTTTCCTTTGGTTATAGACCAATTTGGCCTCAGTACATTCAATACAGGCATTTAATATATTATATCTTGTTTGAGCTCATGGAGCTCTGTCAAACAAAATATAATAGAATAAATGCTAAGTTTATCTCTGGAATACAAGAAAGTGACACAATCCCTGTTAATTGAATACTCCTGCTAATTGAATAATGTTATTGGCAAAGTGGCTCTTCAATTAACAGGGTTCCACTGTACAGCAAAAACAAATATCACAAACTAATAATGAAACTATGTACTTGTGAAATTTTCATGTGGTCATTCTACAAAATGTTTTAGCTGGTACTATACAGTTTTGAAGGTTAAAGGGCTCAGTACTTAGAGGTGAAGGCTGCAAGTCAAAGGGTCCTCTATCAAATACCACCTGTGGCAACCACTTTGTTTCCTTGGGCAATACACTTCATTCCCACTGCCCATGTAGTGCCATTGCGTACCAAGGCATACTGCATGTCAATTGTACACTTGTCTTCAACCAATGCTAACCCAGCGTGTGTGCTGTTTGTACGTTAGATGTTTGTAATTGCTCTGTGGTTCTCCCTGGCTTTTCACACCTGTAAAACTGTCCGACATGAAGTGACCCTGGCTATCGAAGTGTCATTAAACCCCAATAAATAAATCAATAAGAATCATGTGTCCCTATTCTGGAGAACAGTTTGGGGCAAATTGCCAAAGGATGGTTTGGGTTAGATTAGTATCCAGTTTGGGTCAAATTGTTGGAGGACAGTTTGGATACAATTCTCACGAATTCCAGTCACTTTGGCCCCAAGTCATTTTGGCCCCAGTCATTACAGCCTCAGGTCAATTCAGCCCCAATATACCAGGTCATTTCGGCCTCTTTAAATATTTTCAAATATTGTTTGAATTTTAACATTTTTCTCTTTAATTTTTTTTCAACATATATATCTCTCAATTAGATATTAAGGTATACATGATATATGTCTAGTAGATTTTCTTTCATGATGAATAAATAAAAGAAAAGTTTCAGCATGTCGAAGATGCACATGGACTATGTGGGATTTGAAATCACTTGTGACCTGAATAATTTTATTTGCTTATGAATCTATGAGAGCCGGAAGCGAGGGTAAGTAATGTGATTTGGTTTGAGTGTATACCTTGGAAGTGGGGCACTGGGATCAGACCCCCGTAGACATCGAACTGGAAGGGGACAAGGAATTGCGCATGACTACAAGGATTCTGCTCTGTGTTTTAGAAAATGTGGACATATTTATGGTAGTATCAAAATCGCAGTTTGGTGGTTGTTTCAGAAAAAAAAAGAAAAAGAAACCCTGTGAACCTCAAACTGGAAGGTGACTAGGAATTGTGCATAACAATATGAGTAAATGACTGCATATTCCGGTACTTTGCAAACTTTCAAAGTAAACTAATTTCTCTTACTTATACAGATAGCATCTTAAATGTATGTAAAATTGAACACATGGATAATTTTTAATGTCATGTATAACTGTTCTGTACACTGTGTAAATACAAATAACTGAACATTACTTAATAAAGGTAATTACCCATTATTTCTAAACATGAACTATGCACTGATCTTTATAGATCTCAACACTTAAAATGGTGCCGAAATGACCAAGGGACCAAAGTGACTAGGACAGAGATGACTTTGAGCTCGAATTGACCAGAGGACGAAATGACTTGGAGCCGAAGTGATTGGATATCATTCTAACAGATGAGAGACGTTAATTAGGCCCTAATACAGAACACATTGAATGTGAATTTACTGCAGAGATAATTGCTCGACGATATATTATATTAATATTTTTTCAATAAATATCGAACAATCCATTAATATTTTTTTTACGAATTATTTTCAGGAGTTAAAACGAATATCGTAGCGTATCTAAAATATCCTAACAGATTGTACTGCTTTTCTTGGATGATTCTTCCCTGGGCCTAGTTCTCCCCAGGCTGAAGATTCCCCCAGTTCCCAAAAAAAGATGACATGCCATTTTCAATGGCGGTAAATATCCAAAAGGGTTATTATTTTCCATTTTTTTAGTTTTTGAAACTACGAAGCACTGTTCAGAAATACAGATGCACCAAAAAGTAACACATTATTACTTTGTTTTGGTTTCTAACAGGACTGAAAGCAAGCTATCAGTATCACTTTTTCGAATTACACCCATTTCGTCTGCTAACCAAATCATCCGCTGCAATTTTACCCAAGTCGTCCTCTACAATTATACCCAACACGTCCGAAACTCGTTCGCTGGGGGAAAGTATTCAAGTATTGCATTTTGAATCATTTTTTATTTATATAATAATTTTATTGTATAATTTATTGTATATTACCTATTGTAATATATCTTAATGTACCTCCATTGTAATATATCTTAATGTACCTCCTTGCATTAAATTTCATATATGTGTATGAAATTCTGAAAACAGAAATGTCAGAACAAAATAAACTATCCAGCCAGCTAATAAATTTTAATTACTGTTTATTCAATGGATTACCAATAAAAATTATATTATTACAGTAAAAGTTCTTAAAGTATATGTACGTTATATTAAGTTCCACAACATAATCTTATAATTTTGCAATTTTTCATTGAAGAGCTCCACCGGCACCTCACAGTGAATAATTGCAAAATTATTAGCATAAGTATTATAAGAATTAATTATATTAAGAAATGCAACAAAATTTGTTATATTAAGTTCTGCAACATAATCTTATAATTTTGCAAGTATTCATCGAGGCGCACCGTCACTTTACAATGAATAATAGCAAAATTATTAGCAAATGTATTATATAGAATTAATTATATTAAGAAACGCATCAAAATTTATGGTTTATTAAATTCTGCAACATAATCTTATAATTTTGAAATTATTCTTGGAAGAGCATCACCGGCGCTTTACAATGAATAATCACAAAATTATTAGCAAATGTATTATAGGAATTAATAATATTAAGAAACGCATTAAAACGTGTTATATTAAGAAATGCATCAAAACTTGTTATATTAAGTTCCGTAACATAATCTTATAATTTTGCAATTATTCCAGGGGGAGGGGGGGTCCTGGGGGGGACCAAAATTTTGCAAGACGTGATGTGGGGGTGGGTGAGTCTCTTGAGAGCACCAAAAATGTGCATTTCCAACTTGTGCAATTTTTTAAAAACATATCAATATATCAGCCAATATATGACATCATTTGTGTTTCAAACCTGAAACTGAGTGAAAGATGATGTTGTACATCACACTCTTAACATAAATACAACATCAGGAGGCTTTATATGTGAGAATATTGGGCTTAATCTGGGGAAATGTCACACGTTAGAAGGGGGGTGGGTGTCTTGTTCGAAATGGAGAAAATGTGCAGACAATATTTTCCTTGACAAGCGGACGACTCGGCTTGCGGACGAAACGTCCGTATACCCTTTTTTCAAGCAAACTTTTCCTTACTTTTACAACACCTTAACAATAACATTCGGATAATTCAACAACTGAGTTTCTGTTCATCTTGATATTTCACGAGGTTCGTGTCAATGCATATCCGTATACAATCGCACCAATATAACAACAATTATCAGTTATATTATCGGTTATATGTACGTTTTTTCGATTGAGGTTATCACTGGCAGACAAGCTACAACGAAATCAGGACTGAGAGTTCGATCGGAAACGACGAGATCATCAGCTGAGCATATTGACAAACCTCCAGAAGGACAGAACTCGAGTAATAATAGTAACACTTTGGCCGGCCGCTGATTTGTCGCGGTTCTCGGTTGAGAAGGCCTGGTTACCCCTTTAGTGTAGATATGTAGGCAAATGTATCACGCAAAGCTTTGAGGCGAAACAAAAAACATTTGATTCCCAGAGGGGGACAGGCCAATTGCAATTGCATGGGCAATTCGACACCGGAAGTTACGTGGTTTTTTCACTGAAATTTACTGTCCACTTCAAAAATCACATTGACGGCTATAGAGAATTCTGTTCTGGAACACATTTATCTGACTGGGTATGTGGAACCCTTTGCGGGCCTACGGCCCGCTTGGGGTTCCTATAAAAAGCCTAATTCATTTAACAACAGAGGTCGCTCAGTTCGAAATTGAAAAAAAATCAACGGTTTATAGCAGTTTTTGTCTGATGGTGGGCAGTGGGAAGATAATAAAATTTTCAACCGAAATTAACGATACGCAACATTGTCGCGTGCCACAACGCATTCGTGCGTCGATAATTTCTGAAATAAATTCTTTGGTTTTAATCCCATTATTGCGTAGAGTCTGTATTCTCACCAAACATTGTGAATTTTTTTTTTTTTTTGTAAAACGCAGTCTATTTAGATTCTAGCTATAGTATTTGCCAGATATCTCGGTCCGTGCCAGCTATACACATCTATTCAATCTACGGGCCAAAACAAAAAAAAAATCGACAGACCTATATACGCATTTTCCGAAAAAAACTGTTGGTGATGGTGGTGGGTGTGCGTGGGGGTGGTCGTCCACACCTGTGTCTACGCACCTGGTGAAGACCCTTATACCCTCCAAGCTCTTCAACACAAGATACAGAGAGTTACAGAGTGAAGAATGTTAACCGTCACACGACGGAAGCAAAATTCGTTCATTCAACTGAAAATCGCATTATTTCAACAAATTTGAGCATATAACGTTTGAGTATGTTCCGCCAAACAACATATTTATGGATGAAAAAGTATATAACAGAATTGGTGGCACCAAATACTATTCAAATTTGAAAAAAAAAATAATAGTTTCTAAAACTGAAGTTTGTTGTCAAGTCGGTATAAGGGGGAGATACTCGGCATCGATTTGCTCCATACAATCAAATGTATGGACTGTTATCATATAACACATAATAGCTTTTATCATTAACGGTTGTGAGTTGTGATGCGGACCGTACCGGAGCGCCGTTGGTGGTTCGGTCAAAACATACAGCAATCCGATACGGTCTGGCACCCGGACATGCGGTTCGATGTCTTCTCCGCGCATGTATTCGACGGTGGGGGTGACCGCAAGTCATGATTCGGCCTAGTTCTTCTATTTTAACCATCTCGCAACCCGAATGATGTTTTAAGTAGACAGAAATTGACCTAAACGATTGAAGGCGGAATTCATTGCTCAAATACTCGTTTCCATGTCTGTGGAAAAATATGTGTGTATGTGGGGTGAGGGTGAGGGCGGGGGAGGGGATCGGTTCGTGATGGGAAGGGACGTGCCTCCTTACCGATGCCACTGACACGCTAAAATCAGTTGGGTTAAAAATCAACCCTAATCAACCAAGTTGAGTAAATATGAACCCAATTGGGTTCATATTGACTCAACCCAGTTGAGTTGGGTTGATTTTTAACCCAACTGATTTTAGATAAATCGAGGACACTATCCTGGTATCAAGCTTCCCGGGAAACTCAGTCGTTCGTGTTATCAAAAGTGTACAAGCTGGCAGTTTTATTAGTTGATGAGAAAGTGAGGATTCTAAGTTTAACACTTTACCTAACGAATCGCCCACATCCGCCCGCGTAATATGCAAATAGATCAGCTGAAAAAATTAAATTTTTCAAAATATTTCAGCAAAACCATATCATGTGACCCCTCATTGGAACGAGCTCATTGAGCTCGTTCCAATGAGGGGTCACATGATATGGTTCTGTTGAAATTTTTTGAAAAATTTAAAAATCTTATATTTGAAATAATAAATTTTGATATCGTTTGCGTTGGGTAAAGGGTTAAAGGAGACGGCGGTAGTGGTAGTGGTGAGGTGGAATGGAATCCGCCGAAACCCCCACTCCATCAATACTTCCACGCGAGATCTGAAGTGTAATTCATCACTTGAGTGTAACAAGGCGCCTTCGACAATGCTTCAGCATTGCAGATGGCGCCCTGTTGAACTCTGAGGACGATCTAGATCAAATGAATAAGTTAATCTTCTTTGTAGGTGACAGTGTTGTTGAAGAATCGCCAAATAATCAAGCATGATTATCAATGAGATATCTGTAGGAGCGAAAGACGTTTCGTCCGTATCAGTAAAAATTATCCACATTTCTGACACACACACGCGCCATGATGAGATACTGAAGTATATACCAGATGGCGATATTCTTATTCATAGTGGTGACTTTTGCAAAGTTGAGAGAACAAATTTTTTTAAACAGCCAAGCTGGCAGAATCTTCTAACTGAAGCTAACAACTTCTTTGGAAAATTACCACACAAGCACAAAATCTTTGTCGCAGGAAACCACGAACTAAACTTTGATGGCGAGGACCAAATTAAACTGAAAAATCTGTTTTCCAATGTTAATTACCTGTTTGATGATTCTGTTACTTTAGAAGGGATCAAATTCTATGGGAGTCCTTGGACTGCAACACGATGGACATCCTTCGCAACAGGATTTTCGAGAGGCTGGGGCAAATTTGAAGCTAACTGGCAGAAGATACCCACGGATACAGATATACTTATCACTCATATGCCACCTTATGGAATTCTGGATCTGGCACCAAAAAAGTTTTACAATTTGACTAAATTCTTCTTTTCACCAGAATATTGTGATAACTGTTCACAAGAACATGACCCACTGGAACATAGAGGCTGTAGATGTCTAAGAGAGACAACTATTAATAGAGTCAGGTTAGTTATTCACATTTCACTCAAAAATGACCTCCGCCCCACCCTCACACAGAATTTATATGCAATTTTGAACGTACACCAACACTGATTAATTTCTTGTAATGTTTTTTTTTTTCATCTTCAATATATGTTCTGCTATCTGAATAGTAAGTTCCATTTTTGACAAAGCTGTAAAGTTTGGGGATGCAAAGTTTGGCGACGTCGCTCGGAACGCCAGTTAACACTTAACCCAACGTAACGCTCAAAACCGCTATTCACAAAAATCATCAGTGGAGTAAAATTGACAAATTGAGCACGTTTGACTACCAAAAAAAAAAAAAAGGTAATTTATCACGATTTTTGGAGCTTTTTTTCTGGAGAAAAAATACGGGCACACTTTCGACCACACCGACCGAAAATAGCCTTCGTTCAAATGCGAGTCCAAATTGCACACACGCATGTTTCCGTGGTCTAAATGAATTTACCGTTAACTTACGGTTGTGGTGACGATAACAAAAGAAGCACATTAACCCTTTACCCAACGCAGACGATATTAAAATTTATTATTTTAAATATCATTTTTTTCACAAAAAATGTCAACAAAACCATATCATGTGACCCCTCGTTGGAACGAGCTCGACGAGCTCGTTCCAACGAGGGGTAACATGATATGGTTTTGTTGAAAGTTTTTGAAAAATAATATTTTTTCAACTGCTGAATTTGCATATTACGCGGGCGGATGCGGACGATTCGTTGGGTAAAGGGTTAACAGCTTGTGATACTATTGTAATCTTCCGAAGTCAGTGAAATGTGACCACGAAAAGAAAGGCCATTCCGAGTTAATTCTTACATTATTTATTTATTTATTTATTTATTTATTTATTTATTTATTTATTTATTTATTTATTTATATTATTTATTTATTAAGTTTTAACAACACTTTAACAGCCAAGGTCATATCGTGCTGAGCCACCGCGCTCCCAACTATTAATTATTATTGCTACTACTACTACTACTACTACTGCTACTACTACTACTACTACTACTACTAGTACTACTACTACTACTACTACTACTACTAGTACTACTACTACTACTACTACTACTACTATTACTACTAATAATAATAATAATAATATTTTATTATGATATTTATTAATAATTATTTGTTTATTTATTATGAATGAAAGTGTCAATGACACTGTAGCTCAACTTGTTTAAGACATGTACATGTATAGTATGTGACACAGCAATGACAAACATCTAGGTAAAGACCTGATAACAAAGATACATGCAAAGTATTGTAACGGTCTGCACATAAATGCTGATCGTAGCCTGTAACAAATATATAGGTAAAATATTGTAAAGGTGGGGGACACTTAGATGCTAAACTAGAAAAGAAATCTTTGAGTCCCAGAGTGGATCTGACTGAACCCAAAAATATTTGTTCTCATAGCACAGTGATAACAAAGGCACCCAAATACACTTGTTCCTGTCACAAGGTGATAACAAAGGTACCCCAGGAAGTTTCGTGAAGATCGGTTCATAAATACAGACTCTAGCCCGAGCCGTATTGACATGTGCACTTACAGTGTATAAGTAGCACTGAAAAAATCAAAGTTCATCTAATTTGCATAATTTCTGCACGAGAAAAAAAAACCGTATTATATGTGATGTATTTCATGTTACTAAACATTCCGACAAAAATTTATTCAAATCAGAACTTTTATACAGAAGTTCTGTACAAAAAACTGATTGCACTAATTTTGGTTCAAAATGGCCGCCGCCAGCCATCTTGAATTTCGGACCGCACTTCTTGTCCCACAGAATGTGATATATTCCATGTTACTAAACATTCATACAAAAATTTATTCAAATCAGAACTTTCATACAGAAGTTCTGTACAAAAAACTGATTGCACTAACTAAAGTACAAAATGGCCGCTGGTGGCCATCTTGAATTTCGGACCGCACCCAAAACCATTCGTTCTTGTCCCACGGTGATAACAAAGGTACCCAAGAAGTTTCGTAAAGATCGGTTCATAAATACAGCCTCTAGCCCAAGCCGTATTGGCGTTTGCAGTTAGAGTGCTGAAAGTAACATTAAATAGATCAAAGTTAGTCTAATTGGCATAATTTATGCACGAGAAAAAACCCGTATTATATGTGATGTATCCCATGGTACTAAACATTCATACAAAAAATTATTCAAATCAGAGCTTTCATATGGAAGTTCTGCGCAAAAATCTGATTGCACCTAATTTTGTACAAAATGGCTGCCAGCGGCCATCTTGAATTTCGGACCGGACCCCAAAACACTCGTTCTCGTCCCACAGTGATAACAAAGGTACCCAAGAAGTTTCGTAAAGATCGGTTCATAAATACGGCCTCCAGCCCGTGCCGTGTTGACGGTGCGACGGATGGACGGACGGACAGATGGACGGACGGACAGATGGACGGACGACGGGCCATGACAATACCTCAAATTTGGCTTCGCCAAAGTTGAGCTAATAGTTATTAATTATTAATCAATTATTAAATTATTTATTATCTTAATTAATTAATTAATAATGCTTAATAAATAAATGTAAATTTATAAATTTATAAAATCAAACTATTTTATTTTTTCAGTTTATATACTACTCAAAGTTTGTCAAGCACCAAGTATATCCAACTACCTGTTTTCCATTTTAGTTGAAAAGTGTATATATTTTATATTTAATTATATCTTTAATGATTTAATTTAAATACAGAAATTAAGATTTTGTTTGTGTTTGACATTATTGTTTAGCTTTTGAATACGATAACCATGGAAAATGAATATTATTGGTAAAAGAGGAATTTTTAAAAAATTTTCCAAAAAGTTGACGGGGCGAACTGATATGGGTTCAATATCGAGTATGAGACCCATTATTGCTAATTACAGCTTGACAACGCCTTCTCACGCTCCCAATCAGGTTCCAGATGGTCCTTTATGGGATGTTGTTCCATTCTTGGGCCAGCATGGCACCAAGCTCCCGAACAGTTCTTGGTTGGACTGGTCAGACTGAAATTGCAAGCTGCAACTCATTCCAGACATGTTCGATTGGATTGAGGTCAGGGGGGTCTTGCTGGCTAGTCCATACGCTCAATCCCCTTCCTCTGTCGGTACTCCCGGGCGGACAGCATGGACAACATGAGGACGGGAATCATCGTCCACCAGAATGAATCTATCACTCACTGCACCTGCATACAATCTGACGTGGGCATCCAAGGTCTCATCAATATACCGCTGTGCAATCAATGTACCACGGTCAAGGACACAGAGCTCTGTACGCCCATCCCAGCTGATGCAGCCACAGACCATTATTGACCCTCCACCATAGCGGTCATGCTCAGCAATGTTGGCCGTATGGAATCGCTCTACTGGTCTTCTCCATACTCTAGAACGCCTATCTGTGTTGTTTAGGCAGTACCTTGACTCATCTGTAAAATGACAGGTCGTCAATCTTTTCTGGTCCATCCAACGCGATCCATGACCCTTTCATATCATCCCTGGCGGTGATTCTGGGACAGCTGAATGCGAATACATTGTCTTCTCGATCGGGGACCACCTTCGTGCAACCTTGCCCGAATAGTCTGCGTCGAAACATTTACCCCGGATGCATTATGAAGGTCACTGCGAAGATGGGTTGCTGTGTCAAAGCGGTTCCTACGAGCCTGAATGATCAAAAACCGGTCTTCAGCTGCAGATGTAGCCCTGTCTTTGCCACTACCTGACTGGTGTGTCATACTGCTGAAATCTTATCCAGGCTCTGGTGATCACCGTATGGTGCACACCAAGGGTTTCACCAACCTGACGATGGGTAGCCCATTGCTCCACCATCCCTACAGCCCACCACATTTCTGCTTCAGACAAATATCTTCTAATATTTGCATTCGCCATATTCAATCATTAAATCACAAGGGTTTGTGTTGAAATGAAGACTGAATACCCTGCACATCTCATGTACATGTAGACAGTACACGAAAAGATCATAGAAATAAAGGGTACACGCTTTCCGTGAGTGTCACGAAAAGTCTGCCTGTCAAGAGAGAGCTAATGTAAACACTGGGGACCATCTCAATACATTCCTCAATCATTTCATATCCACCAAAAATATCACAAATGTGTCACAAGAAAATTTCACTATGATGTGTCAAATATGTGGTGCTTAGCAACCTTTGAGTAGTATATTATCTTCAACAAAAATGTTCGCGAATTCACTGAAAAAAATTAATATTACCTCACTCTTCTTCTCATAATTCACTTAATTCCATTATCAGATCTAGTCGGAGCAATAGTAGATGATGGCAACTGGTTCTACAGAGAATAGATGGTGGGTTATAGCATTCAGTGAGCTTGATTACAAGTCACACACCCCTGTGTGACTTGTAATCAACCTCACTCGATGCTGTAAAGCAGCGTCTATTCTCTTTAGACACAAGTTGTTGTCATCATCTATCTTCAACACAGACTTCTCGCTAAGTGTGCTCGCATACCAGGAGACGACACACGGCTTTTTCGAGTCGGAAATCGGATGGGAAATCGAATCGCTGATAGAGATACTACCATGATCGGTCCCATCTTGTCGATCGAATCTCAGAGATCGAGCAAAAATAAAACGTTAGAAAATCTTGGAAAATCTTGAAAAATTCCGAACTCGACCAGTTCGAGCCCAGTCCGAGAATTCATTGTATTTTTTCCCAAGATGATAGTAGCCTAATCACACTGAAGATACTCCTAATCCGGGATGAAGTTGATGACAAAACCAAACCATGTATTTTTACTCGGCGGTTTAGGTGTTTTCTCGCTCGAATTCATCGATTTCGCCGAGATATCTCTGATGCGAATGTACACATCGTGACACACGATGCGTAATTGTTTGTTAATTTTCTCAAGTGTCTCATCGAAGTATGCCATCGATTAGCAGTGATGTCTCGAATGTGGAACACTAGAAATCGACACAAAGTACAAAAAAAATGTAATTTTCTGTCTGTGTTTTGCAGTGTTTTTATGGCGTGCCAGGTTGATTCAACAGATATCTCTGAGATGAGAGAAAATATTTTCCCCTCATATTCTATCAGTAGGTGATAATTGCGGGTGCAAGCGTACATGTACATGTACGTGTACATGTACACGTACATGTCGTGTACACCTCCATAGGATTTAGTGTTAAAATCGTGTACAGGTACACGTACATGTACGTTTTTTTAGAAACGAAAAAACGTTTTTTGCTCGCAATTTAACACTGAATTGTATCCTAGACGCCTGACAGGTACACGTGCATGTACCTGTACACGATTTTAACACTGAAACCCTATGGAGGCGTACACGAAAATCCACTTGTGGATTTTAAATCGTGTAAAGAGGTTGTGTTAGAATTCACAAACCCACTGTCGCGTTTCTCGACGTAAGACTAACGCACGTTATTGCGAGGTGATCTTAATAAGCACTTAATGGAAATGTTTTGAGTGAAGAGTGTTCAAACTCGCTGTCGCGTTTTTGATTGATATATATAGGAGAGAAAAAAAAATATAAATAAATAGTTATTTAAAAAAAATAAATATATCAAATCGAATAGATAATAAAAAAATACGTAAATCATGAGCGATTCTCAGGATATTAGAGTAAGGATTCTTTTAAAAATGCTGATGAGAGCCTACGCATTCTGCGTGAACGAACAACTAGGTCGTCTCTTGTTAGAACGATGCGTCGGATGTCGGAACGAGTTTGAACAATGCGGGAGAGATAAGAATCAACGTTGAAACTCAAGATCTATTCATACATCCTAGCGAGAGTTACATAGTGGTGCAGGGACGTCTCACCAAGGAAGATGGGAGTGACTACGCCGACGACGACACGGTTACTCTAGCCAATAATGGCACCATGCATCTATTCAGTAATATAAAATACATGCTATCCGGACAAGAGATAGAATCTGTTTTTCATCCCGGTCAGGCCACCACGATGTTCGGACTCTTGACATATCCTGATGATTTTTCAAAATCCAGAGGACTTAATCAGTTGTGGGTGAAAGACACCGTAGGCCCTGCTAGCGCCGGCGCCGCCTTGATATTCGACTATGTCGTCAAGACGTCCAGACCTAAAGGAACGTTTTCGTTCAGGATACCTTTGAAACACATCTTCGGATTTGCAGACGATTACAACAAGAACATGTACGGATTCAAACATAATCTGACGTTGATTCGAAAAGGAAACGACGACGCAATAGTGAGACTCACTGCGACCAATGTGGGTAAGATATCGTGGTTCGTTCCGCATGTGGAGCCTTCGATCGTGGAAAAAGCGTGTCTCTACAAGATCATAGAATCCAAGAGTAAATTACCCGTGGGATTTAGAATGAGACAGTGCGACACAGCTAGCATTCCTCCCTCCACGAATCCCTTCGATTGGAGATTGATGGTGAAATCCACTTCCGAGAGACCGCGTTTCATCGTGGTTGCATTTCAGACAGATAGGGACGGGTCTCAGGAAAAGAATGCATCGCTGTTCGATCACTGCCATTTGAGAAACATGCAAGTGTTTCTGAACGCCACGAGATATCCAGCAATCGATTACAATGTGTCGTTCGACAAGAACGATTTCTGCAGACTGTACGGTGACGCCGCTGATTTTAGAAAGAAGTATCACGGTCTAGACGAATTGATGAGCAACCCTAACATATCTCCCAGCGAATACAAGTCGATGTATCCCATGTTCGTATTCGACGTCAGTAAACAGAGTGAACGACTCAAGAGTAGCGTCTTAGACATTCAGATCAAGATGCAATTCGATAGGAATGTGCCGAGAAAAACCGAAGCTTTCGCCCTGGTCCTGTCGGATAGAGAATTACAATTCAAATCGGACGGAAATAAGATGTCGATCATTTGATGAGAGACGAGTGTGAAAAAAAATAAAAAACAAAAAAAATAAAAAGTAATGAGTAATTATTAAAAAACAAAAAAAAACAAAAAAAAAATAAATAAAGTAATGCGATCTAGAGAGATTGAACATCTTTCTAAATCTCATTCCTTTTTTTTTGTTTTTAATAATCACACATTATTTTTTTAATTCATTATTTTCCACGCGTTCACTGTTTGTTCAAAGGAACTAGTTCGATTAGTAGACTCACCCCGGAAGTGGCGGCTTCGGGATTATTGGTTTTCATAACGAAATTAATCCTATCTCCGGCGTTCACTTTGAGAGGTGTGCTGAACGTGGAAACATTCGCGTGTTGATTCCTCAGTCTTTTCGACGCTGTATCTCTTATCGCTCTCTACTCCATTCACCATGAGATTGACGACCGCTCTGTTATTCAAATCTGAGGAAGCCAGACTCATTCGAAGGATTTCACCTCCCAGCGGCATGGGATATCCCACCTGATCATGTTTCGATCCGCTACCTCCATTTCCGAAAGACCACTCAGCTTTGCCTTCATCTAAGGTGCCGGCCTCTTCGGCCCACACAGTGATCAATTGTCTAGCATATTTGACTTTCTCCACCACCGAAATCAGGGTGCAGGCATCCGTCATGTTCACGGGATCCGGTAGATTCGTGAGCGCGTGTCCACCCATGTCTAGTTTACCTTCCATGATGTCACCCTTTCTCCAGACCGAGTTGTCGTCCACGTACTTTCTGCTGACCACGCTGGAATCGAATTTGGGATCGTGATCGAGACCGAATAAATTGTGACCGTTCATGTTGATGCCACCCTTCATGGTTCTGGCAGATTGTTTGTTCAGGTAGAGATCGTCCACTTGCGATTCTAGGTATTCTTGTGATCATATCACGGCAGAATCTATGTAGCCCTTGTTGACCACGGTTGAGTTTGCATCCATGTTGTCGATCGTCGACAGATTCAATATCTTGTTGAATCCCGCATTCAGATCCGATTTCATTTCTCGTCCGTCAGACTTTCTCTGTTCCAGATCTACGTAGTGTTTGGTTGCCACGTCCTTGGGATTCGTGGGAGTGGCCAAGTTCGTTATCTTGTTAGAATTGGCGTTCAATTCCGAGTGCATCGTTTTCTGAACGTATCTATTTCTCAGGTGTTTGCTGAATCTCGCGTGAGAGTCGTCCGCGTATTTCTTGGTCGCGGCATCGGTGGGATCTATGGGATTCGCGACGTTCACCAAACATTTGGATTTCAGATCGAGATCGTCGGTCATGGTTTTATCCATGTAATTATCTAGCAGGATTCGTTCGAAATCGGCGTTTCCCCTGTCGACGTATTTTTTAGTCACAGCATCTGCAAGATCTATCAGCTCGGAAAGATTGTAGAGCTTCTTATCATCCATGTTCAAAGGTTCTTCTCGAGGTTCGTATCTCTGAACGTAACGTTCGTCCAAGTTGGCAACGTCGTAACCATAGTCGACTTCGAACGTCTTCCTCTTCTTTCTTAGGTTGACTTTTTCGTCGTCACTTCTACCAAATTTATCGACTGGCATGTTGTTGTGAGATTTTTTTTTGTTTTTTAGAAAAATATATTCAAAACACAGTTTATTAAAAATGAACTATGTTATTTTATTTTTCGTTTTTATTCGATTAAATTTTTTTAAAAATAATTTTTTATCTTTATATATACTATAAAAAAAAAAATCTCTCTCTAATGTAAATCATTGAGAATGTCTTGAAATCGATCTCCTTCAGACCATCTCTCGAGAACGTAGAGACACAGGTGACCACAAAACACTTGATCTGGTGATTGCACTTGTTCCGTGTTGTAACGAACCATCAATTTGTTGAAATAGTTCTTTATTTCTTTTGGCGGCAAAATTCCGTAGCTGTCGAAATAATAATTTTTCTTCTTCCCGTTCTTGATCCATGCCACCCAGTGAGTGCCTTCACCCGATGAATCATCTAGATTTAAAATTCCACATTCCGATTGTCGCGGTCTTCTCTTCGGCAAGGCATCTCTGGAAAACATGCCTAGAAAATCTTTGATTTTCAAATCTTTTGCCGCATTCAACAGATCGATGTTGGATAGGGGTTCGTTAGGTAAGACGACACCTTCTACGGATATCTTTATTTTCTTATTCATAAATGCGTATATATTTTTTTTATTTATTTATTTTATTATAATTCACTAAAATGACGTTATTTTTTAAAAATTTTTTTCTTTTTCTTTTTAAACTAACATTCTCGATGTCTCTGTCGATTTCCATAATCTTGAATCCATTTAATTCCTCTTGATTTTCTGGAATCCTGATATTGCCATCTTTTAGTAGAACAGATTCGATCGTTTTGTAGTGATTTAACAAATGAAATTTTTTAGAGACTGTGTCGTAAATGTATTTCTCTTGATCTTTTGACAGTTTTTTTAACAGGAATAACAACTGCAAATATCTATTATATTCAAATACGTCTTTTTCGCTACCTGTGAAAAAAGACGATGCAAAAAGAGATATCAAACGTAGTTTGTCTCTCTTAGTTCGAACGTTTTCAGAATTTAAGAATTGGGGTTCGTTAGGTAAGACGACACCTTCTACGGATATCTTTATTTTCTTATTCATAATGTGTATATATTTTTTTTTTTATTTATTTTATTATAATTCACTAAAAAATGACTTTATTTTTTTTTTTTTTTCTTTTTCTTTTTAAACTAACTCTCTTGATGTCTCTATCGATTTCTATAATTTTGAATCCATCTAATTCTTCTTGATTTTCTGGAATCCTATCATCCACAATCATATCTGGAATCTTATCATCCACAATCGTATCTGGAATCCAATCATCCACATT
Organism: Pictodentalium vernedei; assembly: GCA_031216915.1. Lineage (NCBI taxonomy): Eukaryota > Metazoa > Mollusca > Scaphopoda > Dentaliida > Dentaliidae > Pictodentalium > Pictodentalium vernedei. Next base: position 561,914,771 of record CM062294.1, on the reverse strand, counting down.
CATATCATCTCCAATTAGATCTAAATTCCAATGTCCGAGTGCCAAAGTGCTTATTTTATCGTCTAACACCAATCTCTTATCGTCATTGGCTGTCAGCGAAATCTTGTTGACTATTTCGGTATACAAGTCGTGATTTTCACTTCGAATCGATTTCATAGTCTTATACACCGGACCACTTCCTAACAGACAATCTTTATACTCTTGGAAAGAGATGTTTTTCTTCACCACGCACGCTTTAACTCCTTTGCACTTTTTGATCTCTTCATCATCTTCTAGACGATAAGCATACAGTTTGGGTCTCAAGCCCACGAATTCGACGATTTGTTTACCACCGTTCTCGTCCTTAAATTTACCCAACACCTTCTTGTTGTCATTCGATTGAATGTTGGATGGGTGATCAACGGGATAATTGATCGTGTCGAACCACTCGACCACGTCCTGAGATATATCTCGGTAGACATCTTTCGTCTCTATCTCGTAAACTAAACTATCCATGTCTGTGAACAGTAGTTTGGCTGTATCACCAAATTTTCGTTTGACGTAATCGTAGTGAAACTTGTACATCAATCGCTTGCTGATATCTAAGATGATCGGTCCAAGATAATACGGTTTGTCAAACTCCAGGTGCGTCTTTTGCATGTGAACGGCCACTAGATTTTCGTTGAATATGGTTCGGTGTTTGTAATTGTGTTTCGCCACTAATTTTTTAGCACTTTTCTCAGACGTGACGAGTCGAACGTCGGTTCTCTTCCTGATGTTTTCCATTGATTTACAGTACACGCAGTTGTTCATGAGTTTGAAGAAATCTTTTTTGAAATTGTTCTCGGCTTGAAATCTGAGATTCGTGTTGAGATCGATGTATTTTTTCATCCAAGGCTCTTTGTCGAATCGAATGATGCGATGTATGTTGACTAATTTCATCCCGTAATCGACGTACTGTTTCAAATTCTCACTGTAGACGACGTAGTTATGTTTGTTAAATAAATTGGGAATGAGTTTTTCCTCGTCTCCTTCATTCGGTTCCTTTCGTTCGGGAGCCATCAGATAATCATTGTGTGGATCGTGTAATTCTTCCGGATAGTTCAAATCAACTTCTAAAATGCAAGGATAGTCTCTCCATTTTTGCATCTCTTCTGGTTCCTTCACCCATTCGAAATTTCTAATTGGTAAAGGATGACTCATAGCCCAACCATACAGATTATTGGCGTCACAATACTGTATGTATTTAGTCAACCGTTTCGAATCGAAACCTTCTTTCATGTAGGGATTGTTAGCTTCAGAATATCTGTGAGAGATCATCGAGACACCACCTCTCGCAGCCCTTTCGAACATGAGTAACATGTTCACGTCGGATAATAATTCCAATTGGACTTTGGTGGTCTTCAACAGAGCGTCCCACGCTAGACCAGGTGCGGTGAAATACCAAGCGGGATCCAGATCGTAATTTCGACAACAGATGTCTCAAAAATTTTTGAACACGTCTGACAAGAGCAGAACGTCGGTCTTCAGATAGAGATCGTGATAATCTCTCATGGTTTTCATATCGAATAATTTCCACACGTTTTTAGAGTGTTCGTAATTCTCGTCGGAAATGTCGGATTCGTATAATTTCGAATAAAAATCTTCTTTCGAAGGTAGTGCGGTGTCTTCGAATCTCTTTAGATCGTTCATGTAATCATAAGGATAGACTCCTTTCCTCAACATGACATCTACTCATTTTCTGAAATGTTCGCTCATGATTTTAAATTTATCCTTGCTCATATTATCAACTAATTTTTCCAGAGCGGTCGACATGAATTTAAAACTGTCGATGAAACGTATGCCTCTACGAATGAATTTCGTTTTTTCTTCCAACGTCTCTCCATCGATTACTCTTTTCTCCTCCATGAGCTTCCATTTCGTGAAGGAAATGTATCTTTCTTCGCTGTTCCCAATGCAATTTAATTCTTCGTGTGAGGTGCCGAGATTTTTCACGAACAGATGACTGTCGTAACCTGAGAGATTGTGAAACATCACCGGATAGAAAACGGCGTCTCGATATTTTAAATTACACTTGCTGTGAGCCGGACCGCAATACAGACCCGTGTAATGATCGTGGTCTCTCACCTTCTTATTTTCCTTCGAATTCTCGTCGAACGATTGTCTGCATATGTGACATTCGGTGGCTCTGTTATTTTCGTCCTGCTGCTCTCGTGTGATGATCATTTTTGCTGGAGTTTTGAATTTGTCATATAACATTTGAAGTTTCCATTCTAACTCTTCCACGAACCTTTGAGCCATGTCGTCGTCTTCATACTGTTTCGTGTAGGTGAAGGGCCCCATGTCGTGTTGCGAGTTGAAAGCGCATTTCACATAAATGCAATAGCCCGAAGGTATGTGTTTTTGATATCTTTCGACGTAACTTTGAAGAGCGTTGGGTTGACAGGAACTCATTTTCGCGGTGAAACATTCGAAATCGGCGTACACTACGAATGGTACTTTTAACCTTCTATTGTGATTTTCAAACTTCACGATGGTGTTAGGTTTAGGCATTTCGACGGCGACACCTTGATTTTCGTTGCAATATTCCTGATGTTTCACCAACGAGTCTTCGCTGTGAAACGTGTTCATGCAATTGAAACATAAAGATATCTTTCCTTTATGTTTATTATTTTGTTTCGACAGTAATCCACTCGGATTTGAAACCCAACAATAATGATGATTGTCACCATTTGAAATCAATAATAAAATAATCGTATTTTCTCTTCCGAGATACGAAGTCAGTCTGAGAGGATAGATCTTTTGTTTTTCGTCGTCGTATCCCAAGACGATCACCGCTACGGTGGGATTTTGAACCTCGAAACGTTCGATGTGTTTTAACTGCGTTGGAAAAGTCACTCCGGTCCAATCGAGATTTTTAGAATTCTCCTCGTAACAAGAAACTCTATCAGAATTCATTTTGACAGGGTATAAAGCGGAGGTGACTGCCCATTTAAAACACTGATCATCTTTATTTCTCACATTGACCACGGATTGTTTTTTAGCTAAGAAATACGGTAATTTCACGTAGGAAGACCCTTTCAACAAATCGTTTTTAGTTATGTGAATTTCAAGTTTCAACACCTCATCGAATGTCCAATTACTACCTTCATGTTGATAATTCGCGAGCGACGTCAACATCTTGTCTTTCATCTTTTCAAAAACGTCCGATAAATTTGAACCTCGAAATACGGGTTCGACATTAGATCTGAAATATGCATTTTTCACGATGCTCTTGCCGGACTTCACGTTGATTTTATTCATCACGCAATGGAGTATCATCTTAATTTTTAGTCCCATGTTCATGTATTCGCGAAACAAATCCAATACTTTTTTCTTCACCCGTTCCATGAACAATTTCGGATTGATTTTCTTCAACAAGGGAATCACGTCGAAAGTTTTAAAAACGCCTTTGATCGCACTCTCCCGTTCCACGGACTTCGATTGAAATAGTTCTGCGGTGAGTCATGCTAGATATTCTTCTCCTTTCCCTTCGTCTATTGCTCGCCGAAGTTCGCTCGATATATCTCGTTTGCCTAGAATCTGATGTGCATCACTCGTTTTCGTTTTAGTTTTTCTTTTCTTTTCTTTGGAAACTTGAAGTTCTTCTTCAACGGCTTTTCGTTTAGTTGTCTTATTTTTCACAATCGAAACGTTTTTGGTTTTTTTCGACGTAGGCATTTCGATTCCTTTTACTATCTTTTTCTTCTTCTTCTCATTTTTCACAACCGATGCATTTTTTGACATCTTTGCTATCAGCATTTCGTTTGCCTTTCCATCGTTTCGCAAATGTTTCTGTATGACTTCAATCTTTTTTGATTTAGTTCTACGATTTCTGAAATGTGAAATTTTTAATAGTTTACAAATCTCATTTAACTGAGGTACGGTTTTCTCATTTAAATTTTTCAATTTTTTTTTATCTGTTTGCTTCATTTTGTAAGAATATATTTTTTTCCGAATTTTGTATTTAAATCATTTGTTTAAAAAGTTTTGTTTTTACTCTTTATATAAAAAAAAAAGATTTTTTTTTTTAATTCAATTTTTTTTTTTCTTTAATATGTTTTTTATTCAAAACAATTTACGATCGCTTTTATTTCTTGTTTGCAGAACGAACACGTTTTCTCGTCTCTAGAATAACATTCCTTACAATAACACAAATGTGCGCACGGTAGAAACAAAATGTTTGCAACATTTTCGCAAAGCAGACAAGTGTTCGTGTTGCTCGACTCGTTTTCGACGCACGACGATAACTCGTCTGCTTGTGCCATGAATTTAATCAGATGTTCTAAAGTCAAAAATTGAGATAAGGTCTTCTTTGCGTTATTTAACGCATTGTACAATTGTTCCTTAGTGTACCCTACTTGTAACATATCCATCAATAATTTTTGGTTTTTATTTCTATCCCACTCTTCATCTTCGATTTTAATCAATCCCAATGTTAGGATCTTGTTCAAATAATCGCATTCGCCTTTTTTGATATTATTTATATGTTCTAGTAAAGGTCTGTCGTGAGGTTCCCAATTCATCAAATGTATATTACAACAAAAACATTTGACTTTGTCGCTTTTACCCACATAAATGAAACCCGCAGCGGCTAAATCTTCGGGTTTTTGAGCAAGATGCGAAGGCCAATTTTTAAACGTTTGAAGTCTTGCACGTTCTAAACTATAATTCGGATGTTCGGACTTGATCATTGTTTTTACCTCAAAATTGAGTTTGTAAGAATATTTTTTTCGAATTTTGTATTAATGATAATTTGTTAAAAAGTTTTAAAATTGTTTATAATATGTTTTAATTCCTTCAAAAAGAATTAATCAATTATATGTTCTTAACGTGAAAAAAAAATTGAATTAATACGAAAAAAAAAAAAAAGGATGTTAAAATTTAACTTTTATTTATATATTAAGAGAAACTTTTTTAACAAATTATTATTTAAATACAAAATTTAAAATATACATTATTTGCAAGAATTCATAAAAACCAAATAATCGATCATGACAACAACACCTAAAAGATGTAAATTGAAAGAATGTTTTTTTAATACGCTATCAGATACTTGTATCTATAGAGTAGAACATGATCCCATCGAATTGAACGATGTTAAGATGGTGTACTTAGAGCACTACGACAACAAATATATAATGTGTTTGAAATTGGATGAAGCCATGCTCGATTTGTTTTACGAGTATCAAGACGATCTGCTGAATAATATCTTTGACAAATACAGAGAACCCTAGATGAATGATTTGATGATCTATGAAAGTTACATATATCCAATGATCTCATGTGAACTCGTGGACAAATCAGGTGGTGAGAGCGCGTTCATCGATGTAGAAAAACTCAAAAGAGTAAAGATAAACATTCAAGACATTTTGATAAGAGGAAAAATACTAACGCAGGTCGACATGCTAATAACGGACTTGGAAATATATGAACAATAGAGAGATTGATTTTAGCGAAGAAGAAGGAAAAAAAGTAATGAGATCTAAAGATGATCACATTACTTTTACAAAAAAAAAATTTACATTAAAGAAAATTAAATTTAAAAAACTTTTTTTTTTTATATAAAGAGCAAAAAAAAAAACAAAACTTTTTTTTAAACAAATTATTAAAATACAAAATTTAAAATATACATTATTTTCCAAGAATTCATAAAAACAAAAAAACCCCGAAATAATCGATCATGACAGCAACACCTAAAAGATGCGAATTGAAATTGAAACGAGTCCAAGCAAATAAGAAATTAGGTTTTAAAATCTATAGATTACAACGACACGATCCCATTGAATTGAACGAGATCAAGATGAAGGACTTAGAGCATAAATACGACAGATATAAGATGACTTTGAAATTGAATGAAGCCATGCTCGATTTGTTTTACGAGTATCAAAGCGATCTGCAGAAAATCGTCATCGCTAAAGATAAAGAATTCGACAAGGACGATCTGACGTTGTTCTGTGGAAGTTACATATATCCAAAGATCTCACGCGAACTCGTGGAGAAATTGGGTGGTGAGAGCGAGTTCACCGATGTAAAAAAACTCAAAAGAGTAAAGATAAACATTCAACACGTTTTCGAAAAAGGAGAATACACGAGTGTCAACATGCTAATAACGGACTTGGAAATATAAACAATAGAGTGATTGATTTTTTAGCAAAGAAGAAGGAAAAACGTGATGAGATCATCTTGAAAACATGAGTGTCAACATGCTAATAACGGGCATGGAAATATAAACAAAAGAGAGATTGATTTTTTTAGCGAAGAAAAAAGGAAAAAAAAAAAAAAAGTAATGAGATCTAGAGAGGTTGATCATCTCAAGATCTCATTACTTTTTTTTTTGTTGTTTTTTTTTTGTTTCATTCTTCTTCTTCTTCACTATCGCCCATATATATTATAATAACGTTTCCTTTTTTCTCAAATTTCAACATCGATTCTTCTTCTTTTCTTTTTTTCTTTTTTTTGTGATATGATACATTTTTATAACAACACGTTTGTTTATCATAATTATGAACGAATGTTGTGCATCTCTTGGTAACACTTGCATCATTACCATTCACTTTAGAAGGTAGTGGTGACAGTGGAAAGCGTCTCATTCTTTTCAATTCTGACAGTCTATCCCGCGCTTTATCTATATCTTTCATCAGTTCTTTCCTTAGATATCCATCATTAGCGTCTAACCATTTTTCCACATCTTCTTTTGTTTTTTTGCACTCTGTCTCGCGATATTCGTCATTATTGTCAAATTGTTTCTCCACCTTTTCATCCAGGTGATAAAATTGTTTCTCCACCTTTTTATCCATTTTAAATATATTATTTTATACTTTCTATGATTTATATTTTTATATAATTATATAATTTAATTTAATTATTAATATATTTATATTAATTTTATATTATAATAACATATTCAAAATCGGTATATTCTTAAACGGTGAATTCTCACCGAGCAACAAACCCTTGTCGAGTCGCTCAATGTTCTGTCCACTCTTCAGATAGAGACTGTTTCCTCTCAGAGAGTTGCCACCTCTAACGGGTTCTAGATACAATCCTTTACCGCTGTCGTCTACGTGGACGCGACACACGGCTCCTCCCTTCTTCAAAAACAGTCCGCTGCCACCCATTAATTTTTCAACTGCCGAACTAGCGAGTCCCGTGAGAGCTCCCATGCCGAGAGTCTTTCCGAGAAAGGGTAGTGCCTTTGCGGCGAAGGGTAATGCTTTTGCAGCGATTCCTGCCAATAGCGGTAGGAAACCACCTTTCATTCTCAAATTGTATCTCAATTGAGCGGGACTCACCGTCAACCCTCTTCCATCGCGAATCGCTTTCTCCATCCTTTTGATTTGACTTCTGGTCCAGGCGATCGAATCCTGACCGCCTCTCGTCAGATCTTCATGAGTGAATTTGAATCTCACCGCCTCGCCTCGAGTTGTTAACGCTCTCTTGAGTTTCTTCCTCTGTCCTGCGGATATGTTCACGTTTTTAATCACATATTCTGTCATAATTCTGTTTTTTTAAAATATATTTACTTCAATTGTTTCTTGTCTAATAATAATTATTTATATTAAAATAATTTTGTAAAATTAATATTACGATTATTTTATTTTTGTTATCTATATATATACAGAATATTTTTTTTTTGCTTTTATATTTCTCTTATGTGAAATCGTATCGTCACCCTCTCTCCGCGAAGATCTAACAGTTCACCATTTTGATCCGTCAACGTGGTTTTGAGATTATACAATGTGTCTAAAATCACTGGTAGATAAACTAAATTTCGAGGTTGCTCCACGATCTTATAACCCGGCGACACGTTTGGAAAGAAGGAATAGATCGTCGGTTGAGCGCTACCATTCATGTAGCTTCCAGCAATCACATCCACGTTCACCAGAATGCTATTGACTGCAAGAATGTCGACCGTATTTTCAGATGCCGCGTGGTCTCGATACATCTTTCGATCGAATCCCAACATCTTGCCTATAGAATCGTCCGTGTTGAAATCCGCTCGAAAATTATCTTCCAAATCCAACATCGTCTGTAAGGTATTAGGATTGGGAGCGAGTCTGATCTTGTTGCTTTGCTTTCCATCCGTCTTCATTCGCGTCTGAATGTAATTCTTCAAATCGTCTATGTCGGAACTCCCTTTGGGAATTCGAATCTCCAACCAATCCACTCCGTCAGAATACTTGAACGAGTTATTCTTTTCGGTGACGTTGGGAAAGGAATAATAAGTCTCCAGATTCACCAACGCCATCTCGTATCTTTTCTCTCTATTCAATTCGATGGAAGGTTCGAATTTCGTAGCGAATCGAGTCGAATCGCCACTCACCACGATTTGAATGGATTGTTTTGCAGCCGTATTCTCGGCTATCCATTCTAACAATTCTCCATGTTCGAACATTATATTTAATTTTATTTTTTTTTTTTTTATTCAAAACTAATTATTTGAAGATTTATTATTTTCTAAATTTTATTTTCACGCTGTATCTTATTATCATCAGAAACATAAAACTTGTCGAATCCGCACCGATATTTTCCACGATTAAATTCGCTTGTCAAATCGATCATGATGAAATTGTAAAGTCCACCATCCCAAACCCTCTTGCAGAATCTCCTGAATTCCGTCGCGCTCATGTCGTTTGCGACGTGATCGCCGTAGATGTGATTGAGATTCTTGAGATCTTGGCGAAAGAGACATAGAAAATTAGCGTTCTCCCTTATCGTCTGTCTGGGCAATCGAAAATAATTCTGCGACAGGTAGAAACAGTCCACGTTGCTGTGTCGACCCCTAACGTAATACGATTCGCATCGGTTCTGTCTCTCCAAAAGCAGATCGTCGAAAATCATGAGATTCTTATCTTCCAATTTCAGTTCTCTAGGATCCGGAACGTTACCAGCGTTCTCATAAAATCGACACTCGACGTTCGAAGATGCATTTCTCTTCATCAGCGCCATCGCTGCACGGTCCAAAATGGTCGAAAGTGGAGCTTCACTCTTGTCGAATTCCTCCCTACTGTCAAAGATTCTGGCTTGAGCAATCTCTGATCCATGCACTCTCGAAGCAATCTGTATTCGGGTTGAAACAAGCTCTTGCCAAACACGAACAATCTGTCGTAATCCAACCAGTCGGGTCGGGACAACAGATTCATCAACAGATTGGTCTTTCCACAATTCGATTTTCCCATTATCAAGCCTCTTATGCTTTTGGGAAAGAACTCATTATTGAACCTCTTAGTCACGGCATCATTCCAAGACATATCTTTAATGTTCATCTTTGTTTTATTTTTTTTGTTTGTTATTTTAGATTCTTTTCAAACACAAATTTTATATGTTTTTTCAAACTTAGTTGTTTAATATTATTATTTATTTATATCACACCGTTGTGAGTTCTCTTCAATCCGGATCCACTCGTCATTTTGGCTAAATCTTGTATGGGTACCACAGCATCCTTAAAATCTTTCCAACTTTTTGGCGTTCGCTCTAACGCAGCTCGCTTCGCCGGCGGACTGATCAACTTGTGGATCAACACGTCGGCTGCCCTCTTGCCAGCCACAGAAGCTATCCTACCACTGGCTTCGGAAGCGGCATTCTTACCAGCATCCAAAGCCATCTTCTTGCCGACCTCAAATGCAGTCGATGCAAGTTTTCTACCCGCATCGCTCGTGAACGCTCGCATTATAGAATCGACGATGCCAGAACCGCCTTGAAGGTAAGTTCTGACGTATCCCCTGTTCTTTATCACCAACATATTTTATTTTTATATTATATTTTGTTTTTTCACTGGTAAATCTTTTTTGCCGTTTAAATACTTTTATTATTCTAGTGTAAAAATTTACTGTTTTATTTTTGTTTGTTTGTTTCTCTCTACTTATTATATACACATCAATCCTTCAATTCGTTCATCAGCCTTTTATAGTGGTTTTTATTCAAAACCGTCTGTCTTAACAATTCGTCAGATATAACAACTATCTGATTATCTAATCCTGTGTTACCAGCCCGTCTGCTCGCCATCAACAAACTCAATCTCTGAGACAGAGCGTCAGAATCGCTCGGAAGAAAAGTGGTTTTCACCCCTTTGCCAGTCGCCGATTCGACGAACTTCTTGTTCATATCCCATATGGGTTTCATCACTTTCGTCCACTTGTAACCTCTGTTGGCTTTGGGTCTCGTCTCTCTGGCATCGTTATTTCTCTTCATGGCGTGGGTCTGAACCAGAATGTCACCGTAATTGTCAAAATCCTGATCCATGTAATCGCTAGGCTTGTCGTAAAGGAGCAATCTGCGCAGCCCATCAGTCAATTCGCATCTGTTCGAACCCACGATCAATTCATCATCGCCAATATCTACTTCTGTGTCTCCTACAAAAATTCTTCCATCCGAATCCTTATAAAATCCATTCAACAGATCTCTCTTACCGCCACCATCATCAGACGATGCGACGCTATCAGCGGTGATAGTCGAAGCTGTATCGGTGGTGATAGTCGAAGCTGTATCGGTGTCACTCTCCATTTGAATCCCCGTGGGAACGTAATCCGGTGTAGATTGAACGGAATGCCGATTTCCAAAACTAAGAGGCAACGAACCCATTCTCAAAGAACTCTCCTTTATGGGTCTCAAGTCTTCGACTATCCCCTTCCTGCTTCGCTCTTGACCCTCCGTCACGGGTTTAAATATTTTTGTGGCTTCGCGTTTGAGTTCCATCTCACCAAGACGTCTGCTTCTGTCAGCCAACTGAATGCCCTTCTTAGCACGCTCAAACTCTTCTAAAATTCGATCTCGGTGTCTAGAATCCATCTGTAAAAACATTTTTCGTTTTTTAATTGTTTTTATTATTTTCAAAATTAAATGTTTAATTATATTTTTATGTTTTTAAGTTAATAAAATCTTTCCGTCTTTAATATAATAAACTAAAAATATTCACATCTCAACTCCATGTTGATTGAATTAGGAAAGTTTAAAATACGTTTTAAGCAGTACATGACAAACCGGTTTCTGATTTAACGCATTTTGATTGTAATTTAAGTTTTGTCAAAGGATTTTCGTTCACATATCAAAGAACCATTTCACTTAGTGTCGAATTAAGAGAGAATCCCTTTGATGACGGTTAAAACATTTCAACACACAAAAGGAAACTGGGTTTTTTTTTCTACTTTTAACGTTAAAGGAACTTATTCATTCATTTTCAAATTTCTCTGATCGCTATCGTGAATATATTAAAAATTTTACCACTCAAAACCTAATTGAGCGGAAAATGCGTTTAAACATTCCGTTAAGTGTTTATTAAGATTACTTCAATAATCGACTCTTTTGAACGATATCCCTAAACTCAATTTCTCTTCGTCACATCGAACCAAGACACGAATCTCTATTTTTACAGATCATATTTATAATTGACTCTTTTGAACGAAAACCTCATTCAGTCATAACGATAACATGTGTTAGTTTTTACTTCAGGAAAAACGTGACAGCGAGTTTGAACACTCTTCATTCGAAACATTTCCATTAAGTGCTTATTAAGATCACCTCGCAATAACGTGCGTTAGTCTTACGTCGAGAAACGCGACAGTGGGTCTGTGAATTCTAACACAACCTCTTTACACGATTTAAAATCCACAAGTGGATTTTCGTGTACGCCTCCATAGGGTTTCAGTGTTAAAATCGTGTACAGGTACATGCACGTGTACCTGTCAGGCGTCTAGGATACAATTCAGTGTTAAATTGCGAGCGAAAAACGTTTTTTTGTTTCTAAAAAACGTACATGTACGTGTACCTGTACACGATTTTAACACTAAATCCTATGGAGGTGTACACGACATGTACGTGTACATGTACACGTACATGTACATGTACGCTTGCACCCGCAATTATCACCTACTTCTATCGCTCACGGTTGTGTTTATTTTGTAGTGACTCATTCCCCTCTTCATTAGTGTGTAGATGCTTGGTGACCATGTCTTATTTCCACATTTTTAGACCTTCTTCTTTGAGTTGATCTTCGACAACTTTATTGATTTTCGGACATATATTGTCCAAAAAATGTTAAGCCCCCTTCCCCTATAATACCAGTGGGCATTCAGGTAATAGATAAATTCTCATGAGAGAAAACCTGCTATTTGTAATAAGGAGAATATGCCTTATTCGTGAAACAAAGATTTCTGGAGTATTTGCTTTATTGAATGAACATTAGGCACCGCGGACATCTTCACAACGTCAAAAAAGTCACGTTGTTCAGTATCTGGTGGAACCTCCTCGATCATCTCTAACACATCTTAGGTTCCGCTCCACAGTTTCGCACCATTGCACGGGGTGAAATTCTAAACAAAGGGCGTATGTTGAAACTAAGGCCATGTAAAATAGAGATATATTTTTAGTATCAGATATATGATTACATTAGGCTTTTTGCTGGACAAGAGAATTTGAAGTTTTGGTCCCAAAATTGGAGTCTGACACATAGGGGTAAATTACCAGATGAATTATGGGAAACAGTGGCTTCGAAAAATGGGCTATTTTTTTAAATGTAATTTTTACACGGGTTTGTTACCAGACAGGTAACTAAAAAATGAGACGGAAACATATAATTTTTTTTTTTTGCATTTTAGAAACAAGTGATGCTCTGCTCCAGAGGTGGGTAGGCGGGGTTGGTGGGAAAATTCTGCTTTTGAGGCTGCTAGGTGGCTGAAAATGACTGGTTTCGGTATTTTTTGGGCAATTTTTCAGGTTGAAGTCTTGCCTTTGACAATACATAATTCCACCCACATTCAGATTGTTTATTTCTACTTAGTCAGATAGTGTTATATGTTTTTTTGTGGATTTGGGAAATGTAATACATGTAATGGGTTAGATAACTAAGTTACAGGATATTTGCATTTGAAGAGAGTGTATGGCATGTCACATTTGGAAATGCCTGGAAAACTGCAGAGCGGAACCTTAATCGACATGGCATGCTGTCGATGACCTTCTGAATTTCTCTCACTGTGATGTTGTCCCATTTCTCTACAAGCGCACGGCGCAGACAGTCGATGTCACCAGGTGGTGGCTGTTTGTTAACCACTCTCCAGCCGAGCATGTCCCACACATGTTCTATCGGGTTGCAGTCCGGACTCTTTGCACGGTGGTGAAGTGGTCAACAGCCAGCAATTGTTCACCAGTTTTGAGGATCTATTCCCGCTCTGATAGAGGAATGGGGAACGTCACAATAAGGGATATTCGTATACCCGCAGGTATTATGGGGGGGGGGGGGGGAGGGGAGAGGGGGGGGGCTTAACATTTTTGAACAGTATATTTTTTTTTTACCATAGATCAGAGTAAACTTCTTAAAAAATTTTTTTCTTTCTTCAAGAGTTTGCAACACGAATTTTCCAAATGTGAAGATAAATTTACTTGATCTTTATCCCATATTAACCCTTTCTCTAACGTAACGGCCAAAACCGGCCAGCGCTATTCTCAAAAATCGCCAATTAATTTTCATTATTTTTTTCATTTTTTGTCTCAAAAACATAGGTTATGACCCCTCGTTGGAACGAGCTCATCGAGCTCGTTCCATCGGGGGGTCATAACCTATGTTTTTGAGACAAAAAATGAAAAAAATTAGTTATTCAAGAATGTTTTTTGCAAGTGTCGTCTGTTTTTAATGTTAGGTAAAGGGTTAATCCCATGCTATGATTGTCAAATTTGTATTGAAACTTTATTTATTCGACATCTTTCAGTTGGATTGGATTAGGTTTCAAATAAAAAAAATTTACTATCATTGCAAGAAGCGATTCTTTTCAATTCGATGTTTTAGCTCAACTTTGGCGAAGCCAAATTTGAGCTTATGCCATGGCCAGCCGTCCGTCTGTCCGGGCCAACATTGGGGGTTTAGGGGATATTATTATTAACGGCTACCCCCAAATTAAGGTAGTGTTATGGTTAGGAGTGGGGTGGGGTTAGGGGTAGAGGTAGCCCCAGAGTAGGGCTTAAGGTTGGGGAGGGTTAGGTCCCGGGGGGGGGTAGGGGTCAGGGGTGGGGTTTTAGTTTTAGTAGCCCTAAACCGAAAAATAGATCCTAATCCTATTGGTTTGGCTAGGGTGGGGTTGGGTCAGGGGTGAAGTGGGGGTTAGGGTTAGGGGTAGCCCCAGAGTAGGGCTTAAGGTTGGGGGGGGGTTAGGTACCGGGGGTGGGTGGGGGTTAGGGTCTGGGGTGGGCTTTTAGGGTTTAGGGTCAGGGTGGGGTAAGGTTAGGGTTAAGGTGGAGTTTTTGGTGGAGGGGTGGGGTTAGGGTTAAATATAAGTTCTAGGGTGAAGGGGGTGGGGTTCTGGGTAAAATAAGGTTTTGGACATACAAAATGTTTTTTTGGTAGCCCATAAACCCGAAATGTTGGAGCGTCCGTCTGGCCGTCCGTCCGTCCGTCCGTCCGTCCGTCCGTCCGTCCGTCCGTCCGTCCGTCCGTCCGTCCGTCCGTCTGTCCTTCAACAATTCAATACGGCTCGGGCTAGAGGCCGTATTTATGAACCGATCTTTACGAAACTTCTTGGGTACCTTTGTTATGACCGCGGGACGAGAACGAGTGTTTGTGGGTCCGATCCGAAATTCAAGTTGGCCGCTGGCGGCCATTTTGTACAGACTTAGGTGAAATCAGATTTTTGCGCAGAACTTCCATATGAAAGCGCTGATTTGAATAATTTTTTATGAATGTTTAGTACCATGGGATACATAACATATAATACGGGTTTTTTTCTCGTACGTAAATTATGCAAATTAGACTAACTTTGATGTATTTAGTGTTACTTTCAGCACTGTAAGTGCAAATGCCAATACGGCTCGGGCTAGAGGCCGTATTTATAAACCGATCTTTACGAAACTTCTTGGGTACCTTTGGTATCACAGTGGGACGAGAACGAGTGTTTTTGGGTGCGGTCCGAAATTCAAGATGGCCGATGGCAGCCATTTTGTTCAAAATTAGGTGCAATCAGATTTTTGCACAGAACTTCCATATGAAAGCGCTGATTTGAAAAAAAATTGTGTGAATGTTTAGTACCATGGGATACATCACATACAATACGGGTTTTTCTCTCGTGCAGAAATTATGCAAATTAGATGAACTTTGATTTTTTCAGTGCCACTTACACACAGTAAGTACACATGTCAATACGGCTCGGGCTAGAGGCTGTATTTATCAACCGATCTTCACGAAACTTCTTGGGTACCTCTGTTATCACCATGGGACGAGAACAAGTGTTTCTGAGTGCGGTCCAAAATTCAAGATGGCTGCCAGTAGCCATTTTGTACCGAAATTCGGTCTAATCAGTTTTTTGTACACAACTTCTATACGGCTCAGGCTAGAGACCGTATTTATGAACCGATCTTTACGAAACTTCTTGGGTACCTTTGTTATCACCGTGGGATGAGAACGAGTGTTATTTGGGTGTGGCCCGAAATTCAAGATGGCCACCACAGCCATTTGTACCAAAATTAGTGCAGTCAGTCTTTTGTACAGAACTTCTGTATGAAAGTTCTGATTTGAATACATTTTTGTGTAAATGTTTGGTAAAATGGAATACATCACATACAGTACGGGTTCTTTTCTCGTACAGAAATTATGCAAATTAGATGAATTTTGATTTATTTAGTGCTACTTATATACTGTAAGTGCACATGTCAATACGGCTCGGGCTAGAGGCTGTATTTATCAACCGATCTTCACGAAACTTCTTGGGTACCTTTGTTATCACCTTGACACGAGAACGAGTGTTTCTGAGTGCGGTCCAAAATTCAAGATGGCTACCAGTGGCCATTTTGTACCAAAATTAGGTCCAATCAGTTTTTTGTCACAACTTCTATACAACTCGTATTTATGAACTGATCTTCATGAAACTTCTTGGGTACCTTTGTTTTCACCTTGGGACAGGAATGAGTGTGTTTTGGGGTGCCTTTGTTATTACTGTGCTATGAGAACAAATATTTTAGGGTTCAGTCAAACCCACTCTGGGACTCAAAGATTTCTTTTCTAGTTTAGCATCTGGCTGTCACCCACCTTTACTATACTTTACCAATACATTTGTTACAGGCTACGGTCAGTATTTATGTACAGACCGTTACAATAATTTATATGTACCTTTGTTATTAGGTCATTACCTAGATCTTTGTCATTGCTGTGTCACATACTGTACATGTACATGTCTTGACAAGTTCAGCTACAGTGTCATTGACACTTTCATTTTATTAATTTTAAAATTTATATACTACTCAAAGTTTGCTAAGCACCAAATATTTGACACATCATTGTGAAATTTGCTTGTGACATATTTGCGATATTTTTGGTGGATATGATTGAGGAATGTACTGAGATGGTCCCCAGTGTTTACATTAGCTCTCTTGACAGGTAGACTTTTCGTGACAGTCATGGAAAGCATGTACCCCTTGAATTCCATGATGTTTTCGTGTACTGTCTACATGTACATGACATGTGTAGGGTATTCAATCTTCATTTCAAAACAAACCCTTATGATTTAATGATTGAATATGGCGAATGCAAAGGTAAGAAGACATTTGTCTGAAGCAGAAATGTGGCGGGCTGTAGGAATGGTGGAGCAAGGGGCTACCCATCGCCATGTTGGTGAAGCCCTTAGCCCCTGGTGTGCACCATACTGTGATCACCAGAGGCTGGACAAGATTTCAGCAGTATGGCGCACCAGTAAGACGGCATGGTGGTGGCAGAGATAGGGCAACATCTGCAGCTGAAGATCGGTTTTTGATCATTCAGGCCCGTAGGAACCACCTTGCTACAGCTACACAGCTTCGCAGTTATCTTTAGAATGCATCTGGGTAAATGTTTCGATGCAGGCTATCCGGGCAAGGTTGCACGAAGGTTGTCTCCGATCGAGAAGACCATGTATTCGCATTCAGCTGTCCCAGAACCACCGCCAAGCACGATATGAATGGACCATGTTGAATGGACCAGAGAAAATTGACGACCTGTCTCTTTTACAGATGAGTCAAGGTACTGCCTAGACTACAGAGTTAGGCGTTCTAGGATATAGAGAGGACCAGGAGAGCGATTCCATGCAGCCAACATTGCTGAGCATGGCGGCTATGACTGAGGGTCAATGATGGTCTGTGGCGGCATTAGCCGGGATGGACATACAAAGCTCTTTGTCCTTGACGGTGGTACATCGACTGCACAGCGGTATATTGATGAGATCCTGGATGTCCACGTCAGATTGTAAGCAGGTGCAGTGGGTGATAGATTCATTCTGATGGACGATAATGCCCGTCCTCATGTTGCCCATGCTGTCGGGAGTACCGACAGAGGGAGGGGATTGAGCGAATGGACTGGCCAACAAGATCCCCTGACCTCAGTCCAATCGAACGTTTCTGGAATAAGTTTCAGCTTACAATTTCAGCCTGACCAGTCCAGCCAAGAAGTGTCCAGGAGCTTGGTGCCATGCTGGTCCAAGAATGGAACAACATCCCACAAAGGACCATCGGGAACCTGATTGGGTGCATAAAAAGGCGTTGTCAAGCTGTTATTGACAGTAATGGGTCTCATACTCGATACTGAACCCATACCAGTCCGCTCCGTCAACGTTTTTGGCAAATTTGAAAAATTTCATCTTTTACCAATAAAATCCATTTTCCATGGTTATCGTATTCAAAAGCTAAAAAATAATGTCAAACACAAACAAAATCTTAATTTCTGTACTTAAATCATTAAAGAAAGGTATAATTAAATACGGAGTATATACACTTTTCATAACAATATTTCAACTAAAACGTAAAACAAGTAGTTGATTATACTTGGTGCTTAGCAAATCGTCAAGGGGTTTTTCTAAACGTTTGATGTCAAGGGTATAAAAAAGTTTCATCCTAAAAATTTCTTGAACATCGTATGAATAAGATAAAACCTACCATGTTGAATTTATTTTGTCGGATGCAAGGCATTGGTATCAAAACGAGAATGGCATTGGATGGAGAAGATTGATCTAAACATGGGAAAAGTCGAGGAAAAAACAGGTTATTTTCAATTTCGCACAAAAAACATGACTGAAAGCTCTTCTATAACATGAAAGAAAAAATAATACAATCTTTGGCACAATATCAAATTGAAGGTAGCAAATCAGTGAAATATTGAATCTGGAAATTCACATTGACAAGTACGATCCATTGTGAATGTCTTTGTATATAAAACTGCCTTATTCTATAAGAAAAAAGAAGTTGTAATAAACGTGGAAAATAAAAAAGACAGTCAATTCTTCAAATGGGTTGTCACATCTGCCATATATCCCATAGAAACGAATCTGCAGAGAGCATCAAAGTATGTGGAAACTTCTAAGAATTTAGATTGGATGAGAATGAATTTTCCGACTCGGCTACGCGACATCGTTGATTTTACCCAACGTAACGTCAAAAACCGGCCAGTGCTATTCTAAAAAATCTCCAATTAATTTTCATTATTTTTTTTATTTTTTGTCTCAAAAACATAGGTTATGACCCCTCGTTGGAACGAGCTCATCGAGCTCGTTCCAACGAGGGGTCATAACCTATGTTTTTGAGACAAAAAATGAAAAAAATCACTCATTCAAGAATTTTTTTTGCAAGTGTCGTCTGCTTTTCATGTTAGGTAAAGTGTTAAAAAAACACACATATTTCCTCCAAGGATAAGTTCACAGAAAAGTCACGAGAAAAATATTAATTTATTATTAATTTCGGAAAACGACAATCAACATTACTGTTGGATCAAGAGCATGAATTGATCACTGCCAGCACAGACTACAAGACATGATGGAGAGAGATTTTTCTGTTTTAACTGTCTGAATTCCTTCCATAGTGCCGTCGACATGCCCGAACCTGACATTCAGATTAAATTTATACATCAAAACAGAAGACTGAGAGTGCCTTTGGTGGTGTATGTCAATTTTGAATGTTTCACGTTGAAGATGAGTTCATGTCAGCCCGACAATCATCAGAGTGACACTGAAAAATATCAGAAGCACACACCGTCTGGTTATTGTTTCTACATAAAATGTTCCTTCGATGATCAACTTTCTTCGGGTCTGTGTGGTTAAAAAATTCGTGGAAGATTTGGAAACTCAAATCAAAATATTATACGAGCAATTTAAAACTCTTGTGAAGATGATGATCATCACAGACGAGCAAGCCAAAGACTATAAAACAGCCAGATATATTAGACTACAAGAGAGCCACCGAATGTCACATCTATAGACTACCATTCACTGAAACATCAGCACCCGAATACTGTCATTCTTGTAAGCTTCCCACTAAACTGGGTTCGATCAACATGTACTTCTTCTCTTCTTGCGCCTTCGGTGTAAAATTATGCTCTGGTTCTATAAGTCATTGATTCCCCGATCCAGTCATTACTATGCAAGACATTTCTGCAAGAGGTAATAATATCCACGGGTTTCGGGTTGGTTCATGGTTGTTCATCTTGTACGGTTTTGACAGTTCCATCGGTTCCATTTGGTTTAATTATTCTTTTGCGTTCTTCTCTTTTGCAGGAGTGTCGAAATTTGTGTGGTGAGTGATGCTTCTGGTGGTCTTCTTAGGTTGTCTTTTCCGTTAAACGTTCTTGGACATCTAGTACATTGGTAGATTCCATTGGTAGACAACTGCAACTCCTTATTAATTGGCTGCTGTAAAGCACAGGTTGAAAAAATGCAGCGCGTGCAAAATTGTGCAGCAAACATGATCACGAAAAGTCACAGATTCTGTGACATCACCCCAATTCTGTTCAAACTTCACTGGCTCCCAGTAGAAAAAAAGAATCCAGTTCAAAATCATTCTACTCACATTCAAATGTCTGAATGTAATGGCACCATCTTATCTATCTGAACGTGTAAGTGCGTACAAACCTGGAAGACCGCTCCGCTCTCAAGATATTCTTAATTTCGTCCAACCGAGGTCGAAATTGGTTACAGCGGGCGATAGGGCTTTTTCGGTCATTGCCCCAAAATTGTGGAATGCTTTACCACCCCACTTTAAAACACCACAGACACTTGACAAATTCAAAAAAAGCTTGAAGACACACATCTACCAACTAACTTTCCTCGATCAAAAACACTAGAACTTGATGACATGGGCGCTATAACATTTAGCTCTCTACCTTTCAATTAGTACAGCCAAAGAGAACTTCGTGTGGATATAAGGCTTATAAAATTAATCTTATTAATCTTAGATTCCGTATCTGTGGGTTGTCTTTTTATGCCGAGAAAGATTACACTTCTTTGTTAAAAATTTCTGGCACTCTTCACAAGTCGTCCCCTGAGTTCCAATGTGTTCTCTGTGCCAATAGGCTGCCAATAGGCTGTCAGTAGGCTGCCAATATGCACATAGAACACATGGGAACTCAGTGGACGAAGTGTGATGTGAAGCCATTGTCGGTCTAAAGCAAAATGATGAAGCTGCAGTGGAATCCTTCCAAATGGGTTGACCAGATTTCCTCGGACAAGTATCCCCAAAAGGTATCTTCAAAACATATCCTCAAATAGCAGAATACCATGTCACAGGTATCCTTATAGCTGGCTTCTTTTGGTAAGCATGTTAGCTATATAAATTGTTCTTTTTCTTTTGCAGGCCCAAATGTCACCTATTTGGCCATATACACGAGGAAAACAATTTTGAAGTTAAAGATGGCATAGTGTTCTCAAATGCAGCTTTGGCACAAGTCCCAGTGATTCACGTCATCAACTACCATATACAGAGACAGGAAACAGATTGAAAATGACTCATACTCATTTGAGAGAGAGAGAGAGAGAGAGAGAGAGAGAGAGAGAGAGAGAGAGAGAGAGAGAGAGAGAGAGAGAGAGAGAGAGAGAGAGGTGGGTGGGGTGGGTGTTCCATCATAGCCAGAGTGGGGGGGGGGGGGCATCATAGCCAGATTGTATCGAGAGGACTGCTAACATTTAATTTAATTTCGTTACTAATGCGGGTATCGGCGCATCTGTGAGACAACGGGTACAATTAACCACCACCACCACCGTTAAAACGCAGTGGGGAGTCAAATGTAAACTGTCATGTTACTGTTTTGTCATGTTACTGTCTTTTCCAGCAGAATATTTTAGAACATCCCGATGACATTGTGTATCAAGGGGGATAAATCTTTGCAATGCCGAGTAACAATAATCGATCGATTTGAGCCCTGTTGCTTTATATCTTTTCATTTTCGATGCCAATATAAAGTTGAAACGTCTGTAAAGTATGAAGTTGATAATAGATGTCTGGAGAAAGTCGAATACCTTAAGATAAGGCAACTACAGTTCTTCTAACTAGCTATCATTAAAATATTTTATAATGAACTTAGAACAGTACGGCGACTGGGAAAGGACATCATACGATTTTATTATTCTTGTAGTATTTCGATCGATCGACTAACTATCCCGATCCATCGAGTTTTCTATTTCGATCGATCGACTTAGTATCTTGATCGATCAGTTTATTATCTTGACTGATTGACTTAGTATCTCGGTCGATCAGTTTATTATCTTGACTGATTGACTTAGTATCTTGATCGATCAGTTTATTATCTTGACTGATCGACTTAGTATCTCGATCGATCAGCTTATTATCTTGACTGATCGACTTAGTATCTCGATCGATCAGCTTATTATCTTGACTGATTGACTTAGTATCTCGATCGATCAGCTTATTATCTTGACTGATTGACTTAGTATCTTGATCGATCAGTTTATTATCTTGACTGATTGACTTAGTATCTTGATCGATCAGTTTATTATCTTGACTGATTGACTTAGTATCTTGATCGATCAGTTTATTATCTTGACTGATTGACTTAGTATCTCGATCGATCAGCTTATTATCTTGACTGATCGACTTAGTATCTCGATCGATCAGCTTATTATCTTGACTGATTGACTTAGTATCTGGATCGATCAGCTTATTATCTTGACTGATTGACTTAGTATCTTGATCGATCAGTTTATTATCTTGACTGATTGACTTAGTATCTCGATCGATCAGCTTATTATCTTGATCGATCAAGTTTTCTATCTCGATTGATCGACTTAGTATCTCGATCCATCGAAATAATAAATTGGTCGATTGAGATTCGAAAGTGAGGCTGGTCAGATCATGTCGCAAACATGGTTTCCCAAAACTACTAGACATTACCCATCACCCCACAATACTGACTGGACTAGCATTACGTACTACCTTTACCAGCCAGAGGATAATATGAAGCATTAGGTGAATTAAGGTTCCAAGGGTTTAGGAGAGATCTCCAGGGTATGTAACGACCTTACTATACTAGTGCACTAGACAGCCACACATTACCACTACCCTACCCCACAACACTGCTTGACCTAGCATTATGTACTACCTATACCAGTCATAGAATAATACAAAACAATCGGTTGATTAATAGTACCAAGTTTTAAGATGGACCCACAGGGGTATATACCACCCATGCTATACCACTGTTTTTAATCTACCAGGCATTACCCCAACCAACTAAGCCAAGCTTTATGTAGTACCTATACCAATCATGGGGTAATTATGAAGCATTTGGTGGATTAATAGTGCTAAGGGCTAACAGGGGACCTACAAGAGTACAGAACGTACGTCCCGTACTACCACACTAGACGGCCATGCATTACCTCACGACCAACCTAACAATACCGCCTGACCCAGCATTATATACTACCTATACCAGTCATAGGATCGTACAAAGCAATCGGCGGGTTAATACAACAAGGATTAAGATGGAACCGACAGAGGTTTATAACGCCCACACTATACTACCGATCTAAACAACCATGGACTATCTCGCAATACCGACTAGAAGACCATGTATTACCCCCACCAACCCAATACTTCCCAAACCCGCTCTATGTTCAGTCTCCAAAAGTCCTTTCCCAGCCACCGTAGTTAATAATGATACAAGTGCAGGATTTTATTTTATTCATAAAATTAATTAATTTCCATCTGGCAGAAAGCGAGAAGGCCCGCCTGTTGACACAAAACGTCATAAAAATCTCACAACGCCATTTTAAATAAATGGGTCCATGGGCCAGAGTGTGTACATATGATGCATCAAGCTTCGAATAGCTCCAGGTGGACCTGCGAGAACAGGAACAGGCATTGAGCTGGAGTCAATACAGACAGCCGCTGAAGACGAAAATTCAGGATGGAGTATCGCAGTTTACCCTCTATTTACTTCGACCAGAGACGTAATTACAGATGGGGAAGAAAGAGTGGCATCTCACCAGCCAAGGACTTTTGCCTGAAATGTGAAGTTCCGTCTGATTTTGTGTTCAGATGATGATCCACTCGCGTTAACAAAAAATGAATAACAGACGACTCTTGCCCAGAAAAATTATCAAATAACTAAATATTTGTCTAAAAAAACAAGACCTAATGATGACCCCTTATTTGAACGAACTCGTTCCAATGAGGGGGTGATAAGCTATGCATTGAGACAAAAAATTTAAATATAAAATTTGAATGACGATTTTGTGAAGAGCTAAGGTTGAGGAGATTACGACTTTAAACAATCAGCCATTTTCTGAGTTAAAAAAGTGTATCCCCTTGAATAGCCGAGGGGCCAGTACCATGAAGTTCCTGACAGACATTAGTCATGCAAAGCATCGCCGTATACTGTTTATTGCAGTGACGCTTCGTATCGCTATGTTTTATCATCGGGAACACGATAATCTCAATCCCCACCAGAACAAAGTTATCTACGCCATTCAACTCGACTCTTATCATTATCTCTCCAGTAATTCGTCTGATATGAGCACACAGTAATTGCTTCCACCATTCAAATGATGGAGGTGTGAAAACTGTCATCTTCGAGCTAAGTGAGTGCACAGCTTTCACGTGACGCTTACTGGATGTCTCCAATGGTATCGAGACTGAAGGCTGACCAATGTGACAGAGTAACGGCATTATTCTGGAGGAAGGATGTGACAAAACTGGAATAATAAAGTATATTGCTGATAACGTTGTGCACTGTTTCTCGTACTTGTTTTTCTTTTTTAACCCTTTCAACACTGGTGCCCTGGTGCCCTGGTTGGCATTGTCTAATATAATACTATATCTTATCTCCTACACGTATCTGGGAATTTCATTGGCTCAAAGACGACACATGCAGACTGCATATAAAACCATATATTGCCTGTCAACATCAATATACGCTGACAGCTATGGGTAATCTCCCCTTTGTTTATTGCTTATTCAAAATGGCGGCAGCCGATAAACTCTTCAAGTTGAAAAATTGAGTGTTGGAAGCCCATATTTGGTCTGAAGTGCAGGTTAGGCAACTTAAAATGCTTCATATTCTGTGGATGTGTGTCATGTTACCTTCGAAATGAAACTGTTTGGTATGTATGAATTTGCCTTGTCACAATTTATGGGAGAGTGCCTGTAGGCACTCTCCCATAAATTGTAACAAGGCAAAGGCACGTGAACACATTGGGAGAATTCTCTCATTTAATTTTGATCGCTGTTGTTATTAGTTCTGTGCATCGATGCAGCAGTCGGTAAGATATATATTCGTTACACAGTTTGTTGGCGGCCTAATGTGTTAATATGGCTTCGCTCTCGTCCAATATGAAATTAACTGTCACCATATATACCATATTAGGCCACCAACAAACTGTGTAACTAATAATCTATGGCGAAATGGGCGAGCCACGTCTTCATTTGTAGGGAGGTTTATTAATAATTTAATCCAACAGCTCCGTGAATTAACTTATTGCGGATCCTCACTTCCGATTAATTTTGTCCATTGTGTCGTCTGATTGTCCATTGTCAAATGTTTCTTCGCGCAAATAAATATGCATAGCGGTTTGAAAATGTTATTTTGGGATACAACGGGTACTTTCATAATATAAAGGATCTGTTGGTGGGATGAAAACTTCACTTGCTAAGCAGATATACTTTTACCGGTTTGCTGCCATGTTAGAAGGTGAAACACACCACAACCGATGGCAGATCAAAAGTAGTCCGGAGACCGGAATCGTCACTTTCTGATATTCAACGAGAGCACACACGCGTCTGATTAAGACACTCTGCCAAATAAAAAAAGATATTATGACAAGACCCAAGGCAAGTGTACTATCCATTATCCGTAAAAATGGTGGAAAACAAATGTAACCTGCGTTTCCCCTTTTGCGTTTGAAACGACTGATACAAGTGTGCATCAAGGGAGTTAACTAAGGTTTCAACGTTTAAAATAATAAATCGATTTTAAGACTTTTTTCCACAAAGCGAAAATGTTTTTCTACCAAGAAATTTGATATTTGGTGAGAAAACATATCAGCACAGAGTATCAGTGACAATTTGATCCCCAGGGGCTCCAGAATCAAATTATCAGTTAGCCTCCAAGTAAACAATTCAATGTTTATACTGTACTACTCAGAGTTTGCTAAGCACCAAGTATGTCCACGCACTAAAAACTAAAGGTGTTAAACTCATTCTAACTCTTTGGGTTTTATTTTAACACTCAAAGTGCAATGCTTTAAGCACTTAGACATTACAATCGTCAGACTTCTGAAACTTGAATGGATGGCACTTCCCATGTGTCTATCATTGGTGGTTCTTCCAGACTCATCCATAATTTGATTTGCGCTTGGTGGGTACACAATTAAAAGGACACAACGCAGATGACGCGGATCAGGCTCGAGAGTTCGAGCCTGATCCGCGTCATCTGCGTTGTTTCCTTTTAAGTGTCGCGACATTACACTTGCCAAGTGGTATTATTGTCAACACCTGTCAAGTTCTGGGATATCCATACTTGAACAAAGTGCTAGTTCAGCACTTAGTAAGTGTTAAATACAGCACTTCAAGTGTAGTTTTTAACACTTCAGTGTTTAGCGTGCAACTACCTGTTTTAGGTTTCAGTTGAAATATTGTTATGAAAAGTGTATAATTAATTATTTAATAATATCTTTAATGATTTAAGTACAGAATTTAAGATTTTATTTGTGTTTGACATTATTTGCTAGCTTTTGAATACGATAACCATGGAAAATGGATATTACTGGTAAAAGAGGAAATTTTTTCAAATTTGCCAAAACGTTGACGGAGCGATCTGGTATGGGTTCAATATCGAGTATGAGACCCATTACTGTTAATTACAGCTTGACAGCGCCTTCTGATTCTCCCAATCAGGTTCCTGATGGTCCTTTGTGGGATGTTGTTCCATTCTTGGACCGTCATGGCACCAAGCTTCTGGACACTTCTTGGCTGAACTGGACGGGCTGAATTTGCAAGCTGCAACTCATTCCAGACATGTACGATTGGATTGAGGTCGGGGATCTTGCTGGCCAGTCCATACGCTCAATCCCCCCCCCCCCCCCTGTCGGTACTCCCAGAGAGCATAGGCAACATGAGGGCGGGCATTATCGTCCATCAGAATGAATCTATCACCCACTGAACCTGTGTACTATCTGACGTGGACATCCAGGATCTCATCAATATTCTGCTGTGCAGTCAATGTACCACGTTCAAGGACACAGAGCTCTGTACGTCCATCCCAGCTGATGCCGCCCCAGACCATGGTTGACCCTCCACTATGGTGGTCATGTCCAGCAATGTTGTCTGCATGGAATCGCTCTCCTGGTCTTCTCCATATCCTAGAACGCCTAACTCTGTAGTCTAGGCAGTATCTTGACTCATCTGTAAAAGGGACAGGTCGTCAGTCTTCTCTGGTCCATTCAACATGGTCCATTCATATCGTGCTTCGCGGTGGTTCTGGGACAGCTGAATGCGAATACATAGTCTTCTCGATCGGAGACAACCTTCGTGCAACCTTTCCCGGATAGCCTGCATCGAAACATTTACCCAGATGCATTTTGAAGGTCACCGCGAAGCTGGGTTGCTGTAGCAAAGAGGTTCCTACGGGCCTGAATGATCAAAAACCGGTCTTCAGCTGTTACCCTATCTCTGCCACCACCATGCCATCTTACTGGTGTGTCATACTGCTGAAATCTTACCCAGGCTCTGGTGATCACAGTATGGTGCACACCGTCATAGCGGTCATGTTCAGCTATGTTGGCTGCATGGAATCGCTCTCCTGGACTTCTCCATACCCCAGAACGCCTATCTGTGTAGTCGAGGCAGTACCTTGACTCATTTGTAAAAAGGGCAGGTCGCCAATCTTCTATGGAACATCCAACATGGTCCATGGCCCATTCATATCGTGTCTGGTGGTGGTTCTGGGACAGCGGAATGTGAATACATGGTCTTCTCAGTCGGAGACTACCTTCGTGCAACCTTGCCCGGATAGTCTGCGTCGAAACATTTACCCTGGATGCATTCTGAAGGTCACTGCGAAGCTTGGTTGCTGCTGCAAAGCGGTTGCTACGGGCCTGAATGATCAAATACCGGTCTTCAGCTGCAGATGTTGCCCTGTGTCTGCCACCACCACGCCGTCTTACCGGTGTGCCATACTGCTGAAATCTAGCTCAGGCTCTGGTGATCAGCGTATGATGCACACCAAGGGCTTCACCAACCTGACGATTCGTAGCCCCTTTCTCCATCACCCCAACAGCCAAATGTCTTCTTACAAATGTCTTCTTACATTTGCATTCGCCATACTCAATCATTAAATCACAAGGGTTTGTGTTGAAATGAAGATTGAATACCCTACACATGTCATGTGCATGTAAACAGTACACGAAAACATCATGAAAATCAAGGGGTACATTCTTTCCATGACTGTCATGAAAAGACTGCCTGTCAAGAGAGCTAATGTAAACACTGGGGACCATCTCAATACATTCCTCAATCATATCCACCAAAAATATCGCAAATATGTCACAAGCAAATTTCACAATGATGTGTCAAATATGTGGTGCTTAGCAAACTTTGAGTAGTATATTTAAAGTAAAAAAGGACGTCGTCATTTACAATAAAACATTCAAAGGATTAGGCTCAGGCGACTAGCCTGGATTCTATAACAAGGGGTGCCCTAGCCATTGGGGGGGGGGGGGGGGGGGGGCAAATATGGCATTTGAAAGGCCGTTGTGTGGGATTTCGGGGCTTTTCCAAGTTCCAACTAGAACCGTCCGGTCGTTTCCCCCCTCCACTTCCTCGAAGGGAAGTGACAGGATGGGACAACGTCGAGAGGGGGCCTTATTAGGAATAGCTCTACCCCCGAGAAAGTTTGGCGCCCTAAGAGCTGATCTGAGGCATTTGTGGCGTATGCAGCCCCTATTTCTGGGCTGCATGTTGTGTGAAAGTAACATTGGGCCAACACTCTAAGATCGGTTGGGTTAAAAATCAACCCAAATCGACTGGGTTGAGTGAATATGAACCCAAATTGGGTTCATATTCACTCAACCCAGTCGATTTGGGTTGATTTTTAACCCAACCGATTTAGAGTGAATGTTTGGGGTTTTTTTTGGGGGGGGGGGTGGGGGGGGGTGGCGAGACCCTCCCAAGCTCCCCCGCAGCTACGCAACTGGTTAGGCTATAATTTAATTCTCATGAATGATATGATTGAATATCAATGGTGATTTAAGATAACTCGATGACTGTTTTCCCTATCGCATGAATGCTTCTTGTATTATGCTGAGAGCGTTTACCGGTGCAATCGCGGGGGGTGGGGGGGGGGGGGGGGGGATTTGCAGTACCCGGTGCCGTTTTTTTTTGCATTCAACTTTTCCGGACACACACCAACTCCAAAACCGCAAGATGTTTCTTATTTTCCGCATATTTTATCCGGCCATTTTGAACACCAATCACATATCTTGCAAAAATTAAAAAAGAGAAGAAATTCAGACATTTTTTGGACACCCATCCCTCTAATTCGGTCTGAGAATTTCGCACATTAGGGAAACGGTGTTCACTTTATGTTGAAAATGGCTTCTAGGGTAATTTTCGATGAGGAATCTGATGGTACAATCATAAAATTGAAAAAGGTGCCCAAATTAGGGTTTTAGGGGCCTGAACCCAATTTTGGGGTTTGGTATATTATGGTTTATAATTCTCATATAAATGACAAATCTCAAAACATATGATGTGGTTCATGTATTATTGGGGGTCTTCTACATAGTTTGGTTACAATAACATCACGGTTTGATTATTAAAGGCCCCAGGTGAACCCCAAATAGGGGATATGGTCCATATGGTCAACACAATATGGTTGAATCTATAGTATTTGCCTTAAATTTATTTAGGTTGATTGTTTGCTGCAATATCATGTAACTTAAATTGCTATGGGTGTTACATTTTGTTAACCATATTTCAGTCTTGTAGGGGGCTCCTAGGGTTATGGGGGCTGGGCTTTGCAAATCTTGGTGTCATTTTATGCCAAACTAAACACTTTAGAATGATTTAGACTAATATATACACATTATAGTCATATTAGGGGGTTGTATTGATGGATATATTGAGCTATCTGGCCGTGCTGGGCCCATGATTTTTTTGAAAGGGGTTGGTAAAAATGTATTTTTGAGCCATTTAACCACCCTCCCACCCCGGCATCGTGTACTACAATTTTTATTCCGACCCCCCCCCCCCCCCCCACACTCTCGGTGCAATTAAAATGTAACTACACCAGGTAAAAAGAGATGCTGCTGGATTTCACTTGTTACCCCAAAACAGTCATTTACTGAAAGGTGAGACGGACTGGAACACCAGCAAGGCTACATTCATTATAAAACAGAAAACACATTAATTTACAAAAGCGTATTCACGTGGGTTTTTAACACTAGTTTTCCCTTTTTTTCCCTTCAGCCTTCGAAACTGTGTGCGTTAGCCTATGTTGAAAACTATAGTATTGTCGTCTGCACGACTGATTCAGAGTCCGTAACATACGCCATCTCCTGATCTTTCTATGGTATAAATGTCGGAGACTTCGACCACCTCAGAGAACATTATATTATAAGCAACTACTTTATATTCCATCATAAGAATTGAAATGAACTATATGTCGCATTATCGGGGTATCAGTGTACGATGTGCGTGTCGAGTCATCACACTCCGATAAAGCGCCAGCCAATTCACTTCAATTCTCATATCATTCTAATACAGTGGAGCCCTGTTATTTGGATATCTCTTAACTGAATAACCTTTTTTGTTAATTGAATATAATTTCCCAACACAAAACCATTTACCATGCCTCCAGTACTAATTTGACCTGTTAATTGAATATAGGTTATAGAGTAAACTTCTGTTAAGTGAATAGAAAATCGTGTAACCCGTCGAGAAATTACCCTGACTCTTCCCAGTTTTCCTTTGTTTATAGACCTATTTGGCATCAGTACATCCAATACAGGCATTTAATCTATTATAACTTGTTTGACAGGTTTGACAGGGCTCATGGAGCTCTGTCAAACAATATAATAAAATAAATGCTAAGTTTATCTCTAGAATACAGGAAAGTGACACAGCCCTTGTTATTTGAATACTCCAGTTAATTAAATAACCTTCATTAGAAAAGTATTTATTCAATTAACAGGGTTCCACTGTATTACACAAACTCAGGGCACGCCATTAGAAACTTCAGTTGTGGAAAAGAAAGCCGCTAGTACCCTAACACTTCGCTCTCAGATGTGGATGCCCCCCACCTGTACGTCAATAGGTTTTTGGACATTCGTCCTGGCCTAATTATCACCGTCTCCGCAGGACGATAGATACTTTGAAAAGGCGTGATATCCCCTTATCCGTACATCCGTTACATTTTTGTGAACTTGGTAATTCATATAACACATCCGACAAAGTTCAATTTTCACAATTTTCCGAACGTAAATGCTGGAGTTAAGTCCCTTTTTAAATTGTAAATAACCCTCTTTTTCATGTTGTGAACACCTCATTTCCTACAGTTTTTCTATCGATTCTTTCGCAACTTGCCACAGAGATACACTTTACTGAATTCTCTGTTATGTTTGATTTTCAATATTAGTACCTGATTACTGGAGTTACGTCCCTTGTTTGGTATATTCATTATCACTCGGAACTCCGTGTTCCTCCACTCGCAAAACTGTCGACACGAGGTGACTCTGGCTGTCAAAAGTGTCGTTGAACCCCAATAAATAAATAAATTCATTTGTTTCCATGTGTAATTATTGTTATTATGCAACAAGTTCGGTAAAATTGCTCTCCTCCTTAGATTTTGTTGCTAACATTGATTTGTACACTTTTCTGAAGATTCTCCCGGAACTTGGAAATATAAGTAGTATGTCATGTAACCGGACATCCCACATTTGGGGTACCTCGGAAGTGGCGCTATGTCATGTGACCCAGAGATGTCATATTGGGTCGCCGCGATAGTCTATGTGAGCCGCCATGCTGTGACGCCAATACCATAGTGACACGTGGTGTTAGTGCGCATGCGAAGCGCGCGTGATACGTGTTTTCGTCGTCCATTTTGTATACTGAAAGCCGCCATCTTGGTTTCTATCGTAGCACATGGTTGCTATGGGCGTGAAAGGCCTACAATAGAAAAGGAGGACTTCCCTTTGTATATGAGTAAATCAAGTTTCCCAAATAGACCCGACAATTCCCCAAATCACCAAAAAACACCCCAAACCACCGAAACGGAGTTTGCAAAGCCACCATCAAGGGCTTATAACAGAAGTGCTATAAGATGCGTTTCTTTGTATACGAATCAGTCGCATTACCCAGAATCCCCGTTTACTTCCTGTTGATCTAGTTCGGATACCCTTGGAATCCAATCCTCGGTTTCTATCTGAGTTGCCTATTACTGACCCTATTGTGACTATCCTGACAGTTTATTTAGTCCAAACCATTTTTAGTTCCAACTTTACAAGTAGCACATAGGCACATCTTGACATACCACAATGTGTACACATTACAGGTAGCACATAGGCACATCTTGACATACCACAATGTGTACACATTACAGGTAGCACATAGGCACATCTTGACATACCGCAATGTGTACACATGCCACAATGTGTACACATTACAAGTAGCACATAGGCACATCTTGACATACCACAATGTGTACACATGCCACAATGTGTACACATTACAAGTAGCCATAGGCACATCTTGACATACCACAATGTGTACACATTACAGGTAGCACATAGGGACAGTTTGACATACCACAATGTGTACACATTACAGGTAGCACATAGGCACATCTTGACATACCACAATGTGTACACATGCCACAATGTGTACACATTACAAGTAGCACATAGGCACATCTTGACATACCACAATGTGTACACATTACAGATAGCACATAGGCACATCTTGACATACCACAATGTGTACACATGCCACAATGTGTACACATTACAAGTAGCACATAGGCACATCTTGACATACCACAATGTGTACACATGCCACAATGTGTAAACATTACAAGTAGCACATAGGCACATCTTGACATACCACAATGTGTACACATTACAGGTAGCATATAGGCACATCGTGACATACCACAATGTGTACACATGCCACAATGTGTACACATTACAAGTAGCACATAGGCACATCTTGACATACCACAATGTGTACACATGTCACAATGTGTAAACATTACAAGTAGCACATAGGCACATCTTGACATACCACAATGTGTACACATGCCACAATGTGTACACATTACAAGTAGCACATAGGCACATCTTGACATACCACAATGTGTACACATTACAGGTACCACATAGGTACATCTTGACATACCACAATGTGTACACATTACAGGTAGCACATAGGCACATCTTGATTATTGTTTTCATTTATTAACCCTTTACCTAACCTGAAAAGCAGACGACACTTTCAAAAATAATTCTTGAATAACTAATTTTTTTCATTTTTTGTCTCAAAAACATAGGTTATGACCCCTCGTTGGAACGAGCTCGACGAGCTCGTTCCAACGAGGGGTCATAACCTATGTTTTTGAGACAAAAAATGAAAAAAATAATGAAAATTAATTGGCGATTTTTGAGAATAGCGCTGGCCGGTTTTGGCCGTTACGTTGGGTAAAGGGTTAAAAGTAGCAATAAGAAAATTTGCTTCATGTACTGATGGTATTGTTGTTTTCTCAACAATTACATGCTTTTGTTGGACATCCTTCATCAGTCTAATAATTTTAGGGGAGATAACCTTATCGAATATCGAGTTTCGTGACGAGATAAGTCAGGCATGGCAGGTCATGTTGCTCCCGTATCGGAGAAGCCAGGTTCTTTGTATTAACACCTTACCTAACATGACTAAAAGCGGCACTTGCAAATAAAATATTGACTAACTACCTACAACATTGCTTATGACCCCTCAGTAGTAAACACACGTGTTTACATAACGTCTAAATAGACAGTCATTTTTTTATCTGGCTTCTAGCACCTATTGTTCCTGCAGGAATTATCGACCCGGGTGAACAAAGCATGTTAGTAAACTTGCAACAACAGATTGAGAAATTTCAATATTTACTCAGTAAAAATAGTTGACCCTTAATATATGTTCCAATAAGAATAAA
Organism: Pictodentalium vernedei; assembly: GCA_031216915.1. Taxonomy (NCBI): domain Eukaryota; kingdom Metazoa; phylum Mollusca; class Scaphopoda; order Dentaliida; family Dentaliidae; genus Pictodentalium; species Pictodentalium vernedei. The sequence continues at coordinate 561,881,341 of CM062294.1, read as the reverse complement.
ATCTTCGCACTCTGATTGGATGAGAGCTGGCGTAATTTCTTTTATGCTTACGGCTTCAGTAGCAAATGTTACCGTCACAACGCGAAATATTTGAAATGACGTCGCCCGTTTCGTAATTGCTTCATTAACGGAGTGACAAGCAAGCCACTTCATTTTTCCGAATTTTTCACACGTGCAGCAGCCGGTGTTCTGGATGAAGTGGTGTTTAAATTACAAACCGATTTACAATTTGAACTGAGATGGAATGAGTTTATCTGGTTTATTGATTATTCATCCAGTGGTGGGGTACTCGTGAGGTTTATTTACTAAACCCGTGATCATTAAAAGCTGCCTTGAACAAGGCAACTTTTAATGATCACAAGTTCAGTAAATAAGCCTCTCGTGTTTCACGGTACAGGTTTTGGACAATGTGTAGTGTCTTATTGGAACATATACGTTATGTGTGATGAGTTATTCCTTCACGTCTCGGTTGAACATAAGCTCCGAACCGCAAACCTCAGACCATGTTAATTTATAATATTGGTAATAATTTATACGTAGTATGTCATGTACCAAGACAGGTCGTATTGGCAGGACCCCGGTGCAGGACCCCGGAAGTGACGTCATGTTACGTGACCTAGTGGCGCCATGCTGTGTTATCATGGTAACCCGCGTGAGCGGTCATGTTGTGACGTCATCTCCATAGTGATACGTTGTGGTAGTGCGCATGCCCAGCGAGTGTTGTTAGTGTGATACGTGTTTCCGTCGTCCATTTTGTATACTGGAGGCCGCCATCTTGGTTTCTATGGTAGCACGTGGTTGCTATGTTACCCATTTTTTCTGCAATAGGACGGGGTATGTTCGGAGGGTATGTTCCTTTGTAGAAGAGTAAATCTAATTACCACAAACAACCCGACAAGTTGTATTATTTCGAATTCTTTCAGAACCCTATTTAGGACCGCCATTCTTTTGGCTTATAATAGTAGCACGTAGTGCTATAGTACCAAGGGGTCCCCTGGGGGTATGTTCGATTGAACTGGAGTATTTTTCTGACTTACAATTCTCGAAGCATTACCCAAATAGACCCGACCACCCTTACAGACCACCCAAATCTCCACCAAACCACTCAAACGGACATGTGAAGCCCCATTTGGGTATATAAAAATAACATGCTATGCTATAGTACCAAGGGGTACAGGGGGTATGTTCTATTGAATAGGAGTACTGGGCCTGATTTTCCCAGAATCCCATTTTTAATGCCTATTGCATATGTTTCTCTATCACTAACAGTCTATCTCTGGTTCTCTCGTCCAAGTCTTATAATTACCAGTGCTTGATTTCCCATAATGCAGTTATCTCCCTTGTGTATATCAAAAGCATTCCCAAACCCAATAAGCAATCGAGCAGTTACTGATAAGTCATTGCTCAAATGACTCGAATCCCGTCGAGCAAATGAGCCAACGAGCAATTGCTCGATCGAGTGACTCCTCGAACGACTCGACGACTCATTTCAGAAAAAAGGGATTCCATAGCCACAGGCGTTTTCGAAAAAGGGATTCCACAAATGGGATTCCAAAAAGGGATTCCATAAGTGGGATTCCGTCTTATGTCGAGTGACTCGCAACTATTGCTCGAACGACTCGAATCCCATCGAGCAAATGAGCCAACGAGCAATTGCTCGATCGAGTGACTCCTCGAACGACTCGACGACTCATTTCAGAAAAAAGGGATTCCATAGCCACATGCGTTTTCGAAAAAGGGATTCCACAAATGGGATTCCAAAAAAGGAATTCCACAAATGGGATTCCGTTCCATCTTGTCGCCAAAGCTCCAAGGCCACTGCAGGTCTATGGTCTATCTGTCCTATCATTAGCTTCTACAACAGTCTTGTTCCATTGCGCCCTTGTACCAGTACTATTGACTAAACTACCATCCATTAATATTGACTTGTATCACTACTTCCTAGCTATACCTTCGCTCAAGCCTTCACAATGTTCCATCAGATTTCCCCTGTATACATATAAAGCATTCCGTAATTGAGATTCCTAGCCGATTCCGTAAAATATGGATTCCGTGTTTTAACATCGACACTCGAGGGTATGGAAAGGGATTGGTAATACCCAATTCAACAATGACTACAAGGACCTGAACAGATACAACCAACCACTACAAAACAATAACGGTAAAGATCCAACATAACCAAGATCGAAGTGAACATAACAAAGTGAAAGAATGTCAAACTAGTCGGATTGATCGAACTAGTTGGACAGACTGAACAGATCTGATCAAATACAATCTAGGGCTGTCGCGACTATCATTTTTTGTAATCGACTAATCGTGACCAGTAATCGACGGTTAGTCGATTAATAGTCGCTTCCCATGATTTTTTAGCAAATCATTCTTCTGTTCGTAAAACTCTGAAAATGACAATGGCACCAGTGTGTTCAGACGAAGTGGAGTTGTCAGTGTGTTCAGACGAAGTGGAGTTGTGGGAACAACAAATCGGTCCCGACTGGAGCTATATGTAGTCCAATCTTGGACCCACAGTCCGTAATATAATTTTTGGGGTTGGTACGTCCTGTAGGACGTACCAACCCCAAAAATAATATTACTGACTGCGGGTCCAAGTTTGAACTAGATTGAAGCCGATGAATTAAAATGAATTTACCAAAGAACGTTCCTGCATATGTTTCCTTTCTGCAATAAGTTTCTCGAAATTTTGAACATTGAGATCTATGCATTCCCTCGTCAGTTGTTAAAATTGGATCTTAGTCTGAAGTTCCGAACTTTGAGAAGTGATCTGACGTTCTGACTTTCGTCATAATTTTGTCACTTCCGCGCTTTGGGTTTTCCAATGGGTGCATTCGTGTGTACAAGACTGGAGAAATTCAGAAGAATCTATTCTTCTCGAGTAACTGTGAGTGTTCTTTCTTACACAGTCAGTGACAGTCGTACAGTCTTCCGGATATGAATGTTAACTATGGTTAGATATTTAAAGTTATTCACCATCATTGATCATTCACCTCACAAAACAATGCAATTTAGCCCCGACGTGTAGTAGATGTGTACCATCTTGAAAATGAACGACGATCGACTAAAAATAAAAAACGTCGACTACTTCAATAGTCGACGGTTAGTCGACTAATCGAATAATCGCGACAGCCCTAATACAATCAAGATGGATGGGAACAGAACAAAGTGAACAAAGATCCAACACAACCAAACTGGAAGTGAATTGACCATTACAAAGTCTTCAACTGAATGAACCATAACCTAAATGGAGGTATATATAATTAACCCTCTTGAACTGTTTGAATGAACTCTAACCTAAATGAAGGTATTGCCACCTTTTGAACTGAATGAATTTTTAACCATAACCTAAATGAAGGTATTAACACCCTTTGAACTGAACAATGTTTAATTGAATAAATTTTTAAACTTAATAAAAATATAACGAAGCTGATCTAAATGAACTACAACCCATTGAACTGAATTCTTCTAACAGGGAAGGGGAATACCCTCGAGTGTCGATGTTAAAACACGGAATCCATATTTTACGGAACCGGCTATGAATCTCAATTACGGAATGCTTTATATGTATACAGGGGAAATCTGCCGGAACATTTTGAAGGCTTGAGCGAAGGTATAGCTAGGAAGTAGTGATACAAGCAATATTAATGGATGGTAGTTTAGTCAATAGTACTGGTACAAGGGCGCAATGCAACAAGACTGTTGTAGAAGCTAATGATAGGACAGATAGACAGACCATAGACCTGTAGTGGCCTTGGAGCTTTGGCGACAAGATGGAAACGGAATCCCATTTGTGGAATCCCTTTTTTGGAATCCCATTTGTGGAATTCCTTTTTCGAAAACGCCTGTGGCTATAGAATCCCTTTTTTCAGAAATGAGTCGTCGAGTCGTTCGAGGAGTCACTCCATCGAGCAATTGCACGTTGGCTCATTTGCTCGATGGAATTCGAGTCATTCGAGCAATATGCCGAGTCATTCGATCGAGCAGTTACTCTAAAGCTCATTTGCTCGACGGGATTCGAGTCATTCGAGCAATGACTTATCAGTAACTGCTCGGTTGCTTATTGGGTTTGGGAATGCTTTTTGATATACACAAGGGAGATAACTGCATTATGGGAAATCAAGCACTGGTAATTATAAGACTTGGACGAGAGAATCAGAGATAGACTGTTAGTGATAGAAAAACATGCAATAGGCATTAAAAATGGAATTCTGGGAAAATCAGGCCCTGCACTCCTATTCAATAGAACACACCCCTGTACCCCTTGGTACTATAGCATAACGTGTTATTTTTATATGCCCCGTCCTATTGCAGAAAAATTGGGTAACATAGCAACCACGTGCTACCATAGAAACCAAGATGGCGGCCTCCAGTATACAAAATGGACGACGGAAACACGTTTCACCCTAACAACACGCGCTGCGCATGCGCACTACCACAACGTATCACTATGGAGATGACGTCACAATATGGCCGCTCACGCGGGTTACCGTGACAACACAACATGACGTCACTTGCGGGGTCCTGCCAATACGACCTGTCCGGGTACATGATATACTACTTTTATAATATTGGTAATAATTTATAATTTCGTGTCAAATTCAGATGATGTCTTTGTATATAAACTCTTAATCTGTTTCACATAGAAGACCGTGGTGAGGGGTGGGGGTTGGGGGTTTGGTCTAAACTTTGAAAAGAAACAAGCGCTTCAGTTTTCGGAAGTTTATTCAATCAAAACACCCAAGTTCCTGGCCGTTTGGATGAGATTTGTGAATAATTTTAAAAAGAAAAATATTTTTCCAACGTTAAAATCTTTAAATGGGGATTCACCATTAAATCTTCACCAGGCTGCAACTTCTTCCATTTCACTGGGAAATTGAAATACCATATTGATTCAGTTAGTTTCACTTACGCTTTTCTAAATAACCAGTCTGCTAACCCTCGTCTAACATAACGGCCACATCCACACGGCGCTTTTAACAAAACTCGCCATACAATTTGGATTAGTTTTTCAATTGTTGCCTCCAAAGCATAGCTTATGACGCATCCTCGACCTCGTTCCAATAAGGGATCAGAGCTATGTTTTTGAAACAGAAAAAAGAAAGTTTTAGTTAAGAAAAAAATTGTACGCGTCTCTCTTTTAGATTAGGCGAAGGGGCTGAGAGTAGTAAGACGAGAAGAAATCTGGTATGAACGTAACGTGAACAACTCGTGCAGAAGAATCCATATTTAGTCTGTATGAACACACAGACTATTGTCTTTGTATGATTTCTTTCTCTCTTTTTCTTTTTTTCAAGTTCTTCTTAATTTTCTTATTCTCCTGTCTTCTGTCCTCAGTGCACTTCCTTGTCCGTACGATAACTCGAAAACGAATTGTCCTATCTCGTTGATTTTCTGCACACTGATAAACAGTCACAAGCCACCTATGTTTTTCAGATTCCTGTAGTATAAGGGGGGGGGGGGGGGGGGGGGGGTGTTACAACCGATAATGTTACAACGCCGCATACTGTTACACCAACGCATAATGTTACAAAAACTGTAGTAAACAACCGATAATGTTATAAACTCCGCATAATGTTATAACTTTTTTCAACCCGTTATGTTGTAAAAATCGACGCATAATGTTATAACTTTTTTCAACCCGTTATGTTACAACAAATTAACCGATAATGTTATAACTTCAATAAACCCACGGAATCCCCTTTTTCGTCGTATGAAGCAATGAAAGCTATGAAAATAAGCACGATGCACGTAAAGTCATACGTCTCAAAATGAAAGCTATGAAAATGAGTACCTCTTCATATGTCTCATACCCTCATTAAGGATACTATCCTACCTTTATTTGGGAGTGTTTTCGGGAGTGTTTGGGTCAGTTTTCTGAAGATTGTCGGGTTGTGTGGATTAATTCGATACCTATTGTCGGGTTGTTAGGGGTGAGACGGGGCACGTGTCCCCATAACAACATACGCTGCGCATACGCACTCCTACCACCTATTATCATGATAATGACGTCACAACATGGCCACCCACGTGCACTATCATGACAACTCAACATGACCGCCCAGTCACGTGACATGACGTCACTTCCGGGGTCCTGCCTTGGGGTCTTACAAAATGGCTCTTTTTCAACATACATAACTACTCAACGCCATCACCATCACCGTCACAACACCAACATCAACACAACTCCTCCTCCACAACCTCCTCCTTCTCCCTATACTGCCTGTTCTAGTGATTCCGCCTTTTCCAGAACCTGTAATCCCAAATTCATCACTTACACTTCTTCCAACATCTCCACCATCTATATTATCATGCCATCTAGCACTACTCTCTTACAGTATTTTCAGATAGCTTTCTCTGCACAATCACCCTGATGTACTAATTCATGACCTCCTCTCTTTCTCAGCCTAATCCCTGCCCACCCCTTTCAATCCTCCTAAACCCAATTCCTCTTCCTACCCAGTCTCGCATCTTATTCTTGTTCCGCGCGACACTACCAACCCGCCATATCCACCATATGTACCTCGCTCCATCCAACTTTTCGACCTCTTTTAACTCCACCTCATTTTTGTTCACTGTTAGTTGTTAAAATGTCAAATTAATGAACAATAAGATATTCTTATGACTAAGAAATATGCGACAAATGAGTTTTAGATGCCCAAAACAAGCAGAAACAGAGGCATTTGCCCATCCCCAAAGGCGTCAGGGGACTATGGTACACTACATTTCTGGAAGCGAAAACTACGCATGTTGGTAAACGTACAACCGGATAAAATAGCACCCCTCCCCCACCACCCCCGCCTTCACCATGTTGGGCACTGGATGATCATGGTAATGACGTCACACGATTGAGATACCAGGATAATCCGCGTCTATGTAACGTGACTAGGTCATTCTATGATAAATATCCGGGAGTTGGGGTGGGGGTGTCTCCTTGCATTACCCAGAGCAGAAACCTTTAGTATAAATATTACATACCTTTATGCGGCAATAAATGGTAAGTGGTAAAGTCCATCTACAATAGCTGTAACTGGAATTAGTATACAGAAGTTATAACATTATCGGTTAATTTGTTGTAACATAACGGGTTGAAAAAAGTTATAACATTATGCGTCGATTTTTATAACATAACGGTTTGAAAAAAGTTATAACATTATGCGGAGTTTATAACATTATCGGTTGTTTACTACATTTTTGTAACATTATGCGTTGGTGTAACATTATGCGGCGTTGTAACATTATCGGTTGTAATAGGGTGTTCGTATGGGTGTTTCGGAAGTGGGTCGCGCCCATGTCTCAGGTATGATATGACATATGGACCTGGAACCAACACCAAATGAGTTGATACTCAATGAAGGTTCAAAATATTGGTCACGATCAATAAGGTCACCGAGGGGTCATTGAGCGCATTTTTCAGAATTGCTAGAAATCCCCTTTTTCATCCCTAATGCATTCCCAAAGTTCATTTTGGACTTAGAA